>JASCZW010005232.1:0-443854 GCA_034211315.2 Aedes japonicus | reverse complement strand
GATGTCTCAATACTACCACTAATAAGCAAAATTAAGCTGATGTAACTCCTCTTCCGGGTGCGGGGGCACAGCACAAAAAAACACAAAATGTGGAAATACCATAGACTAACTCTAAGACCAGTAGGTCCCATACAAAAACGATTTTTTTCTTGGCTCAGTCAGTACTAGAACATCGTCCCAAGCTCGGTCCCAAGCTCAATAATGCACCCCTAATAATGAACTCACATGAACACACTCTAAAATACTCTGTCAAAATAACACAGCAAATCAAAACAAAGGCGCAAATATGTATAACAAGGTGCTGGCTTCAAGGTGTAATTCGGACCAAGGGGTTCTACAACAGTGAACCAATTTCAACCAGTTGTTACATATTGATTGTATGGAAATACTACCGACACTCACATACTTCGGTGGAATCGATTGAGTTCACTACACACCAGAAAATTTTACAGTATCCGGCACTTTCATCGAACTTAACTACGGAACAGTTCGGTAATCCGATTTACTGATTTCGGTAAATTTGACAAGTTCCGGTAATCCGATTTACCGAACTTGTCAAATTTTACTGAATCCAGTAAATCGGATTACCGGAACTGTTCAGTTGTTGAAAGTTCGGTAAAAAATTACCGAACACTGTAAAATATTCTAAG
Source organism: Aedes japonicus (assembly GCA_034211315.2). NCBI lineage: Eukaryota > Metazoa > Arthropoda > Insecta > Diptera > Culicidae > Aedes > Aedes japonicus. Next base: position 443,204 of record JASCZW010005232.1, on the reverse strand, counting down.
TGTGTACAGGTTTCCCAAAGCACGCGGATGTTTTATGATTTCACTGTTAGTTAAAGTTAAATTACGAATTATTGTTTGATTTTTTTCGCGAAAACGACGCAGCAAAAACAAAACACGTCAGTTTCAAAGCACGGCTTGCTGCGATTACTGTCAAATTATTTATGTTTACCGAAAAATCGGTAATACTTCATGTTTACCGAAATATTTCGTCAATTTTTTTACCGAACAGCAAAATCGAGTTTAAGTGTGTAAGTTACTATTTGGTGTAACTAGCACTACGGCAGATCATGAAGATAATCTGTTCAGCTTAACCAGTGAAATCATGATGCCTAAAAAGTTGAGAAAATCGTAAATTACACGGAAAAAAATGCCCAAATAGTCGCATACACTTTTTCCTTGCATTGGTGTCGTGCAACTACTCAACATGCTTCACGTATGTGTTGGTGTAGTTTTGCTCTATGTTTATGCTTCGAGAACTGGTCCACAGAGTGAGAGGAATATTCCACGGTTCCAAAGTGCTGCGTTAGTGATGTTTGGGGAAGAATTTGCAAGCGAGGCAAATTACTACTGTTTTTCATCGAAAAAGGCGTTAACGTGAATGCCGTATATTATAAAACGGAAGTTTTGGAGAAAGTTGTCAAGCCACATGTACAAGAGGTGTTTGGATATGATCACTATGTGTTTCAGCAGGGGACGGAGCGCCATCGCGTACCGCGAATCTCGTTCAGGGCTGGTGCCGAAAAAAATTGACCGACTTTTTGGACAAGAATGAATGGCCTCCCAGTTCTCCAGATCTGAATCCCTTGGATTATTTCGTATGGTCATACATGCTGGCAAAGGTAAATGACCACAGGGTGTCTAATATGACCAATTCAAAACCGTTATCAAACGAATTTGGGACGAAATGCCGATGGAAGTCGTGCGTGCCCTCTCTGACGTTTTCGAAAAACGGCTGGAGCTGGTCAAGTAGGTTAAAGGTGGTGTTATTCCAAAACATATGCTGTAGTTGATCAGTATTATATTGCAATATGATGGGTAAAGTTATCAATAAAATCTGGATTATCGATTTGAAATAAATAGAGTTTTATTTTGTATGAGAATATATTGGACATGGCGTAAACAACAGTAAATTGATGAATAATGTCTGAGTTGCTTTGAATTGAATTGGTCATCTTTATAGCAACATAATTTTGTTACTAGAAATGAAAAGAAAAATTAGCATTTTCCATTTAATTCCAACTACCTTTGCTTATCTTGATAAATACGCGAATTTCGTCTACAATGCACACTGTGCCAGAATGAAAAATTAGCAGGAATAAATTATTTTCACTATGAAGATGCAATTTTAGAAAAAAACTATCTTCTGCAAAGTTACAGCTTATAATCAGGGCTTTAATTTGACATCAATTTCAGTTAGGGTGGCCCTCGAATATATTGAAATAAAAATTCTATCTTTCACATTTCTTGACATAAAGCAATACAATGTTCAACAAAGTTGTTCCTTATTAAATTTAAAGCAACTTTGCTACAAAAATTATAGTCGTAGGTCTTTTGTGTCATTAGTTATGTTCATTTTTACGTTTAAGAGTAGGGTGGCCCTGAAAAAAATAGTATTTTTCGCCTAACTTTTTCATTTCAAGTTTTATGACATTGTGCTTTCAAACTTTTAGATCTTGTTAAAATACACTTGAGCCTACAGATCTGGCTCAGTGACTAGCACATCGGTCCCAAGCTCGGTCCCAAGCTCAATAATGCGCCCCCAAGAATGAACTCACATGAACACACTCTCAAATATTCTGTCAAAATAACACAGCAAATCAAAACATAGGCGCAAATATGTATAACAAGGTGCTGGCTTCAAGGTGTAATTCGGACCAAGGGGTTCTACAACAGTGAACCAATTTCAAATCGCTAGTTGCATATTGATTGTTGGTACCATTTAACCTAAAATTCTTCCAAATTCACCTGAGTATTTATATAAAAAAGAGACCTTTTACCTTTGTTATTCATATGCAATAGTATTTGCATCCCCGTTTTTCCCCCTTTGAAAAATAATGTAATTTGAAAAAATCGTAATTTTTGGACTAAAATCACGATATCTTTTGAACGAATTTATGAAATTACGTTTTTTCTTCATCAAAGTGTGTATTTTAACAAGATCTAAAAGTTTGCAGAAAGCACCAATGTCATAAAACTTGAAATGAAAAAGTTAGGCTAAAAATACTATTTTTTCCAGGGCCACCCTACTCTTAAGCGTAAAAATGATCATAACTAATGACACAAAAGACCTACGACTATAGTTTTTGCAGCAAAGTTGCTTTAAATTTAATAAGGAACAACTTTGTTGAACATTGTATTGCTTTATGTCACGAAATGTAAAAGATAGAATTTTTATTTCAATATATTCAAGGGCCACCCTAACTGAAGTTCAACGGCTAGTACCCATTGCTATAACGGGAGCGATGCGTTGAATGCAATGCTAAATCTGCTGCCTTTGCACGAATACGTGCAACTAGAAGCGGAAAAGAGTATGCTTAGACTTAAACGGTTGAAAACTTTCATGTCTGGTGATTTAGTCGGTCACCTGAGCATTTCACAAAGCTTTCAAGATGGGCCAGTGATGTACATGAATGGAGACTGGATGAAACCTGTGGAAAACCATGACATTTCTTACAACATATGTGAAACGTCACGTATAGATTGGGAAGTCGGAGGTCCCACTGTTCGTCATGGCTCCATAAAATTCTTCACAGATGGCTCAAAAATTGGAACAAAAACGGGAGCAGGAATCTTCGGCCCTGGGTAGAAATCTCAGTGGCGATGGGAAACTATCCAACGGTTTTCCAAGCGGAGATCTTTGCTATAATAAAATGTGTTAACGTTTGTCTGAAGAGAAAATATAGATATGCAAATATGTGTATTTTACAGACAGCCAAGCTGGCACTCAAAGCGTTAAGTAATTATAAATGTACATCCAAACTTGTCTGGGAATGCATTCTTTCATTGCGAAAGGTGTGCCAAGAGAACTCGGTGAATTTTTTTCTGGGTTCCGGGACACTGTGGCATTGAAGGTAATGAAAGGGCAGACGAGCTTGCTAAACAAGGTTCAAATGCACAGTTTATTGGCCCAGAACCATTCTGCGGTATATCATACTGTGCCATAAAAATGGAATTAAAATCTTGGGAAGAGCAAAGGGTGATGACCAATTGGTTGGTCACCACAAAGTGTTCTCAAGCGAAAAGGTTTATAATTCCAAATGTTGCAATTAGTAAAAAGCTTCTGGATCTCAATAAGAGAGTTCTTTGTACCTATACTGGCCTAGTAACCGGACATTGCCCGAGTAGATATCATTTGAAAAACATTGGCCTGGTTCAGAATGATATCTGTCGTTTCTGTAACATGGAACGTGAAACCTCGGAACATCTGCTTTGCAGTTGTGATGCTGTGTACAAGAGCAGACTTAAATTTCTGTACAGTGGCTATATGCAACCTAAAGAAATTTGGACTGCAATTCCTGGGAAGGTAGTGGGTTTTATAAGCTCAATTTTGCCTGACTGGGAGACGCGTCTTAGGCTGGACACTTGACAAATGGTGATCTAGCTTTAAGATGCGAATTAGTATAGTAAACAGGGGTATATCACAAAAGTTCAACTCAGTGGACGCTGTGATTCTACGCCCCAACAAAAAAAGAAAAAGAAAAACTGAAGTTGATGTCAAAATAAAGCCCTAATTATAAGCTGCAACTTTGCTGGAGACAGTTTTGTTCTAAAATTGCATCTTCATAGAGAAAATAATTTATTCCTGCTAATTTTTCATTCTGGCCCAGTGTGCAATGTGCAGACTTCTTCAGTGTTTCGTACTAATGACTCAACTGTCTTGTACTAATAACCCTGTCGAGTTATTAGTACGAGACACACGCTCAAACTCTCTAGGATTCATAATTTTGTCGATTATCGCTGAATTGATGACATATTTGATACATAGGCCAAATGAAGGGGGGCTAGGCTAACATTCCATCCCCTTACCCTAGTAAATGAAATTACGGAGCGAAGTAAATATCGCACCGATAATTCTGAAATTTTACATCTGAGCTTTAAAATAGAAATCGGAAGCTCACTGATGCTCGATAAGCAGATCATCTCGCACCTTTTCAAAAGGACATACACTCAGTAGCAAAAAAAGCCGAGCAAAATTTTTCTTCCAAAAAACGCAATGTTCAACCTTTTGTAACTTTGGCAGTTATAAATATTATTGGCTGAAAATTTTACAACACTATAACCTATGTTACTTATGTGGCCAAAATTTTATATTGATAAAATATACAAATTTGAAGTTTTCATAACATATGTGAAAATTTTCAAAAATCCGTATTTCTGTCAAAAAATTTAGATAACATATTTTCCATCCCTTCAAGCGCTTGGCAAGATCAAACGGAGCCACCGATCTGTATTCACAATATCGCTGTATGAAAGGCCAAAAAAGAAGATCCGTCGTAAGCAGAGACACTTGTGCTAAATCCAAGGGAAATCAAGAATCTTCTTCCAACAGCATGAATATCATTAGACGAAATCTAAATATCATCTCTTATGAGGATTTGTCTTATATATTTTATTATTAAGTGATTTTGAATCCTGATTCGAATGGTATAAAAGAGAAGAGTGGTTGTCAGGACAGGCAGGTTCTAGTGATGACATCAGAAGATGGACAACTACATCTAAAAAAAAATCAAAATGCTCCAATATACTGTATCTTCAAATAACCGCAAGATTCTAGTTGCATCCTAATTAGCTCAAATCCGTATTAGATTGCAACGTAAATAGGTTCACGCCGATTACAATAGTATGGTTCCAACTCGCTATAGGAATTGATAGCAATGGCGGGTAATTGATATTCATGGAGGTTTGTTGAATTTCATTTCTGACATTTCGAAATTCACATTGAAAATGAACTTGTTCACATAAATTAATATCATAGCATTTTGATGCGCAATTTATCATTCTTCTATATTTTGTATATGCATGAAAAGAATACTTTAGTGCACTATACGTCGGCTTGTAGCCATCTCTGCAGCAGATGCTTATTGAGAATAACGCCATTTAGAAGATATATACAATACACTTCAAAGATAAACTGTGCGAAAACTGGATAACAGAAAGTAACCAGATAAACTGGTTACTTTCTGTGAAGTTCAAAAACGTTCCGCAAGTTTTATATTGTTGCAATAATTATCGACTCTGCCCTTTCTTTTGCAATGTCCAGTTGAACTTACAATATCATGATATGCCCGGGATGTGAAGAAACTTTTCCCAAAAGGTTTCCTCTATTTATTCCACTTCATAATTGATTAAATATTGCTTTCAGTCTATCGAAAACATCAAAGCTGTTGCAATAATTATCGACTCTGCCCTTTCTTTTGCAATGTCCAGTTGAACTTACAATATCATGATATGCCCGGGATGTGAAGAAACTTTTCCGAAAAGGTTTCCTCTATTTATTCCACTTCATAATTGATTAAATATTGCTTTCAGTCTATCGAAAACATCAAAGCTTCTTGAAAAAAATAGCACACTTTTCTATCGAACCCCTTTTTGCAAAATCTAGTAGTATTTAACCTAGTTTTATTCGAAGATGTTATGAACGAGTAATTAGCCAAAAACATTACTATTCTCATTATTGCGTAACTCATTGTAGATCGATTATGTCATTGATTTATTAACGTACAGGTTTAAAATAACTACAATCATTCCCGAAAATACAAACACTAGACCGAACTGAAAAAAATAATAATCGATTAACAAATGGACATTATTATCGCTTTTGATTTCATCATACAGTATGCTTGATCTCTGCGACATTTCACTTGATCAAATACTAAAATTCTGCAGTTCCATCAATGAGCGATTAACTAGTCCTTACCATTTGCCACCCATACTCCATTGCAGCCGGCATGTGCTCCAACCTCCTGATCATCAAAGAGAGAAAAGGTAGTATAGAGTTATTATCACTTCTCTCCAATGTTAACCAATGAAAGACGTTCTCTCCGCTCTCTTGGTCTCTCAATGCACTTCGTGGCGGAAATTATCGGCAGCATGCATTGGACTGCTAGACTACAAGCACTTTTAACCAGTCAATGAGTTGAGTATTATTCGGTCATTTCTCTCTATCTCTCTATATAACAACCTTCTCATGGCTTGCTGGTATTCCTTTGAGCAGAGCAATCTCGATTGATTCTTTCCACCATCATCACCACCCGCCACCCATTCTATGCTTCATGCTGCCTCGCTGGTCGCAGAGTGTGTGGATCTCCTTACAGGCACCTACTGTGTGGCGGGAGAATGCTCAATCCGTGCCAACCCCCATCAGGGGAACGGGAAGGAAAAAGAACACTTGCACTGGAGAGCGTTACTATTAACGAATCAGTTCATTCCTGACTTCCGAACGGTTTGGGCGCACTTTCGGCAGTGAGAGTAGCTGCTGATCTGGAATAAATTAGAGATCCTCTTGTGTTGGTGTTGAAATCTCTTGTTTTTTATTTTTGGTGAAGATTTTTGCGTGCAACAATAAATGATTGATAACTTAGTGCATGTTCCACAGAATAAAGTCTGCCGAGGCTTGAAACATAATTAGAATTTCAAGAGTGAGCAATCAAGTGAAAAGGTAGCAAGAGCCGATCGATGGTTTAGTGAAACTGTGAATGTTTAAGCCGAGAAGAAAAGCAAACAAGTTTACCGATTAAGCCCTTTTGTTCAAGCCGTGATATCCCCGGAGAGTGGCTGTCTGCACATAGCCGAGGAGTGAACCTCTTGAGTGCCCGGCACACCGATTATCGCTTAATTTAACGATCTGCTGAAAGAACCATACGAGTAACGTGGGCATAGCAAGCCGCAGCGCAATGTGCAGAATTCGAATAAAAACAAAATAACAAAAAAATATTCGCGGGGAAAAGAAATAGACGAAACCAGCTCAAGTCTGGGAGAAGAAGCGGCGAAGATTGGTAGCCCAAAGAAAGAGAGATGTTAGGCAGACTTGTTCGCATTTGCGGTTGGAAGGAAGATATCAATATGCCAAATTGTGCGATTCATCAAAATCAGTTCAAGTGCCGATCGTGTAAATAAACAGAATGCAGAATGAAGTGATGCAGTCGTGATTCTACTGATTCTTCGGAGAGCTGATTGATTGGAACAATATCCTGGACCATATCACCCGGTCGGGGGTGTACGATTGAAAATAAATATTCGACCGAAAGTGGAGACACAGCTTTGTTTGGATTCATATCAAGTGTCGAAAGTTCTAGGTATTATTTCTCTCTCGTTTTTTTTTGGAAAGAAATACGGTTATTTTGTTAGTTATGAATTTGCTCATGAGTGAAGGGTTTTAGTTAGTCCAGTGCAAAATTCATGTTCGATAAAAAAAAATCTACACCAAAAGTTGTCACATTAAAACCGTAAATTATGAAATCAATCAAAATAATGATTTGGTATAAATTCCATACTTTCCCAATGGTTTTCAATAGTTACTTGCTAGATAACTCTGAAGGATACATATTGACCAGAACAATGAATACTTGAGGAAGTGTAGATAAGAATTGCTATTACATGGTACACACGGAACAAAAAGTGATGCATTTATTGTGCACCATAGAAAAGAGAGGGAAAATCTTCAGTTGGCTTTTAATTATGTTATGGAAGGTTATTTTTAACTAACGGAGGTTGATTTCAAACGCTAACGACGGTTTAAATTATCCACTAAATCTTAAAAGCACTTCGCAGCAAAAGTTCTTAGCTACACACTTAGTTTTTTTCACTGAGACTATGAAATACTATAGATTTATTTTTGAAAACTTTCTAAAATGATGTTTGGAGGTTGCCCCCATCGTTATTTTGGAACATTTTTCAATAATAAATTACTAGAATAACCGAATTAAATAATAAAAATACAAACGGATCAATGTTTATGATTCCAAAAACAACGAGATAAGTGCCGATAAAGTTGATTTCTTTAGGGCATCTTCAACGGCGATCCAAATCGTGCATTGGATTTATTTTTTAAGACCAAACGCAGGAAACATCGCTGCATCGGTGTTAAAAAAATTGTTTTATACTGGATCTATTTTGCATCATTTTAAATCTGGTATAATCTATTCTTGCAGCAATTTGGAACAAAAAAAATATCGTTCCAAAACACTACACGCTTAATAATACCAATTATTGAGTAAAATTTCAGCTTTTACTAAACATTAACACAATTTTATTGAGTATATTCTGAGGTATATTTGTGAGCCGAAAAGTAGCCGTGTTTACTGCGTTTAATGCTGGCGGCGGACAGAAAGTTGATAAAAAGTTAGTGCTCGCCTCGGATGCTGATTATTACCTCATGTTGCTCCCGGTGCTAGTGAATTGCTTTCTCGTTGCATTCCTTAATACCGAATGCTTGTCTCAGTTTTTTTACAGCCACTGCATTTTCCTGAAAACGTTGACTAGATCAAAATGTGGAGGTTCGGAGATTCCGAATAGTATTTCGATTGCTTGGAAATAAAAAGTAATGAAGTCTTCAAAGTAAACAACCGGTTTATTGATAGATTGGCCGTGATAAGCACTTGCAAATAGCTTATACCGATAAATTTTGGAGAAGCCTCTAGTTGACTCTAGTTGTCGCATAAAGTCCAGGAACACCTCCTTTAGCATGCGGAAACGCAGAAAGTGCTTCTCTTCGTAGGTTGACGTGTCGCTAAATAGTCCTGTCACAGCTTTTGATGACCGGAACGGAAATCACGGTCGATAATGGGGCGTCGTCCAGGACGTGACGTTTTTCCGCTGCCAAACAACAAATCAGCATTATTTAATATCGTTTTAATGAAATGCATACACACTCACCTTCAACCAAACGATAGAACAAGTATTCGACGCCCTACTGGCAATTATTTGATCAACCCAATTAATGGCAAAATGTTTAAGAAAATCTGCGATCTCTGAAAAAAAATCTGATCTATGATGTTGAATGATTCACAGGATGTTGACGGGTTAAACAACAAGAAATACAACACCAGTGCGGGAACGCAACGTTGGTCTGTTTTAGCTAGTTCTATTCAAGTTTCGCTTATGCAAATCAAGTATAAAGTTGTTCTAAAAATAGACCGCCGCTAAAGATGCCCTAAGTTTACAAACAGTGTTTTTTTTTCATATTGACGTGACTTATATTCTAAGGCTGGTTCGTCACGCCAAGGATAGAACATAAATCCTGCATATCGAACCCATCAACACATGGGCTGGGAACAACGGTTTTACTTTCAAAGAAAGACGTGATCAGAGATGTTTCGTCTCAGCAACTGAGCTCCCAACGGTGCTGATTCGAATTAATACCAGGCCGACTGGGGTGAGAAGCAAACAACGCTTACCATTACACCTCCGACGCCGATAGCTACTTAATTTCATAGAACATTTTAAGTAGATATTTTTTTACGACAAAAAAAGCTTGCCTTTTGCTTTCTGAGATGAGCTCTCCACTTAAATGAAGATAGGATAAATGGAAATTGATCTTCGCGAGATTTATTCTTGTGCCCGCAATAATGAGTGTCCACAGTTAAATTGCACCACTTTAAACTCGTCCTTAAAAACAAGTCTCTCAACCGAATTGAAATATTCAGGGAAAAAATACGATGTATAATCTTGGTTTTGGTATTTTTATTTCACCATATTTCTTTACCAAAAGCCCGAACTTTCTTCTTTTTTTCCGGCTGGGTACATTTTCCACTGCGACCAGTTTTATTTTATCTATTGTGGTGTACTAACTTTCTTCTTAATACCACGCATAAGATTTTGTACAACGCTTGAACCGACATTTTTTTCCTCTATCAACCATGACTTCAACAGTTCCTGTTCTGAGGTCACAACTTACGAAATTCGTGCTTCATTATAGCCCAATATTTTTCATTGGCCGCAACTCTGGACAGTTTGGGGGATTAAGATCCTTCGGCACGAAATTGACATTCGTCTTATACCACTCCAGAACATCCTTGGAGTTGTAACAAGAGGCTAGGTCCAGCCAAAAAATTGTAGGAACTGTGTGTGTTTTGAGAAACGGAAGCAGTCGTTTTTCAAGCATTCATTCATGTATACTTGACCATTTACAGTTGTCCCGACATCCGAACTACAGTTGTCACGAAAGGCTTGTTCCGCTTACCACACGAACAAACCCCCTGCCAAATCATGAATTTCTTGGGGAACTTTGACATTTGCTGTTTCCTGAGAGACTCTGGAACATCGAACTTGTCTTTCGCAGTCACACACTGGTTGCCGGGAATTTGTTTAAAGTCCGCTTTTACGTGTGTTTCATCTTCCATGATGCAGCAGTGTGGTTTCGTCAACATTTGTGTGTACAGCTTACATGCACGAGCTTTCTGAACTTTGAATGAACGGAGCCCAGCTCGTTTCTTGGCTTTTGCACGAAACTTTTGGCCAAGTGCAGCTTTTTCGCGACATCCCGAACGGAACAGTTGGGTTTGCGTTTAAAGGCAGCAACCACTCGCTTGTGATCCTTCACACAGTACGGAACACTTTTTATAACACTCACCTTCTTCCGATCGACAGTTAAACGTTCCCCGAAACGTTTTATTGCACAAGACAGTGTAGAAGGGTGAATTTTCAACATCCTTCCGATGGCTCGGTGCGAAAGAAGTGGGTTGTCGAGGTGCTTGTGCAACATGTTCTCGCGCACTTACGGTTCCTTCGATTCCATTTTTGAAACTACGACACATTTCACAATTAAACTCACGTAGTGTAAACAATACACGCTGAGGTCATTTCACCCAAAATTTCGTTGAAATCAACCCAAAGGGCGAAATGTTACAGCTTATTGAAAGTGATGCAATTTAACTGTGGACACCCCTTATGTTTTATTCCATGTTATTTCATATCCTGAAATACATTCTGTCACTGTATCAAGCGTAATATTTTTTTATTATTTTGATTGGTTATTTGTTTGTCCTTTGATTGCTTATTTGTTTATCTTAGTTATTTGTTTAACTCTGTTAGGTTCAATCGCGACAGCTTTACAGTGCCTTATGTAAACATTGACGGACAATACAATTAAACCAAAGCTTGATTTTCATACAAAATGGTAATGTTTTGAGCTCATAGATGAATAGAAAAAATCAAAACGAAGTTATAGTGAGTCATAAAGGGTATCGGAATCAACTTGCGACACACACAAATATTCGGCAGAAATCGCCCGTTCAACTAATCATCTTCAAACCTTCAAAGAGTAAAATAAAACTTGTTATGAATATTTTCCCATGTTTGTTGTACTCAATTTCAGTTCCATATCCAAATGCACGAACCTCCTTCTTTACAGTACTCATAAGGTCCTGTACAACATTTGGACTAACTTTTTTTTTGCATGGCAATCCATTTTTTCTTCATATCTTCCTCCCATTTCACTTCCTTAGGATGCTTCCGAAGTGCCTGCTTTATGATGGCCCACTACTTTTCAATAGGTCGCAGTTCCGGTGCGTTCGGGGGATTGAAATGCTTCGGCACGAAATCGATCACCGTAGCCTTGTACAACTCCAAAATCTCTTTCGAGTAATGGCACGAGGCTAAATCGGGCCAGAATATCGTAGGGCCATCGTGTGACCTCAGAAGAGGAAGAGGACGCTTTTGGGGGCATTCCTTTAGGTACACCTGTCCACTGACCGTTCCAGTTGTCACGAATGGGGTGCTCCGCTTTTCACACGAGCAAATTCCTTACCAAATCATATATTTTTTGGCAAACTTTGACATCTTCTGCTTTCTAACGTCCTCAGGGACATCGAATTCATGATGAGCAGTGAAAAACTAGAGCCCCAGAAGCTGCCGGTAGTCTGCTTTTACATACGTCTCATCATCCATAACGAGGCAATGTGGTTTCGTCAACATCTGGGTGAAGAGCTTCCGTGCACGTGTTTTACCGATAGTATTCTGACGTTCATCGCGATTTGGCGCCTTTTGGACTTTGTACGTGTGTAGTCCTTCACGTATTTGCGCATCTTGCACGAAAGTATTGAGCCACATCTCGAACTGAACTGTTGGGATTGCTCTTGAAAGCTTGAACTACCCGCTTGTGATCCTTAACACTATACGAAGATCCATTTTTGCTACTTTTATCTTCCCGATGGATGGTCAAACGGTCGTGGCACCGATTTAAAACAAGAGACACCACAGAATGTACCATTCCCACCTTCCTGCTGATGGCACGATGGGAAAGATTCGGATTTTCGAGGTACGTGCGCAAAATTTCTTTGCGCTGCTGCTATTCTTCCGATTCCATCTTCACAACGATTGCACATCTGCTAGTGAAACTTACATAGCGTAACACTTCGACAAATGGAACTTATTCCACCCAAAATTTCAATAGAAAATACCCAACGGATAAAAAGTTACAGCCATTTAAAAGTGGTGCAATTTGATTCCGTGCAAACTATAATGTTTGATTTAAATTCATACAATTCTGTTTGGTTCTTTTCCAGCATAGAACTATACTGCCATTATGAGTATAACTGTTCTATGTACATATATTAGAAATCCCATAGAAAACGGGACCAAAGGCGGCGGGTTCAATTCCCAGGCCGGTCGAGAAAATCTTCCAGGTTTGAAATTTCTTCGACTTTCCTGGGCATAGATTATAATCGAATTTGCCACACAAGATAAAATTTCATGCATTGGGGCTAGCATCGAAAACTCTCAGTTGAGGAACTGTGGAAGTACAATATAAACACTAAGTTGAGAGCAAGCAATAAACTTGAAAGCTTATTTTATTTTTCAAATTTATTTTTAACACTTTACTCCAGAAGAGCATTTGTGTCCAATACTGATGGATGTTTCGCCTCGGTCGTCTTGGCATAGCTTAATAATCTTGAAATGCTTAGAAATAAACTATAGGTTAACTCTTGAAGCTTCCGAAGGGTTATATAAAACATACATAGATTTCCCTAATAATAATGTGTTCTTATATATAAGAATATCTTACCCCACTTTCCCCTACAATGTATCATAGCAAATTTAAATAAACGGGTATTATTTCCTTTAAAAACTAAACTGTAATGACACTGTTTATTACCGAAGTGCATCAACCAATATCAGACATGTCCAATAGTGTCAACTTAGATTCCACAGACATTTGTCTATAATGTGTGTTGGCATATTTTTTTTAGGCGTTGATAAAAACCTTCCAACCGCAGTAGTCTGCCAAACATCACCCGCTTCGCAATCCAATCTTGGTAGTGAAAATCTTCAAACATGAAACTAGAGCGCATTCTGTCAATGTACATCTCCCCTATAGTGATCGTGAGCAAAGACCAAACCTACCGATGAAAACAGAGAAACGAGTTCCCAATCCAACTAAGTGTGCAATGCAACTGTAATGTGAAAGGCGAAGAGATTCCAGTGTTTGTGTATCTATTTGAGTCCAAGTGCAGTGTATATTTTCCGACAATTTCTAAACATTGAAAAAGAAAAATCTATCCAGATTAAAAGTTCCGACCTGCGGCCAGTAACAAACCGTGGACCTCTACGCGTAAAGCAACACCATCAGACGTTCGGCTTAGCACAAAGGAGAAGAGGAAAGGGGGAAAAGTTCATTAGGCAACACCGACAACTCCGAAAAGGTTTGTGTTAATTAATGGTATTTAAATTTTCCCAACTATCTCTAACGTGCTGTCTATATGGGGAAGCAGATAAGCACACATGTACCTATATAGAGATATAAGCACCCAGCACAGATTCCCAAGTCGACGCAAGGTAGAAATATTTCTTCTCGGCACAGATCCATCCGTCGGTCGGATCCTTTCGACAATGCAATGCAATAATGGCTTACGCGAAGGGGGTGAGGTTAGGTTCAACGGTCTTTAAGGCCTCCTAAGTCTAAGCTATCCTCGGCCTATTGGTGGCGCGGTGTACATCCATCTATCGGTACATTTCAAACTCGATAAACAATTATTTACATTGACATTATTTCCGACGTAATGCATGTTTCGTGTACTTCTCCAAATGTTTTGTTTATCTTTCTCGGACTTCTCTAATAATGCCTTTGAGTATGTTCGTGGATGTAGGTACTTGAAGATGTTTATGCTGATGATTCGCCTGGGAGTCACGAGGAATTCAGATCTATGTGATGAAAGAGGATAACTTCGACTGTCATACGGGTTTCTTTGAGACAAATAGGCACATGTTATGTGGAATGAAAACATGGAATGAACCAGAGGACAGTGAGCCAGTGAAAAGAAAAGAAATAATCCCGGTGAGGTGCTAAAAGAGGTCATAATTTTCGTCAAGATTCAGAAGTAGTTTAGTTCAAAATCATTTTATTGTTATTCGAAACGTGTTCGGGTTAGATAGTAGAAAATAGTGAAGACATACTTATAAAAAATTTGATTTTGGATATGATCGAAAAAAATTCTTTAGAGGTCTTGAGAAACGATAAAGATTCAAAAAGATTAAAAGCGGTGTATTCTAAATCATCGGAATAAAACCGGAGAAAACTTTCTCCATCTGATGGAAATGAGTTCTTAAAAAAAATCAACCCATATCAGAAATGAATTCCGAATAAGTACAGAGTCTGGCAATTGAAGTGCTACATTGAAACAAACTGATAAATTGATCAAAACAAAGACATTTTATTTCAAATTCACACAACTTCACTTGAAAACAAATCCTTTTTTTTTAATTTACTGATCAAGCTCAACTTGTCAACTGGTGGCCGTAATGGATAGTGAGACATATCTGAACCTGAACGGCAACGACTGGCAGGGGACCGGATTTTTCACGTCCATCATAAAGAAGATGAGCAGCAAAGTCAAGTATATCTCCCTCACCAAGTTCTTGAAGAAGGTCTCTACTGTGGCTGACCATCTGTAAAAAAGGGATGTCGAAGTCGCTGTTCTATTCCTTTTTCTTTGGGAAGATTTATAGCACCAAGTGCATATCAGAAGTGAACGCCTTCATCCGGAATAAACATTCGAGAAAGGGTGTTGTGTTTTGCCGGAACTGGCATCGGCGTTCTGGGCTACCGGGATACGATAGTAAAAAATTAAACACCACTGTGAAACCGAAAAATGTGAACGGAGGACGTTCTTCAGGCCAATCAAGAATTTCTGGGCCAACCTCACATCTATTCCAAAAATGTTAAGCCCAAATCTGAGAAACGAACGAAAACAAAACGACAGAGAATTGAAAAACTGCTGCAGTTGCTGCGTACATCATATGGAATGGGCGGATATAACAAAACACTCGCAGTCTGGACAAAATTGTGGATTGCTCGTTTTGAGCTGATCTGCTGATGAAGATCCGGATTACTAGTTCAGGGAAATTCTTCAGAGAAGTTCAGGGAAGTTATTCAGAGATGTTAATGGAAGTACTTTAGAGAGATTCAGGGAAGTTCATAGGAAAAGTCCAGGGAAGTTCTTCAGAGAAGTACAGGGAAGCCGTTCCCTACCCTATAACAAGTTATTACATTTTTTTTGCGACGAACAACTGTCGCACTTTACTTGTGATCGATGCAATCATGATCTGCACAGTCGCTGGTGACACTATACCGGCGAACTTATTTCACTTTGAACGCATTTGTTGTGGATTTGTTACCTTTACCGCATCCTTGAAGTTTTCACTTGACAATTCCCCAATATTTTTCGATCGGTCTGAACTCAGGGCAATTCGGAGGATTAATCTCTTTGGCAACGAAATCAACATTTTTTGCAGCATACCATTCTAGTACCTCCTTTAAGTAGTGGCAGCTGGCTAGATCCGGCCAAAACATAACGTTGGTCTTGTGTTGCCGAATGAAGGGTAAAATCTGCTTTTTCAGACACTCTTTAATGCAAACCTTCGACGTCATTGTGAGAGATGTGATGAAGACCTTGGTTTTTAGGCCACAACTCTAGATTCCTTGCCAAATCATTAGTTTCCGAGCAAACTTGTCAGCACAACAAATTTATACCTGTAAGAGACATCCCCACGAAAAGGTAAAATTTTCGTCCGGGGATTTGTTTAAAATCCATTTTGACATATACTTCGTCATCTATTAAAATACAGCCATAAAATTTCGTTAAAACTCGTTCGTATAGTAATCGTGCTCGCTTTTTGGCCATCCTTGTAACGATTGATTAGAAGACACACCGTTGACTTCGGGAATTTTGGCACTTTTGCTATTATTGAGGCAGACCACAAAGGATTCTCTAAAGGAATGTGCACAATTAATTTTCTTTTTTTGATCCGATTTCTTGATTCTTGAAGTTTTATGATCCGTAATTTTGAGATGCGTCGATCAACCGAGAAAAACTTTTCACCAATTTTTTCGTCAATAAAACATCAACAAATGCCTGTCAAACGTTTTTTGTCAAACGGTAGTGCATTAAACCGTGCGTCCATATTTACTTTGAATCGAGCTTTAGACAAAATTCTTATAGAATGTTAAAATAGTATTTAGAAGCGAAATCAGAAGTCTTTGGGAATCAAAACCTTCGTTGCCTAGAATAAAGGTAATCTTAAACTTTTAAACTTGGCTATGAAATGTGTGAATTTATCTCAGGTGTTGGATCACCCACGCATAAAATAGCTAAATGGTTAGTTAACAATCTTGATAACATACCAAAAAATATCAAAGTAAATCAATCAAAAACTCACAGCATTTCACAGAGTTTACCCAAAGCATAGATGTAAAATTAGATGAGGTGTTAACTTCTTTTGACGATAGACCTTTTTTCCTAGTCTTCCAGTTATAGATATCATAAGCAAGTAAACAATTTACAAAACAACGAAATGGCATGAAAAAAGTACGCAATATAACTTTCACAACTTTGCATGAAAAAAATAATTCTTTTTTAGAAACCAATCTTCTAAACAACTTTAGGGTTTTTTTTGCATTAGGGCGAATCTAAAATTGAGAAACTTTCTCTTTCTCTTTCATTCATATTTCATTCACCTTTACGTTTTTCATTCTATTATGTAGAGTATTTTAGCCAGCACTGTTGTGTTTCGATCTGTACTATACGATCCTTCGATCCCTTTTATAACGACGCTGTAATAAATGAAAGAGAGCGAGGCCGGAGAGCATATCTAAATGTTTGATTCGCCCTAATGAAAAAAAAAACCCTAGAACTTTTCTAGTTGTGTTAAAGGACAAAAAGATCGTATGGAACATATACTCCGTCAACAGTGTCCTTAAGGATAAACCACTGATCTATGCATTTGTACACTAAACTGGGCAGAGTACTATTTCGACAGTGGACAGTGCTATTACTCAGTCCTGTTCAATTCTAATCATTTGATTTTGTGGACATAGGCTCTACACACTTAATTTTTTTTTACAGAAATCTGTAAAATTTGACCGAATTCTTTACAGCCGAACGTTCGGTAATCCGATTTAACGAAAGTCGTTAAATCGGATTACTGAACGTTCAGCTGTTGACAATTCGGTTAAATTTTATAGATTTCTGTAAAACAATCTAAGTATCTAAGTGTATGCATTATCAAAATACCAAGACGTTTGTATTGAAAATATATTAGAAATAGCGAAGAATTATCTGAAATTGGTCCGATGCAGGAGTGAATTTCAAAAAATCAATGTGCATACTTCTAAATTATTCTTTCAAAATACCAACCAAAAATTCCAATCTCAAGAATTTCCAATAATCGAAAGACTTGCAAAAGTATGACTTAAAAGGCACCTGAGCACAGCAAAAAAAACTTTCATTCATAGCACTTTTTTGTCCACACGACGCCGTAAAGCCTCATCATCGATTATGAGTTCATATTCATTAGCGTCAGTTTCGAGTTCCCTTCATTATGATTATGATATCATCATCTCATTACCTCCCGACACTGAAACAATCTAAAATCCCACCTTTCAAAGTTGACTCTTCCATCCTTCTAGGGCTAGGTAGCCCAACATATAATTTTTCACGCTTCGTCGCACAGCATTTAATTATGATATGCGTTTTCACGTTAGCCCCT
This sequence comes from Aedes japonicus, assembly GCA_034211315.2. NCBI lineage: Eukaryota > Metazoa > Arthropoda > Insecta > Diptera > Culicidae > Aedes > Aedes japonicus. The sequence continues at coordinate 425,222 of JASCZW010005232.1, read as the reverse complement.
CGATAGATGATGATGAGCCTCTGCTCCTGTGTGAACTGCGCTGGGAATGGCTCCAAACGCGGCAAGCTGCTCAACGTGTGCTTCAACTCTAGTGAGGCTGCGATCATGTCGGCTGTTGGAAGAAGAGTGCGTATTGCCGCCCTGCATACTTGATGCCTATACATGACTTTTTATGCTGTAAAAATATTAATTACCGCATTTATTTACAGTAAATTAAACCACAAAATTATGCACCGCTGGCTAGCTGGCTGACTGGTCGGGTTTGGTTAGGTACCTTTCGACCGATGCGGTTTTGCTAACACGGCACGAACAAATTGAGATTGCGTTTTAATGATAAGTAACAAAGCAGAATGTGTAAAACAAAGCCGCAAAGCGGGATTTCTTCTTGGTATATCAACATTAACATAGGCACCGCTTTGGTTATGGCAAACTTGTGAACAACTTTATAGCAGTCATCTTCAAGAGTACCGATGCCTGACACTTAATATCTAATCTATTTCACCGCATCAAATTAGGCTTCCGACGGATTGACGGTATTCCCAAAGAAAATTGTGTTACATTTATAGTACTGGACTGCTGAATTGAATCAGGGAATGTCCCTGTGGGTGTTTTTCCACCGAAAAGCAATATTCAATGCTATATTTCGAAAATTCGTAGAAATCTGTGATTTTATTAATGTATGTATTTCTTCAAACTAAAACATTTGTGGCATATAGAGAATTTTCAGTTCACTAAGAGCGACCCTAAAAAACACGAACTTGTCCTTCGGGTGGATTTCTTCAGAAAACTATATTTGCTTTCATATTTTATCAAATGATAGTTATTCAAGGTATGATGGAATTCAAGTTTTAAGGAAAATTGTCAAAAAACTGTGGCCAGATACTCTTTCGAACCGATGAAGTATCGAAAACAAGTTATTTTTTTTCGAATTAAATTGGATAAATTGAAAATTCAAACAAAACACAGTATGGAAATCTATTCAGTCATTTATTTAGGCTTTTTTAAATAACTTAAAAACTTAATCACTACTAAAACTAAAAAAATAAAAACTGAATTCTTATGCAACTCTAGCTCTTATACACCTTATCATCCCTTTTTAAGAAAAGCGGGACGATAGCTCATTATCGTTCAATATGACGAAGCTGAGGAACTATGATTTTTTTGTAAAATTGCGATCCTGGAAGCATCGTAGAATCCTCTTTTACATACGATTCATCCTCCAACAGAACACATAAAAACTATTGTTCACTTCACTTTTTATTTAAAACACTTTTTCCGAGAACAGGAAACAGTGTGGAAAAAAACCCTTAAAGAATGTAAACTAGTTTTTGGAAATGAAATAAGTTATCTCAAAAAATCAAACCCTTCATTACCTAGAATTAAAGCTTAAATTCATAAACCAGGCAATGAAATACGTGAAATCATCTCGGTTGTCGGATCCCCAACTCATAAAATAGCTAAATGGTTAGTCACTGAATTCAAAAACATTCCAAAACAATTACCCAGTCGATCAATTAAAAACTCACAACATTACAGAATTTGTTCATGCCATAGGTGTGAAAGAAGATGACATTTTAGTTTATTTTGACGTAAAATCTTTATTTCCTAGTACTATAGTAAAAGATACCTGAAATTTATTAGAAAATTGGCTACTCACTCAAGATGACGACATGACATCGAAGAAAAAAGTACGTACTTAAAAGTCACACAATTTAGCATGGAAGAAAATTATTTTTCTTTCAGAAATGAATCCCATAATCAATTAAAATGTGCCTCTATGGGCAACCCTCTCTCCCCCTTTTTAAGTGAAATTTTCATGGCAATTACAAGATAAAAACCAAATACCTACCGTCTGGTGGAGATACGTGGATGACGTATTTAGCATTTTCAAGAAAAATCCCTCAACCCTTACTTTAGAAACTTCAAATAACACACACAAAAACATGGAATTCACTTACGAAGTTGAAAAATGTCAATAAATTACCATTCCTGAACTTACTTGTAGTGAAAGAACAATCTAAACTTTCTTTGGAAATTTACAGAAAACCGACTAACGTTTGCATTAAGAAATGGACTTTTTTAGGATGGTGATAAAAAAAAGCTAAGACAGATAATTGCTTTTGATAAATTTCCCATGGTTAACCGGAGCATTCGCCATGGCTTTCCTTGTTTTATTTATCAATTCCTCCTTAGTTTTCGCGACAAAATTGTAGGAGTGGATCTTACGCTTCAGAATGGCCCTGAAATTGTCGATGGGACTCAGCTTGGGGAAGTTGGGCGGGTTCGCTGACTTGGGTACCACATCGATATTCAGCCGCTCCAGCTCCTCCATCGATCGCTTCGAGTAGTGGGCTGACGCCAGATCCGGCCAAAACACCGCGTCTTCACCCTAATGGGTTTCTTGATGGACCATCCTGATTCCATTGCAATCGCCATCTGTGGGTTGTACTCAACAACCACTGGAGATGGTAAGTATCTATTTGGGAAAAAGGTTTCTAACTTGCTTCTTACGAAAAATCACTTACAAACTGAAAGAAATCTTACGATGTTCAAACATGCGTCGCTTTCCACTCCTCCATCGAATTCGTGCTCGGACCAGATCTCAGCAAATGTTTCCTCTGCGTGCTTGAAATTTCGTTGATGTTTTCATAATTGGTGCGAAAGCAGGTGGTTCCATAAGCCGCTAAAAATCACGTCGTGTGCGTAGGCGTTTAACGACAGGTGTTTGGCCGAACGAACGCTAAGAGCATCCGTATCTGGCGCAACTATCTGGGCGACTAAAATACTAGCGCATCGAGCTGTCATTTTAGTTTAGTCACTCAATCTCACACCGGTCGCTACTATATTTTGTTACCGTGTTCTGTGTCAGTCGCTGCTAAACCAGTGTTCCATCATCAGTTTGACAGATTTGGTGATCGTCATAAACATAGTCAATTGCGATGGCTCTTTCTTCGTGATTTCTCTTGGAGAGACGTTCCGTTGGCATGAAAAGAACGATTGGTTACAGTGGTATCTCTGGGAACCATTGGGGTTTGGTACAAAAATATAAATGTCCTTTCCTATAAGTTTCCGCAGGGGCCATTGTGGTAAATTATTCTTTTCATGCCTACCGAAGAACTCTCCGAAAGAACTCTGTAATCAAAAAGAAAGAGCTGTCGCACGACGTGGTTTGGTGCAAAAACACAAATGTCCCCTCCTACGGGTTCCCCTAGGGGCACCTCAGAAGTTCCGAGATAGGCTAATAGTTCTTTTCAGGCCTACCGAAAGTCTGAAGAAAAAGAATGAACAAAAACCCGTCACACCACGTGGTTTGGCGCAAAACATCTCCTACAGGTTCCCCCGGGACACCACAGAGGTGGCCAGAGCGGCCATTGTAGCTAATGGTTCTCTTTCATGCCAACCAAAAATCTATCCAGGAGAAATCATGAAAAAGGCATCAAACCTATTGATAAAATTACTATTATTGAACCAAATTGACTTAAAGTTGATAAAGCAATAATTTTCGTTAAATCAAATTCAAAATTTGCCACTAATCCTGATTACGTAGACAAAAATAAACAACAAACCAATTGGAAATTTTTGACAATTGGCAATCGAATAGCAACCCTCTCTCGCGCCACTATCGCGTTGCTAAATTTGAGTTCAGTCGCGCACCGCTACAGATGCTCTAACGTATGATGGCCAATTCGAATCCGCGGAACCATATGGTTCTCCATAACCATATTGTTTAATTGTAGCTCTTGAAAAACGGAATAAAATAATATTTAAACTGATTAAACAAAGATCGTGGTCTGAAAACCTCACACGATACTCTAGGTGCATAAGCATTGAAGCTTGCAGTTTGGCTGCTGTCACCAGGGGCACACGGACCTTGTAGTCTTGACTTAATCTCGCAACATCTGCAGGACCAAGAAAGCTGGCAAATTCACTATCACGAGAAGAAACAAATTATCATGAGGTTTCTTATCATTCGTCAACCATCACGCAGTCGTGAGATTTTTGCTCATAGGATTCCTAAATTTCTAATTTCTTTATATGCTATAAGCCAAGCCATCATATGTAAACTATAGAATAAAAAAAGCATTCCAAGGTTTGCCTCGCCGGTGTCGGTGGTGTAGTGGTAAGCGTGAATGCTACTGGCACCCCAGTGGGTCTGAGTTCAATCCCAGTCAACGTTGGTGGTTTTTCTGAGGTGAAAATATCTTGGTCACGTCTTCCTTCGGAAGGGAAGTAATGCCGTTGGTCCCGGCTCATATTCATAAGTCGATAGGTAGGGTCCAGGTGGTGGACACGTCTTCTTGGCGTCGGTGATTGTCACCATGTGAGGAAATTATTAGACGGAAAAAAGGTTTGCCTCAAAAAATAGCAATAATATCAAATACACTCGCTTTCTTTCATAACAAATAAATTTATGACATTTTGAAGAAATCTCAATCATTGTTTCCTCCACCGATGAGATTATCAGGTGTATGTTATTAAACATCGTATGAGATTATTCATTGAATATGACATTTGCTAGCCCTGGATTTGACCATGAACATAAAATTCCGTTCATGGTAACTACACAAAAAAAAAATGAATTTTAACAGGCGTGTAAAATTTCCCCTCATTTAATTCCGAGCCAAATGAGGCGTAAACAACGAAACTGTTTTCAATCTTGCATGTGCCTTGAGATTGTGCACGCTGCAATAATTTTTGGGTCTGTTTGACTTTTACTATAAGCTGTATTTGATGTTTTCTCATTCACTTTCATTGGCGCTTGAATACATAGCTCTCAGTAAAAATCAATTTTTTAGAGTGTGCACAGGCTCATACAATATTGTTTGCAATTTTTCATACAAAAGACTAGATTCAGGCGTTTTCTGGCCTAAATTTACATGAAATATTCCATTATTTTCTGCCAAATCTAGCATTCCCTTTTTGTGCATTAGACAACGCAGAAAATTGAATGTTTCTTTCTATCTGTGTATGTGACTGCTACAAGTTTTCAAGAAATAAGCTGGAAATGGATATATTTTAAATTGAATTTGTAAAACATTGGGAGAAATCTTCCGTTGTTGTAAATCAGAAAAAATATCAGAAGAATATCTAAACTTTTTTATTTGCATTGGATTGCATATAACACGAAGACTTGCTGTGTGTCTTTATCGATAATGCCTGTGTCGTCAGCGAGTAAAGATGAATTCCCCTGATCCTGAGTGAAAATATTATAAAATATTATTGCTCTCATAGGTTATCGATCAGATTTGGAATACTGATAATTTACCTGCAGTGATCTGTCATTTTAATAAATTTGAACTTATTTCACTCCAAGGAGTAAAAAGTTCAACTTTTCCAATTTAGCAATTAAATCTTTATGCCAAACATTGTCTAATGCTTTTTTTTCGAATGTCTAGAAGAGAAACTCGAATTGAGCACCCATCAGATTTGTTATTAATACTTTAGATTAGATTTGATATCTACTTTTAATTTAAATTCTGCGGCACTGTACTGGCCATATTGAACCTTTATTTTTGTTTGCACACTCATTTTTGAAAATTTCAGACCCTTTCGTAAACTTTTTTCCATACCCTTTCGCCTCAGAAATGCGTACATGGTTTATGAAGGCCTCCTTCGTTATGGGCTATTCATAAACCACGTAGACTTTTCTAGGGGAAAAAATTGAAAAAAAAATGTATGGAGAAAAGTCTACGAGACGGTGGACGGGGAGTCATGAACAGGCCCTTATAAAGTGCAGATTATTCGTGATTTTAAAAATTGATTTTCAGTCCGCGATTATATGTAAAGGTATTGCATCCAGACGCGATCAATCATTTACAATATCTTAAAATATAAGATGAAGAACATTGACAATACTGTGAATAACAATTAAAATATTGGCATGTAACTATTTATTGAATTTTTGATAATTCTATGATATTGTTCACTGTATGCATTATCAACAAATACGCATTAAAGGTTGTACGGAATCAAATTGCACCACTTTAAAATGGCTGCAACTTTCCACCCGTTGGGTATTTTCTATTGAAATTTTGAGTGGAATTACTTCAATGTGTATTTGTTTCCGCTGTGTAAGTATCACTGGGAGATGTGCAATCGTTGCGAAGATGGAGTCGGAAAAACAGCAGTGGTATAAAGAAATTTTGCGCACGTACCTCGAAAATCCGGATCTTCCTCATCGTGCCAACAGTAGGAGGCTGGGAATGGTACATTCTACGGTGTCTCGTGTTTTAAATCGATACCACGACCGTTTGACCATCGATCGGAAAGAAAAAAGTTGCAAAAATGGATCTCCGTATAGTGTTAAAGACCACAACCGGGTAGTTCAAGCTTTCAAGAGGAATCCCAACAGTTCAGTTCGAGATGCGCGAAGATACTGAATCCAACCAAAACTTTCGTGCAAATTGCGAAAAAACGTGAAGGATTACACACGTACAAAGTTCAAAAGGCGCCTAACGTGCACGGAAGCTCTACACCCAGATGTTGACGAAACCACATTGTCTCGTTATGGATGATGAGACGTATATAAAAGCAGACTTCCGTAAGTTTCCGGGGCTCCAGTTTTTCACTGCTCATTATAAATTCGATGTCCCTGAGGACGTTAGAAAGCATAAGATGTCAAAGTTTGCCAAAAAATAAATGGTTTGGCAAGCAATTTGCTCGTGTGGAAAGCGGAGCACTCCATTCGTGACAACTGGAACGGTCAATGAGCAGGTGTACCCAAAGGAATGCCACCAAAAGCGTCTACTTCCTCTTCTGAGGTCACACGATGGTCCTACGATGTTCTGGCCGGATTTAGCCTCGTGCCATTACTCGAAAGAGGTTTTGGAGTAATACAAAGCTGATGAGGTCAATTGCATGCCGAAGCATCTAAACCCCCCGAACGCATCGGAACTGCGGCCAATTGAAAAGTAACGGGCCATCATGGAGCAGGCACTTCGGAAACATCCTATGGAAGTGAAATCGGAAGAATATATGAAGAAAAAAAAAGTTGGTCCAAATGCTGTAAAGGAGTATGAGTAGTGTGAAGAAAAAGGTTCGTGCATTTGGATGTGGAATTGAAATTGAATAAAACAAACATTGGAAAATATTCATAACATGTTTTTTTATTCTCTGAGAGTTTGAAGATGATTGGATGAACGGGCGAATTTTACCGAATACTTGTGTGTGTTGCAATTTGATTCCGTACACACTTAGATATTTTTACAGTATACTGTAATTTTTTACCGAATATGAAACAATCGATTCGGTAGTTTTTAAGTTTTACAGTACGTTCAGTTATTTTAACTTCACTAGTGAGCTGTCAAAATTTACCGAAACGTTCTGTAAATATTGACGAGCGATTGGTAATGCGCGCTGTCACATTTTTACCGAAAATAATGTTAAAAATTCACAGTTGCACATCAAAATTTACAGATTCGTTTAAATGTTTTTTGTTGTTGATTTTCATTTTTGCTTTCAACATTTAAGATAATGTATGTATGTATGTATGGTAGCCACCATCCCCTCTAGCCCTTGGCTTGGATGCAGCTCCACTTAACAGCAAGATCAAATTGGGCCACCGATCTGAATTCGCACTATCGCTGTATGAAGGGCCAAAAACGGAGGGGTGGACCCGTAAGCAGAGACACTTACACGAAATCCACGGGAAATTAAGAATCTCCTTCCAACGATATGATCCAACAAATCGAATAACCCAATTCGCAATACTCATTAAGCTTTCTACAGGATGGCTTGTTAAGAAGGGCGCGTCACTCTCCCTGAAACTGTTGGAGTAGAACTCGCAGCACCACACTCGAATCGGTAGGATAAGAAATGATACTGTTTGTTCCCTCCTAGACTCAGGCAGTCAATCAAACCATCGTCCAGTTTCAGCTTGAATGATACCCTGGTGCTCCATCCCAACCCAGTATTTATTATATTTATATAAATATAGATGTAATGTAATAATAATATGTTATATATGATTATATAGTAGAGCAAAAATTGTATAAGGATATTTAGTTAAATTATGTAATAGTTGGAGTTCACGAGCCTATGATAACCATGTTAAACTAAATTAATTAACCTGCTGAAATAATAATATTAAGGCAGTAATAATAATATGCAGCTTCGTACCACTTTGTATCACTGATGGGTGACTGTATCTCTGGAATGTGAAGGTCATCTTGTTATTCATTGAGGTATAAATATCAATAAAGCATTCAATTGTATATAAAACCATAATATTATATTATTACGTATTTAATCATGACATATAGATATATAACCTTCTGGAATGAAGAGCATTTATTAATTTTGATTATTATTTGATATAATGCAATAAAATAATTATACCGGCCGGATCACCAAACTGAAGCAATTAAAATTTTATTAATTATTTTATTACTTCTTCCATAATATTATATTTATGATATGCAATTAATAATGATGAACAGCTGTGTTCCTCTGAACCGCTCAAATAGTAGTTGATGATCGTGTACTGAAATGTTAAGGTCATATTACGCCATTTAATGGAAAATATAATGAAGGAATTAAAGGTTGAGTGGTCGAGAGAGTCGTCAACATTTCTATTAATGAAAATATGCTAGAGCTTGTAAAAACATGCATCATATAATAACATATACTAGTATCTACACATCTATATATACATCCATTGCTACTTTCGAGAAGGCCACTCTGACGGTGCTAGATACAGCTGAAAATTGATCCCCATTCTTACTGCTGCTTCTACCAGAAGATGATCATCCTATAACCGCAAGACCTCCTCTCCTAAACTGTATGGTACCTGAGAGAAATTTACCTTTCTGGCGTAATACATGTAATGAAATATACAGAATTAGGCTATGAATAAACAATGTCCTATAAGATAAAATATATAGTGAGGGTATATTGTAATATGAATTGAAAATTACATGTGTGCCGACTACTGTTTTGTTGCAATTGTAGACAAACTTGCGCATCCATTATGAACCAGAAAATTTAGGCAATGTATGACCGCCATGAAAAAAAAAAGAATTTTAAATTTTAAATTATTTTGTAATACCTGACGACCTGGAAGACCTGAAAGATATGAGAATGGAAAATTATGATATGATGTACCGGTCGCACCCCCTCACTTCGCTATAGTCGGATTGACAACATTGCCCAGGCTACGCCAACCAGCGTCTCCATGTTTCAGCTGGCAGTCTTTTGTGATCATATGACTCGTGGAGGCGTGAGGTAGGAACTTGTGAGGACCAGAGGTCGGTCGCACCCTCCTGCCAAGTTGTCAACTCACCATTTGAAGCCCTTGCTTTCAACATTTAAGATAATTAAGATAAATGAATATATTTTTTGGCATATATTTGCGATTTATTGTTGATTATGAGGAATATTCTTTAAAAACGTTCATTTCATTCAATGATATTTGGTTAACATGGCGCCCAAGCACTTCCACATATCTCTGGATCGGCTGACCGCAGAAAAAACACACGAGGGGTTCTTCTTGCTCCATCTATATGCAATGGAATATAAAATACATTTTAATTTTACTTACGGAAAATATTTCATCAAGGACTCCAATTTTGTCGAATATTTTCTCCATTTTTGACAGTTACTCTTGGCTGCCCCGTCAAACAACAGAACTGGCGAACATTCGAATTTTAAAATGGCGACAAAGGTCGAGTTTGACAGCATGAAATAAATTTACAATTTGTTCGGTACTTGTTTTACAGTTTATTTTGCAAAAGAAAAAAATTACAGTACATTTGTATTTTTTTTTACAGTATTGAGGAACTGCAATGATTTACAGTTTTGATCGGTATTTTTATTTTACAATTTTCGGTAGTTTTCTATAAATTACAGAAATCCAGTATTTTTTATTGCTGGAATTTTTTAAAATGTCATATTTTACAACATTTTCGGTGAAATTTATGTTTTACAGACCGAGTTCAGCAAAAAAAGTACCGAACATAATTTTGGAAATTTGGTGGTACACCTTTTAGAACACTAAAAGTTGGTTTTTCAAGCAAAGTAAACGGCATATTCCGGTAAGCAAGGAAATGCTGTATGTTCAATCAGTAAACTTCCACTTTTTCCACAAACTGGTTGGTGAGGATGATTTTGGTAGGCGTATCGACTATATCAACAGGTTATCAAGCGGTATTCGTTTTCTCAAAATTACGGGCGAGAAAAACTGGCAAATACTGCAACATGCATTACAATAATATATTACCTTTTGACTAAAAGGGTTTTTCGATATATAAACAGAAGCAAAAATAACTGAGGTTCATTAATGTGTGTGTGCAATCTAGAAATGAAAGTGAAATAAAAGCTTTTTGATTCCTGCCCTGCCCTGCCCGTCGTATGAATAGCTTTTTAAACAATCTTATTCTAATGCACAAGGAACAATACAATAACTTCTTACTTTCAATACGAGAAAACGGCTTTGGAAGACTCTCAGAGTACTTAAATCACACACCAACGGACTAAACTACAATAGACTAAAGAAATTATAAAACGCCTTATCAACTTGTTAACGTAACAGATCGTAACGTAACCTTATAATAACCTTATAAACTACGTTTACACTGACAAACAAAATAACAAAAAGACAATTGAAGAATAAGACAGAAAGGATTCAAGATTCTCAAACGTGGCTCCTTCCTTTCGAGTCATTTACAACAGCGTCTTCTTGGACAACAAGTTCCGTGTATGACTGGTAAAATGATTCGAAAAGATTTGCGCAACGATCATCGAAGGCCTTGTGGTTTGGCGGTTTCTATCTTTTTCAGAGTTCTGCCAGTAAACCTTTAAAAAAGATGGATTTTTTTCTAATATATAACATACAATCGAATTGCACTGTCAGCCTATCAGAAATCTGTATCAACCAACATACAGAATGCTTTTTTCTCTAGTGAAATGCAATACGAAGAGCAGCAGGACCGATTTATCCGAGGCAGTAAACTACCTCTAGTTTACGGTACAGTTCCACCTAATATAGTACTCAAAAGTCCATGAATGCAGTTACTCTTGACTGCCAGACGGCTCGGTAGATTAATATATTATCCTGTTCGCACCTCATGCTTTCTTCAAAAAATGGCAAACCAGTCAATTGGTACGCGGGTGTGTGTCTACACTTATCAGAAAAATGTGTTGAAATTTATTTCCTAACTTCTCTACCGGAGGCAAAATTACGACTAAACTTTTGTTTGTTTCGAGTTTTATTTTTACGACGTCTGGCTTGTTCCGAAAAGTTTCTGTTTGAAGATGATGATGCTGTTTCCTAGAAGTAAACATATCGAATCCGACAGGAGAACGCTGGTAGCCGCGAGTATGACTCGTCCATCGTCGGCCTCAGCCTATAGTTACACAGTGTGCATAGTAAGGGCAGATGCAACAATAACGACGAAGCGGTAATTAGGACAATTTACGCTCCATGTGGAGCGATGCCAAAAACAATAGGTTTCCATGGAGATGCACAATCTTCTTGCTGATATAAATCATAATATCTGTCAATGAGAGCATATTTTTTCTTTCTACAGCATTCATCCGCTCCTCCTCGCACAACAATCAGCTAAATGGGGGATCAGCCCCCCGCTCCTACTGAAATTATCGGAAATAATTCCATAAATAGTACGTTTAATCGAACCGAAAAAGAAGTCGACATAAATTCGGCATCATATTTTTTATTGCTCTACGATTTTTCTTGCTATTCTGTTCTGCTCCACATCTCGGTCTTAGTTGGAGAGTTGGATTTCGCTAAACATTCTCGGTTTCAGCCACGCCGCCAACCCATCAACTACAGCGGACGACGACGACGACGACGACGACGACGGTGAGCATAAGAAGCAAGCCAGCATACACAACACGCTCATAACTTGGCGTCGGCGGCATTCTGTGTACTTCGGAATCGATTCGTTTAATAATGTGAAAAACGCAGTCTTACTTCTGTTGGAACCGCTCTTTTCCACATGTGTTCTCGCATGCTTCCCGATCAGTGGGAAATGTGGATATGTTCCATTCAGTTTACTTAATTTATAGGTTAGATAAATTCATTTCTTACAAATTTTAATTCTGGTACCGCGTGATTTTACTTGGTGTTGTGTAAGTTCATCTGGGGTGTATTGTTTGATCTAATGGTATTTTTTGTAAATTGATCAAAGATAGAATCTAACAGCATTAGATAGCGATGCTTTTTTTCAATACTTAGTACTAACCACGGAGGTAGATTACTTTTCCGTGGTGCGTTACGGGATATTAGATAAACCGCCGGATGCCGTGCGAATTATTTCAAACATATTTCATAAGTATTTAGTTAAGGAACCATATTAACGTCTGCATTAAAAAATAGATAGTTTCTATTTGTGATGTTTCTGCCGTCTGTGATTGTACCAAAGCATCGCCTATTGTGTATGTATTTTTGAAGCCATGACGAAAAAAATTCCGACTCGATTCTTACTATCTCCTGTATCCCAGGCGCCATCTTTGGGATACAGCAGTAAATTATCGGCTTGACGGACGAAGAAAAGAACAACGAGAGCAAGCTTGTATCCGAGCGTCCTACAATCCTGCGCGACCGCTAAGTCCAACAGAAGCTAAAGCACAAAACCGAGGGGAAGATAGCGAAATCTTTCCGTGCCTTGGGTTGAGAGGTCAGTGCAATCGATGAAATCGTCAAAACGGACATCGTCATGCGGAAGCGCAAGTCCAAGACGAACGTTTTGGAACAGCATGCCACCACCCACATACAGGCACTGAAGACAGTGGGCAAGGAGTGTTTGACGTAGGACTTACGTCTCTCTTTTCTATTACTGTATAGGAGTGACGTTCTAATATTTCTGAAAGCGAAAGTGTTACACAGGTTCTGGATATTTTGAACGATAACATCTCCTGTCTGGCCCACAGAAATTTCACGATAAGTAGTTCATTCGAGAGGTAGAACATCAAAGCTGAATCCATGTTGCTAACTTGGACGTAACTCATTATAAACTAATTAAAAAGTACTTAAAAGAAACATTTCTGAACGCACAAAGCTATTGGTCGAAAATGACATCATATTTGCGCCACGCTCTGATTGGTTCATACTGCCACAGCTACTGTGCCAGCGATTATAAAATATATGGGGACGTCTGACCAACCATCAGCTCTTCCTGTGCATCCGTATGCGACAGACGTGTTCACGGAGCACGTTTGTAGAAAACGCCGCCCGTGAAAATAAGAAGATCAGAATCATCTAACGTAAAAAACTTTTCTCAGATATGACCATTTCACAGAATGGTGTCCTGCCAAACGTCCTGCAGCCCAAGAAGACAGAAAAACATTTCAATCGGGAACCATGTTCCCTCCGTAAACAACTATAATCCGTCCTTTTCAAGACGACCAAATCAATTTGCCAACTAAAGGAGAATATGTTTGATTGAAATTTCTCATGAGCTGTTCGAACATTTCAATACCACATGGCGTTGCTTGAAGAGCCACGTCCCAGAGAAAATTGCCTAATGTTGCTTAGTATCCATATATAAATCTCTAAATCTCTAGCCATGTTAACACTAGCAAGCACGTTGGACATTTAATAAACGAAATATCAACGGTTAATTTGAGCCGAACTGCAACACGGCAGACCGACCGTGTGTACACATATTCAGTGCAGGGGGTAGGTTCTTTGTGGTTCCTGGTTGTACATAGGTACATAGTGGATTAGTTGCAGATAATAAATAAGGCTAATTGCTGGTAGTTATCAAATGTGAGCTCTAATTTTTCTGGCCTGTATTGACTAACTCTAATTGTTTTGCAGTTTCAGAAGCAAGTGTGTCCATATCTCAACTCTCATTGGATGGGGTTTTCAGGCCCTATCAAGGGCCGTTTTTCTGTGGCCTGAATTGAAAAGATACGAATTAAAACCCCTCGAAACCCCTGTCGCTCTAATGACAACTAATGATTTCATTTCCACTGGCGAAACACCTTAGGCCCGTCCTCTTTTGTAAAATTTGATTCACATTGCCTTCGTTGATACCACCCTTCCTGTCATGTGATAGTACCCTATGCTATTATATTAAACGGGCCTGGCACGGCGAGCAGCTATCAGTGAAACCTACATATCAGCTCTAAGCTGCAGCACACTCTACTGCCTAGCAGCATTAGAGTGACAATAGGAAGAGCAGAATAATTTAGTCACCTGCAGCAAGCCATCCGCAACGACGAGGCGCTGAACAAACTTTTCTCCGGTGTGACCATTTCACATAGTGGTGTTCTGCCAAACGCCCTGAAGCCCAAGAAGACCGAGAAGGAAATATGAATCGTGAACCAAGTTCCCATCCGTCTTTTTGATGACGATCAAATCAATTTTCCGATAAAAACTATGTTTGATTGAAATTTATCTTGAGTTGTTGAAAATTTCCAGTTCAACATGGCGTAGCTTAAAAAGCCGCGTGCCGGAGAAAATGGTCAAATCATTCGCCCACGTCATATTCATGGTCAAGTGGTTAGCGGCGTCATCTGTCGTTCAAGCGATTGGCATGAGTGAGGGTTCGATTCCCGCTCCAGCCTGTAAAACTTTTCGTAAAACGAAATTATCCAAAGTGGTCCATGTTCAAGTTAAGTTGTTCGTTTTAATTCGCCCATGTTCTATGTAAATGTAAACACAGGATCCATCTAACACATACAAGCACGTTGGACATTCAACAAACAAAATATTATTAACAGTTAATTCTACCCGAACTGCAGTTTCTAATAATTTTCGTGGAGAACCAATAGTAAAGCCTCACACTAATAGCATAGAGTTTCATGGTTCTTTAGACTGAATAAAATAAAGTAGAAATTGATTAATTCGATGGCATCATTTTGTTCACATCAACTAGCTGTCCTACGTAAACTTAGCGGTTATGTCACTGACATAACTCACCGTTTCGTTTTTTCTACTGGTGGAAACCCCTTCCATGATTGTAAAAAAAATCAGTTTGGAAAAACCATTATTCCTAATTCTCAAAAAACGTTGTTTTTTGTTAAAAACAATATACGTAAAATTTATTTTTGTTATTTCATAAGACACACCATTTTGAGATTTATTTGCTTGAATCAACAAATAATTTTACTACTACTACTCAGGCTAACACCTGAATGATTTTCACACGTGATCGATCGGCTATTCCTTTTAAAAAAATATTACTTTTTCGGTTTGAATAAGTCATATGAAAAATATATAACGTAATACATGATAATGAAAAAAATAGGCCATAATCGAGAACATAGGAAATAATGTGTCTCTCTTATTGGATCTACGGCGTTCTTGTGCAATAAATGTTTTTATGTGAACAGTAAATTTATTACGTGTTACTATTTGCTGTATATTTATGATACATAACTAGGCATAACGATTCAATTTAACCAAATTTAGGTCATTTGTAGATCATCAATGTATAGACTGTTCCGATAATTATAAATACACTAATGATCAAGCGTGTCAGTGGTCTTTCGATCAGAAAACTGACTAAGGAAGAAAGTGTGAGATTCTTTCGGAGTTACCTCGAGACAGGGTAGAAAATCCGGTCCCGCTGACCTTACAAGGTAAGGGACTATTTCAACCATCATCCTTCAGCATCATTCCGAGATGTGGCGAAAGAGCTAAGTACTTTGGCGACTAATGTTATGCGTGGTTTCGAAAGCTGTACGACAAACTGTTGACCAAAAAATCGGGCGGTGTTATCATGGACAATGAAACCTACATAAAACTTGATTATAAAACTCTGCCAGGACCACAGTTTTATGCCTTGCCGACGGGAAAGAATGTTCCTTGATCAGTCAAAGTCATTCACCGAAAAAATCGGCAGGAAGATAATGGTGTGACAGGCCATATGTGAGTATGGAAAAGTATCTCGTCCTTCACTACGACAGACGCAATGAATGGTCAAATATACGAGAAAAAGTGTCTGCAAAAAAAGGTTGCCACCTTTTATCAAACAGCATAACACGCCTACAATCTTTTGGCCTAATCTTGCTTTCTACCATTACTCTAAATGTGCACTAGAATGGAACAATGTCGTATTTGTACCAAAGAAGATGTATCCACCAAACTTCCCAGAGATTCACCCTATCAAAACTTTCTAGGCTTTGACGTAAGTGAAGCTGAGATAACACATGAAACCAGCGGATAGTGTTCAAAAATTTAGAAAGATAGGCCAAAAAATGGTGAAAATGGAAGGAGAAAGCACTGTGCAGAAGCTTATGATAAGGGAAATGTTAAAAAGCTTGCCTAACTTACGAAAACTCAAGCAAATTGAAAAGAAATGTGGAAAGAAAACATCGTCATTTACTATGTTTTAGAATAAAATCATCATAAATCACAGTATGATCTTTTTTACGTGAGAAAAAAAGTGGATTTATTTTTTTCGGAACAGTCTATAATCTGTCAGCTTAACCAGTGAATTCATGAAACTTAAAAAAATCAGGGAAAGCGAAAATACCGCCCAAGTGTATATCTATGAGTAAATGAATAAAGTCTAAACTGCTTAAAAAAACTTATGCCAACCAGATTTTGTCGTTTGCAGCTGAAAGCTCTAGAAAGCTGAATAGCTTCTTCAAGTTTGTTTGAACAAGCGATTATTCGTTACTGATGTTTGTTGGGACCATACTAAAAACTGTATCGTTAATTATGGGTACAGACAAAAACTGGTTGTTTTGCGCTTGTATTTCTTTTTCGGAGTATTAATTACAAATATAATATTTCTTAGTTATACAATAATCAAATAAAAGTAATATTTATTTAGTTATTCGTTGACTTCGCTAGGTCACGTACCTTTTTCTTAATGTTCCTCATTAGGTTTTGGACAACTGTTCCATCGATGGTTCTGCTTAAATTTACCCAATCCTTTATGAATTGGTCGGCAACAGCGGCTTCTGTACTTTTCTGCCGAAGTTTTACTTATATCAAAACCCAAAGCATTTCAATGTACCTTATTGGCGGCCAATTTGGAGGATTCAACCTTCTCTACAAACTCAACTCCGAGAAGAAGATTTCATACCACATTGGCAAATTGCTTGCCAAACCAGTACTTTTTCACAAAAAGATTGACTTTTTTGAGTTTGAAACGTCGGTTCCTTGCTCCACAGTGTGGAATTATGATCCTCGAAGCGTTTTGTAGTCCAACTTAACATACGTTTCATCATCCACAATAATGCACGTTTCCTTTTTGCACAAAACCTCATAGTTCAACTTACAAGCTCGGGTTTTCACGGAAGTCGCTTGAAATTTTCTCCTTTTGAGACCTTCTTGTAGGTCTTGAGAGAGCTACGCGCCTTAGTGCGCTGGTCCATTGCGCTTTTTTTTGCACAATTTCTAATCAACAACTCAATTTTTCTTTCTAACTTCTCACTAATCTTTTTTTTCCAAATCCGGTTAAGATGGACCAGGTTTACGACCACGACCAGGTAAATCCAGCAACGTATTATGGGTCCCGAGTCATTTAAGCGTATTTTGAAACGCATGAATGCTAACTCATTTCTGCTTCGCCAATTTCCTTATCGATAAACCAGTTCCCGTAAAATATTTGATCATAATCGTTTTACGTTTTTCTTCTGTCAACCCTTTCATTGTTGCACTTGAGTGAAAACATATAATTCCAGCTGCATAAGTCATTTGTTTACTATGCCGAGAATACGCGTAAAAAGAACAGCTAACAACTTAAGTCATAATCTTTTTCTCAAAGCAGTTTCAAGGTGTACCCATAAAAAACGATACGGTCTTTATAGTTTCAGACAAAAATTAAGTTCATAATCATTTCTATGTAATTCATCCAACAGTTCGGGTCAGCTCTACGCATCGTTGCGATGGCGATGTAAAAATGTGCGCCAAAACATTCCCAACCTGAGAATGGGGAGTGACGACGAGTGAGTTGCTCGTGGCGAAGTGAAAACAGATGAAAGACAACAAAGAGCTGAAGCCGAAAAGAGGAAAAATTAGGGGAATATATGAAGTTGCTGAAAATGACACGATTGCAAAAAATCGGCTTGGATCTAGCTCGTTTTCTTTCCGACAAGCAGAAATACTCAGATCGGGCTTTGCCGTTTTCCGTTGCCGTTATCATTGTGTTTGGGCCATAATGCTCCTCGTCCGGCGGCGTTGCTGCCGTTCTCAAACGAAAAATTGGAGGGTGGCATGTGGACCGGCGACGCAAACAAGCATTGAAGACGTTTACGATATATATTTTTTTGCAACATCGATAGTTTCCTGACTTTCGTATTACACGGCTCATCAAATCGTTTATTTTATTTATTTTGTCAATTTCTCAAACACTCGCTGCACAGGACGTGAATAAATGTTTACTTCTTTGCCATAAATGATCTGTTCGTACGCTGAACAGGGAATCAGTACGATAGACCGCGTCGCATAACAAATCTATGTATTTATATGGCATAAATCATTGCGCCTAATTAGGTCCTGCTTTCGACGAAGTCTCGACGGTAAAAATTACAATACACTCTTTGGAATCGGCGCATAGCCGGCACTCAAGTGCCATCGTTTTAGTACATAATAGTGCTTGTCTAGAATTTTAAACGAGCTGACGAGACAGATATGTTTCAAGTTGATATCAATAGAGTGAGACGGGGTTAGACGAGATGTTTAGTAATATCAGGTGGGTGGCACATTTTCAACAATATAGGAAAACCTTCCCACCTATCAATTGAAGCCTGGAGCAGAAGCTTGCAAAAGATGCCTGGAGAACATTTAAATAAACATTTTCACAGCCATTATGCACTTTGTCAGTTATACTCTAAAGGTCTTTTTTTGTTCACATATTAATTAATGTTAGAATTGTAATTTTAAGACAGAGGCGGTTAAATGAAAAAAAAGGCATGCTGAGTAACAGAAACAGCCATTCCTTTCGCTTTTACAGTTTTCGCATTGTAAGATTTTCCTGACATGTTTAATGCATTAGTTTCATTGACAGCTGATTATTCAAAGTGGATTATTACAGGCGGAATTGTAATAAAAGCCATCATATATCTTCAAAACTATCATTAATAGGAAACCTGATGGCCTTAAAAAGGACCGTTGGTTTTACTGGCTTGTAGCTAATTAAATTATGTGTTGTTATCTAAACGGGCCATATTGTCGTCCACGATGAAGCTTCACAAAAAGATCTGTAAAATGTTCAAGAGAAAACAATTAGACATTTGTACTTTTGAAGGATTTTGCGTTTTAATGTGCGCATTAAAAAAGCGACTATTTTGGAATGGATGGTAAGAAAACAGAAAAATATATTTTTACAAACTAAATTGCATTTTATTACTGAGCAAATTAAGAATACTTCACACAAATACGACTACTCCCTGCCGCACAGCCTAACGGCAGATAGCCGGAACATTAGCCATAGGTAAAAAAAGAAGCTTGTAGGCACATTGTTCAGTGTGGCGACCAAACAATTTTGATCACATCATCCGTCGTTTTGACCCAAAACTTCTCAATTGGGTAGAGCTGGGGCTGGGGCTGGGAGAATTGGCATGCTTGGGCACCACCGGTATACCCAACCGCACCATTTCCTTCAGCACCCGCTTCGAATAGTTGGCCGACGCTAGATCCATCCGAAACACAACGTCGCCATCCTTGTGGTACTTTTTAATGAGATTGGCAACTTCTAGGAGGCACTTCGTACTATAGATCTCGCCGTGCACTGCCAGCCCCGACAAAAAGAAGAGGGGACGTAACATCACCTTTTCATTGATTGTGAGCCACTGCAACACCTTCTTTGGGAACTTTGTGTGCGCTGTGTACTTCACATCGCTGCTTATTTCTTTTGTTGGGGATGTGAAATAGCCTTTGCCTTGCCAGTCGTTGCTGTCGAACGTGTGGTACGTTTCGTCGTCAATAACAACCACCACGTTCCGCTTCGCCGGGAAGATCTCTTTGACCAGAATGTTCATCCGTTGTTTCTAGGTTTTGGACTGACGCTGCCGCATGTGGATATCAATTTTGGCCAAATACTTCTTGGCCGTTTGGCCGGTTGCACCGACCTCCCGACCCAACGCACGGAAAGAAGTGGCCACCTTGCCTTCCGTCTTCTGTTTGAACCAAAACGGGCGAACGGTTGGAACCAGGCTTCCGCTCGATGGACTCTCCCTTCCCCAAAAGTGACAGAATCTTGTAGATTTTTCCGCGATTGTATCCGTCCGACCCGAAGAGGGTCACGATGGCTGACTTTTTTTAGCCCGGATGGAGTAGCCGGTACGAACAAACTATAGATCGAAGTTGTTTCACTGTTCTCGCCATAGCTACCGTAAACAAAATGATGAAGTTGTCAAATTTTCACAGTATATAGGCAACTAGTATGCATGGACTACTGACCAGTGGACCGACACCCGAACCAGGTGGTAATCGCAAGAAAAATCGGAACATTTAGTCGATTTTTAATGCACGCTTTAGTACATTTTTGTTAAGGACTCTCGACACTGCTAGGACATGCTTTACGCCACGCTGAAGTGTATGTAAAACGTGACCAGTGTATGCGGTATGTAAATTAACATAAGAACGATACATACGGGGTCCGAAAGATCTTGACGCTGTACAACCATGTTAAAACAGCCACCGAATAATTAAGCCTTCTCGGTCTTCTTTGGAAGCTGACTGTTTCACTTCACTGGCAACGCAAATGGCTCTAAAACTGGCGCTCACCTACTCTGTCAGCTCGAAGACATCATATATTGTTCGCTACTTGCTTTTGTCATTCTTTCGAACTATGCTAAGTAATAACCGATCGCCTTTGTCTGAAGCATACTTAACCAGTTCGGCTAAATGCAATTTTAAGCTGCGAGGAATAGAAATTCTAGTGAAAAACTATGGGATTCATTTACCGTACCTGCTACTAGTTCCTTGAAAGAATCTACATGAAAATTAGCTTCATTTAGTCCGATTACGGTTGCATATGAATTTTGAGTTGCTTACAACAAATTTATGCCATCTATTTATATCGAATTCACCAAGGCTTCGATAGAGTTCCTCATTTTTTGGCAGTGAATAAATTGAATTGAATGTGCCTTCCCACCTGCTTGACACGTTAGATACTTTCCTACCTAACCAGACGGAGAACCTACGTGCGCAATGATGGAACAAATGAGTCCCTTAAGAGAGAAGCCTTTTGGGCCTATCTGTGTTTGTGCTGTTTTTCAACGTTCAACGATTGTGCTGTTTGTCAACGAATCAATCCCCGAAGGTTAGGTTCGCTGGTGACCTGAAGCTCTTTCGCATAATTTCATCGATAGTTAACATTCCTTTGGACAAGGAATCCAACTTTTTTTTATCATAGGATGTAAACAACCAACATCGCCAGAGTCAGCACCGTTTAAGACCTTCGCGTGTTACTTTACAAAAAGCTTCATTTTATTCAACACCTTGCAAAGGCTAAATCATTAAGAAATGCGTGTATTTTTTAAACTTTTCTTTCAATCGAAAATCTTTCTAAGAACGAAACAAAGGTAATATTATTTAACTTCACAAAAATAACTGAAACAAATCATTCATCGCTATTTCGAAGAAATTGTCGCACCTTTCTGTTGATGCTACTCGTCATCCGGCGCACACCTTCTTCAGTCATGGTTTTGGCTAGCTGATTCCACCAATTCTGTATCTGGCTAGTGTCACTGGGGACGGCTCCCATCATCTTCAGTTTCAGCTTAATTATCGCACAATACTTCTCTATTGGACGGGACTGAGGACCTTTTGGTGGATTCAGCTCTTTTGGGATGAACTGGACCTCTTGAGCGTGGTACCATTGTACTTCCTTGCTGTATTAGCAGCTGGCTAGAACTGGCCAAAACGGACCATCATGGGACTCAACGAATGGTAAACTCCGATTGCCGAGGCACTGCCTTTTTTCCGAGTTCATTGCTTTATCCGTCACAAAAACTGTGGTTTTCTTGCCACATGAACAGATACCTTGTTTTTTTTGTGAGCTTATCCACAAAAACAAACATGAATCTGCCAGGAACCTTGCCGCGAGCAGGAGTCTTGTATAACTTGAGCACCAGGATTTCATTGAAATCTGCTTTAGCATATGTTTCATCATCGATCAAGAGACATCCATCGGGTTTCGTCAAACCTTGGTCGTACAATTTACGGGCCAAGTTCTGGTCACTGTTCGTTGTTTGAGACGGATTCACCGCACAGTACAACGGTCGGCATTCAGTTTCTCCACCAAATCATAATCTGAGATGTTGGGATCAGCCTTGATTTTCCTAATGACCCACAGTTGACGATCAAGTGTTCCACTACTACGCTTGATTTGCACTCTGTGATCAGTTGTTAAAGTACCCTTGTACTTTTTATTCTCACGCGCCCACAGTAATTTTAGGATAATCCAGCAGTTTTGCCATCTCCGAGTTGACGCAGTGTATTTTGCAGGTAACTGTGTACATTTATTTATCTTTTCTCTTCCTGAATGATGAATATCTTGGAACCATGTTTGTTTTAAGCTGTCAAAAAAATAGACCGAGCAGAATTGTTTACAAACAACAAAATGCTGTGAAAAACTTGCATATTCGACCACTTGGAGTGCTGCAATCTCTGAAACGATGTACTCCGTTTCTAGCAATAATGACCAAGGCATATGCGTTACTTGGTTTCGTGAAATTACTAGGATGGATCGAATACATTTTTTTCACGCTTCGTCGGCTGCTGTGTCTAGTAGGAGGAAACTTTTTGATATCGTGAATAACAACGTTCACAGATTGCTCCGTACTGTTGAGCAACGCACATCACAATGTCTCAGCTAGAAAAAATCGACCTGTTGCTTTGTTTACCTATGCACCGTACTCTCTTGGGATCGAATAATCCGTTTAATATTTGTTGTCATGACTTTAGTGAAGTTATGACCATTCTGATTTCAATGTATCAAACAGTAATTGAATGCTCGTAATTGTGTGGCGAGCAAAATTTCCTACCCGCAAAGATAACGCTTTCGTTTTTCAATTGGCAAAATTCATATTTCCACTAACTGCGAGTAACCGGTGATACTTTAGCCCCTCCTCACGCTATGTATTCACTATAGTAATAGGCACAGATGAACCATCGATGGTTACAATGAATAGAAGATCATGGGAAAAGTGATGCAACGTTTCCTTTCCGCGGACCTGCTCAGTACTAATTTATGCGCTCGTGAAGATGCACCATCATTCGCTTAATGCATTGTAACCATTGAAATTGCATACACCGTGTCATTCTTCTGTGGCTGTGCATATTTATCATCCGTGGTTTAAGTACGCCAGTTCGTTCGAGAAAAAAAAGCATGGCCAAGCGGTTCAATTCATTTACAAAGGTTAAGCCCGATGATTTATTGGATATGGTTGCATTTGTTCGTGGGGTTTGGCGTTTGAAGTAAACGCTTCTAGACAACTTTCATCAGAACTAATCATGAATTAAATCCTTTCACAGGGCTGGTACGTGATCTTAAGAGATCACAGCTGAATTTATTTAATGGTAAAAATCGAGTTCTTATTCATGAGTTATAGGATTTCTTTATCGGGCTTCAAATGGTGAGTTGACAACTTCGAAGGAGGGTGCGACCGACCTCTGGCCCACACTAGTTCCTGCCTTACGCCTCCACAAGTCATATGATCACAAAAGGCTGCCAGCTGAAACATGGAGACGCTGGTTGGCGTAGCCTGGGCAATGTTGTCATTTTGACAATAGCGAAGTGAGGGGGTGTGACCTGTAAATCATATCATATAGTTTTCCATTCTCATATCAATTAATAATTTCAGAACGCTTTGCATCATCTTTGTATTCCAAAACCATTTATCTCAAGAGCCTGGGGCAACATGATACGGATGAAAGGCTCAATTTGTTTTCCAACATTTGAGTACAACAGCATTTAGAAGTAACCAGTGCCTTGAAAAATCTACAACGGAATCTGTGGTAGGCTTTTGCACTTATTATTGAATGTATTTTTCATTTCCGGTTTGCAAATGGACATTTTACCAAATATGAGCTGATCTGATTCATGCTGTGCTGTATACCATTCAGTGTCTGATTTTAAGTTCAATCTTTGTCATTTCTTCACTTCATAGATGCTTAAAACATTACTTATTGTTTTTTATGTTCATTTGTCTTTATCTCCTTTTCAGTTAAGCCTTCCTTGCATTCCTAACTCAGGAGCAATAACTGTGTGGCCAGCAAAAATAAAAGTGGATTGCTGTTATAAAATTAGCATCAAGCAGCAAATAATGACCACAGCAACAGTAAACTTAAATATATGAATATTAGTTTTGTAAAATTTCATTAGAACTAACAAACATTTTCAAAATCAAGATTTTGATTAATTTCTGCTCTCGCGTGAAACGGAGGAAACGTGATTAACCGTGGTACCACAGTACTCTAACATTTTATCACTTTACAACATTTTTTGCATTCCAGGATCAACCGAATGAAGAACATATATAATTGATACAAATGCTTGTAGTACTTTTCATTAACATAAATATATACACATTTCATGGGAATGGGAGGGACCATCAGGGCACCCGATTGAAACCCTCTGGATGGGGAAAGTAGAATGCCAACTCTCCATTGCTAACAGTTTGTGAATAGACGGTGGGCTCCCCGCCTATTGGGGCATCCTCATGTTAGATGGCTTGCTCTTTTGACCAATTGTTCAATCTTGTTGTTGGTAGGAGATTCGTTATATAACTGTGGAAATGTATAAGTGATGTTGGTTATCGATCCACCCATACCGCTTTGGCCCTTTATACAATGGCATGATTTGGATAATCAGTGGTTATTAAAGCTTGATCAAGTCTAACAGAGAGAAGAGCCCGTTGCTGTACATATCATGCATCATACATGAGTTATAGGATTTCTTTATCTGACTGCAATCGAGTGCATACCTTTTTAGTTACAACTGCCTGACAATCTTGAAAAAAAAATATTTTTAAGCGTTATTTTGTTCATTTGCTCATCAACTGTTTCACAATATTTGTTATAACAGGATAATATTCTATTTAAAAGTCGATTCCTAGCATAACTAGTTCTATGGTTGTTGATATAAAACGAATATCTATTTCTCATAATACGATTGGGGCTTAGAAGTTTAGATTTACCAACATGTCTGAGGCAATCACTCTTCGCGCAACAACTTCGTTTATGAAAGGGATTACTGCATACTCTCTCTACTTATTGATTCTATCTCTATATATCAACATGGATTGTGACATATAAGATAGTAGTAGTACGTAGAGGAAACAATAGAAGATGTTTTTGGCGCTTGATCTAATCCTTAAAATATTTTTTTTGTATTCGGTTTAAGGGATGGCCATCAGAACCATCTTCGATTTTTCCATGATCTCATCTCGGGAGGTGCAACGCGTTTCGCGGAGCGGTTTCTTGAGTCGAACGAATAGGAAAAAGTAGGGAGCCAAATCCGGTGAATTCGCTGGTTGCTGAATGGCATTTGTTCCGTTTTTAGCCAAATGTTCACGGACGAATAATTATGGCATTGTGTGGCGGAACGTCATCAGGGTACAAGTTCCACGAGTTGTTTGCCCACAAATCCGTTTTTTTTTTGTCGATTTGCTTCACGTAAACGTCTCATAATCGCCTTCTTTTTCGGCTGAAATGACGTGGTTGTTTGGCCGTGACTCACTCGGTGCATCCCATTTATTCGCTTGATATACCGATTGCATGTCATATACATAAATCCACGTCTCGGTTCCAGTACTGAACCGTTTGATAAATATAGGGCCAGATTCGGCCTTGGAAATCATGTCTTTTGCGACGTCAACGCGGTTCCTTTTTGAATGGAATTCAGGTCTTTCGGCACAAGCTTTGCAGCGACATGTCTCCAAAAGCAATTTCTAACTCCTCTGCCATCGCTCTAATGGTCAATTTGCGGTCATCTACGGTCATCCATTCTTTGATTTTGTTGATGTTTTCATCGGCTCTCGATGTCAATGTCCTACCACTTCTTTCATCTACTTTCACTTACTCACGGCCACTTCTGAAACGTTCGTGCCACTGATAAACGACTGTTTTCTTCAGAGTATCGTTGGCGAAACACTTTTTAAATATTTTCAATGTCGCAATGTCAATTCTCCTTTGAATGTTTAATAGAGTTTCATAAACACACAAGACTGAAAACATCTGAAAAAGACTGAAAACATTGCGTTTGAATTCCGACAATTTCGAGAACTTTGAACACTACCAAATTTTGAATGATGACACCCATGAACACCTTAAGGCCCTTAAACATATAAGAGGGCACCTTGGCGTAGTTGTTAGCACCCATACCTCTCACGCCAAAGTCACGAGTTCGAATCTCACGCCTTGACAAGCTACGAGGAAAAGGGTATTTGGGTGACTACGACGGAAGATGAACCAGCCCGAAGCTGAAGATCTCGGTAATCAAGAAACAATTCAAAAAAATTGAAGTATTCATAGAACAAACTGTAATGTACTGTTATAATCACGTTTAGGAAGGTGATTTTGTGATTTGAACGAAAGAAAATAATCTGCATTGAAAATCTTTTCCTAAATAATAAAATGGAAAACGTTTATAAGATCATAAAAAATTTCGAAAAAAAACTGTGTAAGTGCGTTTACAACACAAGTGGTTGCATCTTAAATGTCCTTAATATAAAAATAAATAACAAAAAAAATACCATTGCCGTAAGTATATTATACAGGGTGTCTCACGATAGGTGTTACTAAAATAAAATGGGATTACAGCAAAACAAATCAACCAAATCATAGCATTTATTTTTCATTCGAAAGATACGTGTTGTAGAAAAAAAAACCATGTTAATTCAATTCGAATATTTCGCCCTTTTTCTTGATAACATTGCGCAAACGCTTTGTAAACCCATCGCAGCTGGCATGCACGATTTTTTGAGGAATTTGGTCCCAAATATCAACCAATCGTTTCTTGAATCGATCTAAAGTAAGCCCTTTCGTAGGGCCTGTATGTTGAAGCATATAACCCCAAACAAAGTAGTCAAGTGGGTTGAGATCCGGTGAAGGCCTTTCTTCGCTTGTGATGAAATCGGGTAAACTTTTCACGCACCACGCTAGTGTCTTGTTTGCTTTGTGAGCTGGAGCTGAGTCCTGTTGGAAACAATATGGTGTAATTCCCATACAGCGTTGAAGCATGAGGAAGCAGATGGTACTTCGAAACCTGCTCGATGTAGTATTCAGTGTTGATTTTTACGTTAGATTCTATGAAAAGAAGAGGAAGTTTTCCTTTTCGTGAAACGGTGCCACATACAATGATTTTCGATACGTTCTATAGCAAGTTTACCTCTTGGAATATTGGCAAGACTTTTGCCATACACACGATCATTTTGTTGAATATGACGTCCTGAAAGAGAAAGAGCTCGATGTTGACGCTCCGTTAACCCGTGAACCCGTTGTTGCTTGGAACCTGTTCATTGAAGCAGGATACATTTGAAATTGTTTGCTCAATTTACGGCCAGATACGGCCGGATTACGTCTTATTCGCTCCCTCACAAATTTGATCTTTCCAGTTTCCTTGAACCGTTTCAAGGTACGAAAAACAAAATGCTTGCTCACTCCGAACTGCTTAAGGCTATTGAATATCTGACACGGTCTAAGCATTTGCAAATGGAATTTTAAAACTTGCTCCCGTATACGGAAGTAACAAAGTACCCAAAATTAAGTTCATTTCACCCAGCTCTGGAGTTCCGTGCGGGAAGCCAAATATGAGTATATGTCATAGTATTCAAATTTGGGTAACTGTACCCAAAGTTTATGGTGGGTAAATTTAACCTAATGCAATAAAACTTGTAAAAACCAAAAAATGAGTACTTTTCCACACGGTTAGTTAGCAAATGTTATACAACATTTAAAATAAACGGCCTTTCTCGTGATGATGGAATAAAAACATAAAAACATACCGTAACATATTTATTGTTTTTTGGTATTTGAATCTGATTACGTTAAATAATAAAAGTATGCCAACAACTTCCATTTTCACTCAAAAATTAGTTGTCAACGAAGTACTTACCCATTGAGTAATTTTTACCTAATGTGCAAAATCAAATTTACCCATCTCTCCAGTTCAACAACAGTACTCAACTTTAAGCTTAAAAATACCCAATTTTAGGTACTTTGTTTCTTCTGTGTATGGCTTCCATGGTAGCTGATAAATATAAACAAACGGAATCGCTTCTTTATTTTCAGCGATAATTTGTCAAAAGAATACACTCAAAACGGATATGACCAATTCCGCTGTTAAAATTACCCAGCTGAAATAAACCAAGATTGAAAAAAGATGACGACTACTGTGAGACACTGTATACAGTAGGCTTCTAAAACTTTCAAAATCTTCAACGAGCGTTTCGATGAACAACAAATTCACAACATTCTTAGTACCTAAAGTCGTACCTAAACATTGACGATGTCGTATTATACTATGCATTATTAATCTTTAAGCTTCTAATGCAGTACCAAGAAAGTCTTTGTAGGGTAGGGTTGTTTACACAAAATAGCATGCAAAAGACGCCCACAATTAACGTGACTTCTCTTAAACCGCGATGGAAGTTCGGCTATTATTGAACAATGTAAATACAATGGAAGACATAAAACATTATCAACAACAAATCAGTGTTTGGAATCATTCTGACTGACATTCATTACCCTACTGTTCTGTTTGCTCATCGCATGGTAGAGAAGTAACGATGCTCGACTCCCTGGGGATGCCATAAATACTTTATTAAATCCTCGGTTACAGATGCTTGATAAATCATTCATTGATTGACTTCTCTCCCGCTGTACAGTGCTGTCGTCAGTTTGTCTCTCAATAAATAAATATGATTGTGATCGAATAACATTTGATCCTGCCTGCCTGCCAGCCAAAGGAGGATTCCTTTCAAAACGTACCTACGTACCAACTTCTCAATTCATTCGACAATGTTTTGTCAACATCTGCTGTTTGTACGCCTCAAGTCGTATCCGCACAGGATGTGTCAGATGTTGTTTTATAGCCGAAACGAATGAAGACGAACAAAAGGGGGATGACAGCACGGGCAGGGCGGTGTGGGTGGCAAACAATATCGTCAACTTAACTCGGTCGCTGCGGTACGGCAGGCAACAGTGAGCGTGCGAGCACGTGTTGTCGTTTAACACACCGACCCTAGAGATCAGATTCGAATCGTCCCTTTTCGGTAGAGACATCGTCAACGTGATCTGATATTTTATTTATTGCCTGCTTACATTCCCCTCAACTGCCTTTGATGGCGACAGTGAGATCTATTTGCAATAGCATTTTCCGCTCCGGCTTCTCGGATTTGTCATATAAAGACATATTGCTAGGTAGCAGTTTCTGTTGCATACATTTAGGAAGCTTCATTTCCAGAATTTGGAAAACCTACACAATTCCATGATAATACTCTTTGCGGCGGTTTATTACATAATGGAATACACAATGAATTACAACAGATTACATTCTTAGTCACGGATGATACGAGTTGTTTATGTTTGCCTTGTAGAGACGCTGGCCAAGACCAAGTGACGTGGCACGCATATTTTCAGGGCACCATTATTTGAGTTGTTCGTTTTCAGAGGTATAAACACTTCGTGTGGGGTATGCGTCTATGCCGGTGATACGTTAGAACCATGAGTTTTCCATACTTTTTTACTTGACTCGCATTCTACACTTTGTCATTAGTGTTGGGAATAGTTCGCTTTTTAGTACATCAGATACTTCTAACACTGTATTGAACGGATGAGACGAGAGTAAAATCAAATTTCCACAATTTGTCGGGTGTCTTTCGTAGCGACAATGCATACCATAGAAGACAATAAACCACATGTACTTATGGTCCTATTAGTAGCAAGCTAAGGATGTTCCGATGGCGACGACAGCGCCATTCTTTCTGTAACAATTATTATCTGTACTGTTCCATCAGATATCGATATGTACTTACACTCGATTCTCAATCACGACACACAAAAAAACGTATTTTGAAACGGTGTTCGATTAATCATTAAGTTTACATCTTGTTTGCATTGGTTTTCCAACAAATGTCCCCCAGTGGTAGTAAATATTTACAACTGATGTGGAGAAAGTCAGAAAATCGTCACTTTTCCGGATAAAATAACTTAAGAAGGAAATGCACAATAATTTGTTTGGGGAGTAAACTCATTTTAAGTATCTTATACGAAATGTTTTGTCAAACTGGCTAGCTTTCAACACATCAGTTTTTTTTAAAATATCAGTACAGTTTAAATACGAAGAACCATCCTTGCAAGCCATTTCCCTTCTCCGACCGAATAGCAACAAGCAATCTGGAGTGGCGTCCAACCGTAATAAGCCTCGTAAATACATTCTCCATCATTAGGATCTTTACCGATTCGCTGGAAATCATCCCCTTCCCGCAAACTTATGCCTCGCGCATAACTGGATGAAAAACAATGAAGGCTTTTGTGTGCAGCTCCTTCTTTCGTGTACACAGCATATTTCGTTGCTTGTATTACAAGCATTCATCATATAATAACCAACGGCAAGAATATTCGCTCGAACCATCATTCCCATCTATCATTCCTTCTTCCTGCTACTGAGTACCAACAATTTTCCTGAAATCTGATATTTTATTTCTGGTGAAAGATATGGCATTCGCATGTAGGTAGATAGGTATGTGTATATGTTCACCGTTGTTTCTGCCGAATCAGAGAGAGGAGATGAGAATTTGGTTCATGTTTTGAAGCAGGATCGGCCATCATGTGATGTTTTTTTTTGCATCACGAATCATTCATACTTATCAGATATAAGTACCTTTTTTATAATCATCACGTGATGACATACCTACATATGTTCGTAGAAAACGTAAATAATTAATGTTGCAAGATTGCAGGATGTATTCTCAGTATACTTTCCTATTTTGAAATTCTTGATCGCATGTTCACTGTAAACTTTGACTGAAACAGTTCAACTCAGGAGGAGTGACATAACAGGCCCACATAAAAGTAAGCATAATGCAATCCAAACAACGCTCGCAAAAGTGTCACGAAATCCACTAAAAGTCTTGTGAATTACTTGCGGGTTCCACTCGTCTAAAAGTGAATCTTCAATGAAGATTGGGAGTCGTTTGCTAAGCTACTTCTAGTTTTTGGTGGCACAAATATCGGAAGCTACGAAAATACTAGGTATGAAATTTTGCGTACGAGAGCACTAACACCAAGAACCGATTCCCTAGCTTAACAGGAAAACTGATTTAAATCAACAGTTTTTATTTTTGATGATATTTAAGCAATCAAAATATTATTTCCGAGATTTCCTAGATTCCGAGAAAATTTGATTGCAGCGAAATTCGACAAAGTAAGGTCTGCATTCACACTAATCGAGGAAGCTTTAAATCACTGTAACTTTTGAAATGTTGCAGGCGTAGCCAGGATTTAAAAGAGGGTGGGGCGAGCTTTTTTTTAGAGAGAGAGAGAGAGAGAGAGAGAATTACATTCGTTTTGTTTTGTTTGTTTATTTCTGTTAATTACATGCTGGGAATTATTATACCTACTTTTAAAAAACTTTCGAATATCCATTTACTGTACTTCTAGATAAAAATGAATCAAATAACTGCTTTAAACTGCTTCTAATTAACAACAACCGTTGCGCAATTCACTCATTGTGTACTAAACTCACCAGAAGAGGAGCATTTTTTAAATCAAATTAGGAATCTGAAGTAATGAACATCAACATTGATAGTGGCTGCACCCAAAAGTTGAAATTGTAGCAAAAAATGCAGTTGCAGTTTTTGCAATCATATCTTGAGAAATTCGCATGATTCTAAGAAGGCAATGTTGCCCATCATGATCCACAAAGCTCTTTATGGTATAAACAAAGCCATGCAAGTGTGTGCAAACGGTTATCGCTGTGTGCTTAGTGCCTCGATAGTCACAGCAACCGTTGTGTTTTTGTTCAACTGTCTACAATTTCTCAATATGGGTGAGACAATAACACAGAACGCCGCTACGCCATTTGCCGCTGTTGCTATTCTGCTGTCAAGTATTCTATTTTTATTTTCACTCGTCATTACACTCCGATCCTCTTCTCATCAAGCTCAGCAAGTCATATACAGCTCATAAAACTAGTGTGAATTTCTGTTTAATATCATGCACATAAATGGAGCGTCACAAAACATACACATTTAAATCATAAATCGTGTAAAGTTTTGGGACATTCCATATATTGTCGATAATGTTGTATGCAAAAGCTCATTTTGTTAGAACTCTCCAAGTTGCTCCTTAGTATGGAATGGAGTACAATTTTACATGCTCTGATATTTACATCACAATGAAATACAGTTTTTTTTTCTGTGTACAAAACCCAGAAGAAACATCGTAGGGATGAATTATGGAAAGTGTGAGCTGTTTTCTGGAATACCTGTAACTACACCCAAAATAAAAAAGCAAGATTGTAATGCAATTTCGCATGATTTGGTTTCATTTCTCGTAATGGATCGCAACTTGGAGAAAAAATGCAACATTTGGTCGTGGGCAAAAAAGCAACATATCAATTTGCTTAGAAAAATTCAATGTGTGAGTGAGGTTGTGCAGTTGATTGGTGGTAGTAAATTTTATGGCTCACAAAAAAAAAGATCCCGCTCCGCATCTGAGATTCGAACTGCGGCCATGAGTGTGACGGTTCTTAATTGTAACCATCCAGCCGCCATAACAAGTAGAAGTGATCGGAATAAAAGCCCGACAGTTGCTTCGATTGTCGAGGCACTCGTCGATACAGCAATGTAGCAAATGTCTCTCACACACACTCGCATGGCTTCGTTCATTTCACAAAGAAGAGCAAACTTGATGAGAAGAGGATCGGAGTGTAATGACGAGTGAAAATAAAAATAGAATACTTGACAGCAGAATAGCAACAGCGGCAAATGGCGTAGCGGCGTTCTGTGTTATTGTCTCACCCATATTGAGAAATTGTAGACAGTTGAACAAAAACACAACGGTTGCTGTGACTATCGAGGCACTAAGCACACAGCGATAACCGTTTGCACACACTTGCATGGCTTTGTTTATACCATAAAGAGCTTTGTGGATCATGATGGGCAATATTGCCTTCTTAGAATCATGCGAATTTCTCAAGATATGATTGCAAAAACTGCAATTGCATTTTTTGCTACAATTTCAACTTTTGGGTGTAGGAAAAGAGCTCGTCGTTGAATTTTTATTTGATAATTTATGCAAATATTATGAAGGGGATGTATTCAGAATAGTAAAAATTGACAACTCAGTTGAACAATGTATAAGCATGGTAGTCAAACATGAAAATGAAACTTTTAAGTTTATTACAAGATGTAAAGTGATAACGCAGGCTGACTAAAATAAATAGGAACAAAAATGCAAAGTCTCTGTATAACTTTGTCCATATTATTGCTGAGAAAAACTAAAGCAACATAGCTAAAATAAATTCAAACAAATGTGATGAATGGTATTTTTATGCTTTTCAATATTTGAACAATTGTTACTTTAAAGCATCAAAATTCCTGAGTAATACCTACAAGAGGTAATATACCTCTCTGATGTATTAAGTAGCTATTGCAAGGAAATTCTAAAAAGCAAATCAATACCAAATTACAGGATGATAACTCAACGTGGTATGCTTATTTTAGTAGTCAGCTATTCCCTCCTGCTCGGGTACAGTTGACTTAGCCGTAGCTACTTTCTTAGCAAAATATCTGATTTGCTTTTTTGTACTCACGATGATTGATCCAAAGTACTATGACGCGACGGAAGCAAATTCAATTTGTTTTCCTCAGATGGGGTAACGTACGTAATCAAAATAGAAGCTCAGGATTGAAGCTTTGTTAACGCCAAATTAAAGTTATAAAATCTTCAAATAACTGTTCAAAATTTCATTATGATAACTACCCTTTTTTACCCTTCTTACATCAATAGAAGGGTATTAAGATCGCTTGAAAACTCGACTTTTTATCGGAGGCCCACTGGGCCGAGTGTCATATACCATTCGACTCAGCTCGACGAACTGAGCACATGTCTGTCTGTGTGTGTGTGTATGTGTGTGTGTGTGCGTGTGCGTGTGGGTGTGTGTGTGTGTGTGTGTGTGTGTGTGTGTGTGTGTGTGTGTGTGTGTGTGTGTGTGTGTGTGTGTGTGTGTTACAAATAATGTCACGTCGGTTTCTCAGCCATCTGTTTACCGATTTCAGTTCTGTTGACGGCAAATGGAAGCTACAACATTCCCATAGAACGCTATTGATTTTTTTTTTCATTCGAACATTTTGTTACGAAGATATGAACGAAACAGTACTTGACGGCTATGACTACTATATGAAATTTCTAATATTTATGTAATTTCCCTTTTTATATAACTAACATACACCGGTCATTAAAGACTATTAATAGTAATATTTTAATTTTTGTTCAATCCTGAACAATACGTTAAGGATTGACAAATAATTCATTTTATCAACTGAATGTATGGCATATTGAATATTTCTGAATATTCTTGGAATTTCTGATGAAAATATGTATCCAGCACAATATTGGCCACATTTGAGTTTGTAATTCTGGTGGAATGTAAGAAGGGTTCAGTCTCACCATCGGTGGTGCGGGTTTTTAATTATCAATTTTGTTTGGGACACTTTATTATAAGTACAAAACGATTCAAAAAGTAAGTGTAAGGAAGCCAATTAAGTGTTTTTATTCAACAAAGTTTGCCAAAAAAGTTGAAGTTGAATAAAAACACTTAATTGGCTTCCTTACACTTACTTTTTGAACCGTTCTGTACATCTGATGACCTTATTGTGTTGTATCTAAAAACTGGTGTACTTATGATAAAGTGTCCCAAACAAAATTGATAATTTAAAAAAAAAACGAACATAAAATGATATCAACCTGACGACACTGATATTGGTCGACCTGCAAGACCATACACTACAGTAGCGTGCTTGCCACCGCGTGGGTAGTCACCCGTACTACCATTTCTTCAGGTCCGTTGGAGGAGCACTTAACGTCAACGTACGATCTTCAAATTTCAGGATGTTTGTTTTCTAGTCAAGAAGAACATTTTAAGAGGTGGAATTCTTGACTAGGCAATTTTTTTAAAAATAAGGGATGGCCTAATGCATATCTGCAACTTATTTGATCACCCTCTCATCGAAATACTTTAGCGGTTGCAGCTACTATACTATCAATCATTACGACCTAGAAAGATTAGTATTTGTATTCACAATAATAGTTAGAGAATGTAATAAATACATAGATGTGTGAACACAATATATCTGACTTCACTGGATGGTCACAGATCTAATACAATACAGACGCAGCCAGTTAGGATCCTTTCTAGATTATCCTAGGCTAGATTATGTCCAATTATTTTTCTGTCTTTATTGATGCTTGCAGTACATCAAAGACACAATAAAAACGTCAAAGCGGCCACTGCGTTGCATCAACCAGAAAGAAGATTGCATATAACGAGTTGGTTTCAAACGAATACCACAATGAACCACAACGTAATCCGCGAATCTACAGGTCAGGAAGGATGCGTGGACATACCATTTCACACGCTCCGTATCATGTCAAGTCAAATATCATAGAAACCATACATATTTGTATGACCGAGCCACCTGAAAGTGAACATAAAAGAAACCTGCAAATACATGGATTTTAAACAATATACAGCATATAATGGTAGAATGTCATTTGTGACGTACAGTAGAAGAGTATGTTCCGTCAATTAAATCTGTTCTTGTACTTCGGTTATTCCACGCAAATATCATGGTATCCCCTACGAATCTGCTGTTACAAGTGATATGTTACTTCTAGTACGAATAAAATACGTGAATATATTACTATGCAATGCTGAAAATTATAAAAAGAAAAAGAAAAACACGTCTTTATACTTGTCAAGCCACCTGAAAACATGAGACTCCTGCCAGGTGTCTCTCGTATACGAATAATAAACTCGGTTGGCGTGAAGTCTCCCGGCTAAGAGAAACTCGTCATCTCCAATGTCACCAAAGCAGTTTAACCAAAAAGGAGACAGTTCTTTGAGAAAGGAAAACGAAATATTAATCAAATCTTTCGAATAAAGCAAGATAATTTAGCGTAGAGCAATACTGCTAAGTCATTATTTTCAAATATTCCACAAACCGAGGAAAATAGTAATGCGTGTTTATGGCAACGATGGAAACGTTAATATGAACAGAAAATTTAATATAATTTAACATGGCAAGAAAATTTAATATAATGTTGGACATTTAATGAACGTTTACTTATCTTAATGACTTTTCGTTGGTCCTCATTCCTATTCGGAATTGTACGCAAATCCAATCGTACAAAGTCTACGTGCTCCATGATTCCCATGCCAGGGAAAATATATCTCCAGTTTTGCAGTATATGTACAAGCCATGGCTGCACCACATGCGGAAACAGTAGCACAATTCTTTATTTCTTCACAAAGTTGAAAAACAAACGACACTTTATCAATATGCCCCACGACAACTTGAAAACAACGCGAAACGTAAATTTAAAAAAAAACTATTACACCGGGACTATCTGAAATGCCAGATGAACTAGACAACCCCGAATAGTAATCACCAACGAAAAACTTTCCGAACCCAAATTCACAATTTCAAAAATTCACATGCTTCGATTTTTAACAAACCTCCATCGCATATTCGATGAGATTTACATATTTTGTGGCATAGTTGCCGCGCAAATGTCAGGCTATTATCCAATCTAAGGGTTTCGCTACAAAGTACTGAAGCCTACCCAATTTCAATTACTTGTTATGAAACCATTTCAATTGAAATCTGTTAAATTACTTATATGTATATACGTTGTCAAATTACTTTTGATCTCGATAAAATACGTTTTCTTTATTTTAAAAGCAAATGAAGAACAAATATGGTTTGTAATAAGCTAGTGCATCTTCATCTGCCTATGTTTACACTACTTCGATATTTTTTTTAAATCAAAATTGGTAGAGGCAGCTTATCAAGAAAAAGTGTTTAGCAGCCTCTACCAATTTTGATTTTTTTTTAAATCAATAAAAGCTTTTGAGCGCTACTATACATACTCAATGTGTAGAGACTGGTGATCCCAAACTAAGGCAAAACAGGCGCGGGCCCAGACACTTAACGAGTAATTAATCAATTTATTCACCAGAATATGAAAATAATATCGAGAAAATTCATTTGTTGTTAAGAAGTAGAGACATTTTATAAAAAAAATGAAAAGTCAAATCGAGTCTATTATTGATTCACCTCTTGCACGACGTTCGCCAGCAAGTGTATTCAAATGAAGTGTGTAGTAAGAAAATGGGAGGAACCTATATCTACTGCCTTGCCTACAGCTGCATTTCACCAATCAAACAACATGTTCGATCTGGGACAGGATGGACAAGTACAAATCAACTACACCCATTTGTGACTACCAGTTGTCTTTGCATCTCGGTTGGATCATTACTTGTGCTGAATTATTTCCTATCGACTAGTTGGTCAGAGATATAACCATAAATTTTACGAGATTTGCGCGTACCTATCTCTCCACCAATCGGAGTCGGTTGACGATTTCAAAATAGATGCAGCAGCGGCATTCAGTAGTTTCTGAATGACTGCACGAATGGGGGGGTATTTAACGACAACTTGTTGTGTGGTTGAAGAATATAATTGTGCAACGAATCGGAAACCTTCATCTCCGACGTTTATGAGTGCAGCTCGGGGTTCATCCCAAGTGGGTAGGTAGACCTGCTGATCGGCCATCCGCGCTGGCTTTTAAAGTCAGACATAATTAAGCTGCAACATTTTTTCCCTCTGATCTCTAGACTCTTTGTACACAGCGGCCAAAGCGGTACCACCCAATGAAGATTGACCAGGACGAAGCGAAGGGGATTAATTTTTTTTGCAGACATTTGCGCTCATTCGGAAAGACTTGGCCACGCTTAATTATTTAATTACCCCGACGTTTGCGGTACACAAGAAAATTATTTTAAATTAATTATCATTCATTATTCCGATCAATTACTGAGAAACCGGGTTGGATTTTATATTAATATCCTCAATTGTAGACTACCATCAATGAAATTCTACTTTTTCAAATTTCATGCATCGAAGATGTAAAAACAAAACACGGTACTTGAATTTTTCAGACAAAAGTTCAGTTTTAGCACACCGCGAAATAATTGATTTTTTATGTCATAAATTCAATGTACTTCTTTCGATTAAAATTAATTAAACATACATTTTAACTCAAATGGATATTTGCATTTGACTTCGGTTATGGTTCATTTAGGTAAATGAAAGCAAAAATAAAATAAAAATACTTGTTCCACCGTGCCACGTCAGTTAAGGAGTTGTCGTGGGCATCTTCATGGCTCCATCGTAGAAGCTAGGCACAAGCCGACGAGGACTGTTTTCCTTGTAGTTTATTGCCTTTAATTTATGAAATATAGAAAATAAATAATGTTATAACTGCTCATTACTCGATTGTGTGTTGACAAGATGAGTATCTCACTACATACTGACCACACACGGTGCTCAGCTCCAGCGAGGATGATGCGTTCGGATGCTGTCTGGTTGTGCTTTACGGCCTGCTAGTAAAAAGTGTGTGGAGCCGCATGTTTTCGAAAAAACCGCTTTGAGTAAACACAATTATTGTCAGTTAATGCAATAAAAATCGAGCAGGTAGTATTTCGTTGGCTTATAAGAGCGCGTATTTTTATTTATACTTTAGCAATCTTTCCACGAAATCCCCATTGGATCAGAAAGCTAATTTAGAACAATTAAGATATACCATGCTTGGTGGTAGACAACACCTTTAATTTTACGAGTCCTATACTCAGGTAATCCCGAGTCCTATACTCAGGTAAATCAACTTAAATTTAGCAACATATGAACGACACTTGTGAGTTTTATTAACTTGACTTATGAATGGTTTTGTCTAACACGAGGTTGATTAACAACGCATTATGTTCTCCTTGTTTTGGAGCGTTGGAACGGGTTGATAAACGAGCGCGGTAAAGCCACTGAATCCGTACCTCAACTCACCTCAACTTCCAAGGTTCAATTTCAAATTGCTCCGCTTTGGAATTTTACCATACTGATTTCTACTGAAAACATTGCATAAGGCAATGATGACTTAAACAGTTTTCATTTTTGATTCAGTTCCAACCTGGATTTGTCTTTATTTGTTACACGTATCGGGATAAGATGACAATAAACTTAGGTGTAGCAGGTTGGAACTGGTTCCAACCCAGGTTCAAAAACGAAAACGATATCAGATTCACTTATGTAATTGGCCTCTCAAACATTGCTTGATTATTAATAACTGCCATCGATAGATGAACCAGTGGTCATCACCGTTCTCCGCGCCATTTTTAAAATTTCCTGTACTCGAAAAAAATGCACCATGTTAATCCGTGTGTAACTTTTTTGTCCGTGGGTAAAAATTGATGAAAATCTGGGTATAACTACCACATTGAATTGTTTACATGTGCAAAATTTCATAACAATCGGTTCAGTGGTTATTGAGATGTCATCGAATGTCAAGAAGAAAATCGCCGGAGAATTTTGCGCGCCGTCATGGAAAATCCGACTGCGACCATGAGATGAACCGGAAGACAACTGGAAATCACCCATACAACTGTGTCTCGGGTGGTAAAATCGTTTAAGGCGTCCCAGACGACCAAGCGGCGGGCTGGATGTGGAAGAAAATCGAACACAGCTGACAAGGCTGTGAAGGCCCGGAAGGTGTTGGATTATTTCAAGTGTAATCCGAACCTTTCGATTCGCGACGCGGCTCTGAAGGCAAAGTGTTCCGCCTAGTTCGTTCAGCAAACAGAGCGAGTGACCTTTGCCAGGATGGTTTATCCGGATCGAGGAATTTGACGATCAACGACAGGAATATTTCACACTCCGTAACCAGCAGACTGTGGTACTTCTGGATCAGGATCGAAACGACCCGCAGCAATCTCCGATGTGTGTGGTTATGGATGACGAAACCTACAACAAGGCAGACGCAAAGCAGATACTGAGGCTGGAGTTCTACGTTGCTAACTCATGGTTTGATGCTCCGGAAGACATAAGGAAGAGGAAAGTGGACAAATTCGACAAAAAATACTTGCTCTGGCAGGCCATATGCCAATGCGGTAAACCGTACATCACAACGGGTACCATCAACAGCGAAATTTACTGCACCAAGTGCCTCGAGAAGCATCTGTTGCCCTTCCTGCGGTCCCACGAAGGCGAGACATTATTTTGGCCGGACCTGGCATCATGCCATTACGCGGGATCGACGTTGGATTGGTACAGAGACAATAACGATGTTTTTGTACCAAAAACCGCCAACCTCCCAAATTCACCAGAGATTCGTCCGGTAGAAAGATTTTGGGCCATAATGGAGGCCAAAGTTCGAAAATCGTCCAAGGTGCTTAAGAACGAGCTAGAGTTGAAGAAAGAATGGCGTAAAGTGACCAAAAATGTCGGCTCCACCATTGCAAAAAATGTAATGAGGGGTCTTAAGGTACAGGTGCGGCCTTTCAGCGATGGAAAGGAAATTGAATAAAGTAATTATGCCGAAACATAATCCATATGTATGAATTTATTTTCTGAGAGTTTCAAGAAAATCGGACTTGAAATAATTTTTTGGCGAACACCTTTGTCTGGTGCATTTTTTTTTTTCGAGTATAGACCTTAGACTGCAATATTTTCACCCTTCTTTGTGATGATTATGTATGGAATATGGTATGGCATTTTTTTTCCGTAACACCTCTCTTGATTCTTATGAGTGGCCGCCCTAATGTCAAAATAAGGAATCATTAGTGTACTCAAAGAAAATTTTCGAATCCAGGCCAGTCCTACATCATGATCGCGAAACAGTTGGGAATTGACAATTTCGACTGTGTCCCGTGTGGTAAAATCGTTCAAGGAGACCCAGCCGACACAGCGGCCAGCTGGCAGCGGAAGAAAGGGAAGAAGACCGAAGACCGAAGAAGGCGGTTTAAACAGCCGATAAACAGAATACGGTGGCTAAATTCCGCGCCAGGAAGCTGTGCCACGAGTGGTTTGTGCAGCCGAAATGCATCGTAATGGACGTTGAGACGTACGTTAAAGCAGATGTCAAGCAGATCCCAGGGCTGGAGTTTTTCGTCAAGAAATATTTGGTGTGGCAGGGGATCTGTGGATGCGGTAAATTCAGCAAGCTGTACATAACGACCGGCACCATTGACGGCCAAATATATAAAGAAGAACGCCTTCACAAGCGCCTTCTGCCCTTCGGTTCTAAGAAGGTGACACTCTATTTTGGCCGGATCTGGCATTGTGTCATTACGCGAAACTGGTGAGCGAGTAGTACGAGACCAGCAAAGCCAAGAACTTCGCCCAAGAGTTAAATTCTTGGCGTTTATGAAGGGTAAGCTCAGGAAAACAGGAAAAGTCTTCAAAAACGACAAGGATTTGGAAAAAGAGTGGGTGAAAGTGTCTAAGAAAGATAGTACAAGTATTGCACAGGATTTGATGGGTAGCGTTAAGTACACTTTGCAAGCATTTAGCCTAGGAGAGGAGGTTAAATAAACCAACTTTGCAAAAACATAGCTATTATGTGTTAATTTATTCTCTGAGAGTTTCAAAAATATCCGACTTGAAATTAATTTTGGGTGATAATTTTTATATGTTGCATTTTTTCGAGTACAATCTCTATTTGACAGATTTACTTGATCGAATCCAACTGAATTTTGGAAAAAACGCATCTGTGGGTACATTCTTCATAACTTTTCGTGAATTTTATTAAATGCTTCTGACTTAAAATTTGGGAATAAATACTGTTACTGAGTCCGTGATGTTAAGTCAATCTCAAATTTAAGTAAACCTCCACTGTTGACAAAAGTGAGTCTAAAGTAACTCAAAATTGAGTCAAATGGAGCGGGAGTGAACTGTACGGGTACGATAGAAGAAAGGAAGGGATTGGATGTTCCGCACAAACTTTATTTTGTGCAATGCATGAATAAAGACTGGACTCAGAAAAAATGAGACACACAGAAATGATCATCAAAAATTGATTTCAAATCGGATACTTCTCAAATTTTCAGGGATTAAATAACTATATATTAAATATGTTTTGGCCTAATTTATTTATTGAATTTCCTCCCCCAAGCTGAATGCTCGTTCATATCTCTTAACACTGCTCGTGAGATCTTGGCCGAGGCTTTGTCCGTCTTCCTTACACAATTTCTCCCAGTTTTTCTTCAAAGCTTCATCGGTTTTGAATGTTTTTCCGCTTTTCTTCAACTTTTTCTTCATTATCGCCCAAAACTTTTCGATGGGACGAAGTTCTGGTGTATTTGGCGGGTTCGCCTCCTTCGGGACCACATTAACGCCCTTCGCTTCGTACCAATCCATTACAGGCTTGGCGTAATGGCACGAAGCGAGATCCAGCCAGAACAGCGTGAGACCACGGTGAGAGCGGAGGAAGGGCAGCAAGCGCTT
Source organism: Aedes japonicus (assembly GCA_034211315.2). Taxonomy (NCBI): domain Eukaryota; kingdom Metazoa; phylum Arthropoda; class Insecta; order Diptera; family Culicidae; genus Aedes; species Aedes japonicus. Next base: position 382,793 of record JASCZW010005232.1, on the reverse strand, counting down.
CTGCAAGCATTCTTCTCGATAAATCTGCCCGTTTATGGTGCCGGTTGTAACGAACGGCTTGCTGTACCATCCACACTCACAGATCACCTGCCACAACAGGTACTTCTTCGCGAATTTGTCCATCTTTCTCTTCCGGAAATTTTCCGGAACCTCTATGCGGGACGTACCAACAAATCTTGAGGTCGGGGATTTGTTTGGTGCCAGCCTTGATATATGTCTCGTCGTCCTTGACGAGACAGCCTGGCTTGACCAGCCACTCACGGTACAGCTGTCGCGCACGCAATTTGGCCACCGTGTTTTGCTTGTCAGTCCGGTTTGGCGCCTTTCTGACCTTAAAAATACATATCCCAGCCCGCTTCATGGTCTGCTGGACGAACCACTTCGACGAATTGACCTTTTTGGCCACGACTCTGGTGGAAAGGTTCGGGTTATTCTTAAAGTACTGCCTAATCTTCCGCGCCTTCTCTGGGTATTCCGTTTTTGGTTTTCAGCCACTTCCAGCGCGCCGCTCGATGGTCTTCGTGTCCTGGAACATATTTACAACGCGGGACACGGTGGAATGTTGGATTTCAAGCCTTTTGCCGATCCATCTGTGCGACTGACCAGGATTATCGATCACCGCGCCCAAGATTTGCTGGCGTAGCTCTTCTTGTTTCGAATGCTTCTTGAAAAATACTTGACAGATCGCAATAAAATTATGCACACATAAACATAACACTCTAAACTAGTATTACCCAAAATTTCATTATTTTTTACCCACGCAAAAAAGTTACACCCAAAACAAAGTGTCGCATTTTTTCCGAGTCCAATCTTTAGGGTTTGCGAAAAGTATTTTACTGATTACAAGCAATGCGAATATTTTTAACAATTTATTGAACATTGTGCTTAACACTCTACACGCAAATACGAGACATGTTTAAAAGCTAATTAATTTTTGCAGCGTGATTGATGAAATTTACACTGAAATAAGCTAAAAGTGTATTGTTTACGAGTAATTTCATCACAATCTGTTAAGTGGTAATTGAGATGGTTTCGGAATAAGAGCAGATCCATCAAAAAATTTTGCGCTCCGTCGTGTAAAATCCGGCAGTATTCCACGGATGGATCTGAAAGATCCAGATTAAAAGAGGCCCAGACGACTCTTTAAAGGCAAGGAATGTGTTGCATCTATTTAAGCGTCGATCGAACCTTTCGATCCGTGATGTTTGCATCTGGGTTGTCGAAAAAACAATGAAACGTGCCAACCTCCTCGTCTGCAAGGTCTGGAAGGCACCAAACCGGAACAACAAACAAAACACAATAGCCAAAACTCACTAGAGTGGCTGACGAAACCGAGATGCGTCGTTATGGACGACAAGACTTACATCAAGGAGGACAAAAAGCATAACTAACGGATTAAGGGTCTCGTTCAATATCCCCTACCTTAGTAGCACACTTGTTACATACCGGGTGAGGTGACGACATTATAACTCAATTAAGTCACAATCAAGTTGCAACTCGAAAGTTGCTCGAAATTAAGGCAAAGGGAGGAAGAATTGAATTGAACTAAATTAAGACAAAGGTTAAAGATATATTCCAAACAGGAAATATACTCAAAATTAAAATTCAGGCAAGCTTCTCATTTTTATGACTATATACTTCACTGTCAGGAACTTTCACTCATCCTGTATAGTAATCATTCCAAATTTTATCATGATTCGTCAAATCTGTCTTGAGTTATTGCAGTGCTTGTGTTTTTACTTAGTTTTGATTATAAAATTGTTATCAGCCATTCTATACCACTTTCCTTTTATCAACAAATCAGAATCTTTGTGACACATATTTTCCTGCATCTCTAAAAGACCTAATTTAATCTTTGCGATACATATTCTTTTCATGTTCGTTTGAGGAAAAGAGGCCAACTAACTGCGGTTAAAAAAACTACATTTAGCATTCTATTTCAACTTTTAGATAAAATTCGACATAGCAAACCTCAGTGAATTGGTAGTCTAACAAAATTAAATTGCATAATTGAAACATCAAACGCTGATACCCTTTGACATGTTTAGTCGGTTCCATAAAAACACAGCTCCGAAAACAAAACACGTTGAACCTTGTAGCGTGGCCTACCGCGATCTTTCAACATAAGAATATTTTGCATAAGCGACGAAAACTGTTTTTAACAACTGAAATCCTTTTTTGTACGTTACAGAAAGGACATCGAATAACTTTAATATCTACTTTTTACTATTTTATTCAACATGCATCACTAAAAATATGATTTTTTTTATTCGGGAAACATATGCCGCGTAGGATTAAATAAAACCAAATAAATGCAAAAATCCGACAAAATTGAACTCCCATCCGCTTTGATCACCGACTGTCCAAAATAACTAGCATGTTTTATGAGTGCCACATCTGTTATGACGGTAAAGAGCAATAAAATGATATTTTTTCAAACGTTTCTCCGCATCAGCTGACCAACAGCGCCCAATGGATTTATTTCATAAGTGACACATGCTTCCTTATTACATTTCAAATCTAGCGAATAAATTGATTTTGGTTTATTAAAATTTTGTCCCAGCTCAAATAGGATTCGATAGAAATTTTCCAAACCCTAATCGAAAAAAAACCCCTTCTGCTTTCTTCATAACCATTGCAGATCCTTTGCTGAAATGGCACATCATTAATATCCGATGAGTAGCACGAGTGGAAAATGGTGAAGCATAAGAGATTCTTTTGCTTCCGACTATCGAACACATTCCCGACGTTCCGCAGCTGGCCACCGACACGTTGTGGAAACGTTGGGCACTTCAGCAGTAATGCAGTGCAACGAAAGTCAATCCTGCTGTTGCTGATTGTGCTAATATACTTCAATGGGTTTACCAGCGGTAGTTGGTGGCAAGTGGCGGACCTTGCGCTGGATGTAAAACATTTCCATCGAGACAACCGGAGCTTCGAGATCTGCAACGAAAACACATTTTTCACCCAACATCAAAGGGAGATCTGCTACAACAACCCGGAACTGTTGAAGGTAATGCATATTGGTTTACTAGTTAGTAATATTGGTTTGTCATTCCTCTGTTAGAAGGTAACTCCTCAACCTATATAGGCATGTACTATAGACTGTTCCGAACAATATAAATACACTTTCTTTTTAGGATTGAAAAGACCATATTGTTTGCATCAATTTTGTTTTATTCTCAAGCATAGTAAATTAGAATGCTATCTTTCAATTTTCATTTCAGTTTACATGATTTTTTGTACAGTTTTGTTCTCTAATTTTTCCCTTAAAACTACTAATAACGTGTATTCTCGGTTCGCCTTCGTCAAAGCCCAGAAAATTTTGATACGCCAACTCGGTAGATTCATCTGTTTTTGTGCAAATACGACACTGTTCTTTTTGTACCACTCTAGCGCATCTTCAGAGTCAAGACAGGAAGCAAGATCAGGTCAAAAGATTGTTGGCTTGTTTTGCTGTTTGATCAATGGTAGCAACCTTTCTTACAGACACCCCTTCACATAGATTTTACCATTCCTTGTGTCTCACGTAACGAATGGACGAGATATTTTTTCACATACACATATGCTCCGACGCAACGTTACTTTCTTGCCGAATTATTCGGTGGAAATGACTTGCACTGATCTAAGAACATCCTTTTCCTTCGATCCCAGCTAAGTTTTATAGTCGAGTTTTATGTAGGTTTCATCATCTATGATAATACAGCCTGATTTTTTGGTCAACAGTTTGTCGTACAGCTTTCAAGCTAAGCCGGTTGCTCAGCTTTCTTCAAGTCTGCAGGCCCATTCTCTCTTTGGTATGCACAAGATTATAGACTGTTCCGTTAATTATAAATACACTTTTTATTAGCAGTCAATTCAAAATGCGTGCAGTATGGAACGAACTTTTGGCTGCGCCTTGTTATTTACATCCAAATTAATCTGATGTTGTCATTCTTTCCCATTTTTCGCACGGAAGTTTGAAAATGCGTGGTCTTTCTCCCTAGCAAAGAAAACGAATTGTGCATAAAGGAAGAAGGTGTGAGCGTCGGAGCAATTCAGACCACATTGCGGAAATATCAACAACATGGTTCTTTAGAAGATTCCCTGAGATGGGGTAGAAAACCGCATGCAAGCGTCCTTTGGGACATAAGAATCAGTTGTAAGATACGAGCAAACTAATTCAATCGAACATACCTTTTGTTGAGTTGCGTGTGTTTCAGTTTCGGAAGACATAAGTTTACATCAACTCTCTGATTGCGTTCTCCATGTTTTTGTCAAAGATAAATAACGTTTGCTATATCAACATAGGGTAAGGGGATGTAATGTTAGCCTAGCTCCTTCATTCGGCCTATGTACCAAATGTATCATTAATTTAACGATAATTATCAAAATCACGTTGCTATTAGGATGATCGATGTTATCCAAAGCAATTGAGACAATATTAATCAACTTATAGATGTTCACTTTCGCGTAATTTTCGATTTTTTGCACTTTTAGGGCATCATGATTTCACTGGTTAAGCTGAACAGATGATCTACACGATCTTCAAGTGATCTAAATTTGGCTTAATTGAATCGATAAAGCATGTAATGCAGTCTGGCTGTGCAGAAAATAGTTACATGTCACAAACTAACTGTTCACATTGCGAATGTAACAACGATTTTACAAGAAAATCGTAGACCCAATGTTGGGGACACATTGTTTTGTATGTTCCCAACTATGGCCTGTTGCATCAACAACGTAGTAAAAAGGTTGTTATTGGTAAAATTTCAAGTGGAAATGAATCAATTTGAAGTTGTTTACTTTCAAGTGGCTCATCTAAACACAAACCGAAGGAACAAAATCATTGTATAGTGAATTAACTTAAGTGTTTCGAGGCAGTTTTACTTTAGTTTTTTTTTGTAATGTTGTATTAAGTAAATCCAATACAGCTAGGAATGCCTTAATTCATAAAATTAGAAAAAAAAAATACCGTACAAAGACTGCATTTAGTAATGAATCCATCGAATGGGACGAAGTTGCATCCATGAATAGACCCAATTTGGTGCATATAAACCGACATTAAATCCATATCCCTCGAATGTTTCTGGCTTTATAAAAAGAGTTGTGTAACTTTTCGTGATACATACTATCAAATGTCTTATCAAACTTATCTTAGCAAGTGTCTTACTAGTTGAATCTCACTTACAACTTTAAAACTTTACGAGTTATAATAAAAAATGTAATCGATTGTTGCACTATAGGCTGAGTTAATGGACACATACCCTAGTTTCAAACAAATAATTTGTTGTAAGAAACTACTGTTTCGCAAACCAAGGACAAATTCTGATCGGATTTCAGGAATGAAAAAAAATCTTAATTTAAATTTAACTCAAAACATTTATGTATATGTAAGATTCATGTATTTATCGATCGTTTGGCATCAATGTCAGGGAGAACGCATTATATTGTAAAACTAATGGTGTATGCAATGTAATAGTATATTAACAGGTTAAATTGTATAAGTCGTATAGGTGAAACTAGACTGCCTGTGTAAAGAGTGACGACATCGTCAGAATTGGAACAGCGGTCATAAGTCAAACTAATTGTCGTTCCGAGCGAGCAAAAGCCCTGGCAATGCTGGAGCATGGTGTCACTATCTGTACATGCAATACAATGGGGGAAGTTTCTATAAGCGCACATACGTTTTTTGACCGTTTGGTTCAATTTTAAGTTAAAGGGTGTTCCGATCAAAGTCCGGTCAAACTTTTTCTTTTTCAAGTTCAGTTAATACAGAATACAGGAGAAATATTCAGAAAAGCTTCCTTTTTACCGAAGGCGAATTGCCGGGTCTTTTGTTTAACACTTGCCATAAGTTTTTGTACAGTCTCTTTGTTCACTTTATTCGCTGCAGAACGCCAGTTTGCATTGAACTGTTTCTCGCACACAACAGCTTTTTGAGTCTTCTTAATTTTCCGCTTGACGATGGACCTATATTGTTCGATTGGGCGGAGCTCAGGCGTGGCAGCATACCACTCCATGGCCTTTTTTCCGTAATGGCAAGATGCAAAATCCAGCCAAAATAGAACGGAACAGTTGTGTCGCTTCAGGAAAGGCAGTAGACGTTTTTGTTCCGGTCGCAATGTAAACGTTGCTCTTCAAGCCACAGGTACAGATGGCTTGCCACACCAGAGATTTCTTCACGAACTTTGACAGTTTAATATGCTTCAAAATATCTGCCTCCTTACTCCGTCCGGTTGCCGTATAAAATTCCTGTCCAGGAAGCTGTTTGAAGTCTGCCTTGACGTAAGTTTCATCGTCCTGTACCACGCGATCAAACTTCGTCAGCATGGTCGTGTACAACTTTCGCGACCGTGCTTTGGCCGACGTTTTTTGTTTATCGTCGCGATTTGGAGTCACCACTTTCTTGTAAGTCGACAGTCTAGCTTGCTTTTAGCTCTATCCACGGTTGAAGGCGCGTTTCCCAGCTTCTTTGCGACATCTCGGACGGAGAGGTTCGGGTTCCGCTCGAAACAGCGGGCAACTCTTTTTGTCGTCTCTGTGGCCTCCTGCTTTTGATTTCCCCCCGATCCAGCTTTCCTGGCTGTCGACAAACGTTCACCAAACACTTTTAATACGTTGGTTACAGTTGATTAAGCCACATTCAACTATTTGGCCAACTTGGCGTGAGAGTAGTTTGGATTTTCGCCATGCACGTGCAAAATTTTGATGCGTTGCTTCGCTTCCTTTGAAGACATTTCGATAACTGAAGTGCTAATCTCAAAATCAAAATAGAGGCAAGATGCTACACGCACACATCTTAAAATTGAGGGGTGTGCAAAATTGTTTAATGCACGATGAAAGGAAACGCGTGAAGTTTAAGTCAGCCAAATTTTGATCGAAACACCTTTTATGACTATGTGGCAAATACAACCATACGCTGTGCAAAGGGAGTCGAGACATTTTCCTCAACGAAACATTCCTGGACCAGACCGGGAATCGAATCCAGCCACCTACAGCATGGTATTGCTTTGTAGCTAAGCGTTTAGTGAAAACCTAAGCTTGCTGCTCCAGTAATTTTTCCGGCTCCTTCTGTTTCTTGTACGTTTTCATCAAGTTCCGAGCTTTGATCCGTTGAATCATCCCGATGCTTGTGTTTTTCCTTACGTACTCAGCCACTTTTAAGTCACGGCCGTGCTGGCTGGAACCCGGTTTCCTGCCGTGTCGGAAAGGGTCGCATCGATCTTTTCGATTACATTATTGACGCTGATGTGGTTAACTTTCACCCGTTTTGCAATTTGGTTGTACGTGATACCCTTACCGAGCACCAAATGTGCAGAATTTTCTTCGCGTATCCAAACTCATCTTTGGAACGATCCATTATACCGTAACCAATCGATTGCACAACTGTTATTGCCATCTAAACAAACATGTCACTGCTGAATCCTAGAGGGCTTGAGCTGTTTAGTGGAATAACTGTAACTATAAATTAGAAGAAAAATTAGTATTTTCCATTTAATTCCAACTACCTTTACTTATCTTTACAGATACGCGTATTTCGTCTACAATGTGCAGACTTCTTCAGGGTCTCGTACTAATAACTCGACTTTCGAGTTATTAGTACGAGACACTGAAGAAGTCTGCACATTGTAGACGAAATACGCGTATCTATCGAAGATAAGCTCTAGGATTCAAATATTTGTATTTTTACAGACAGCCAAGCGGCACTCAAAGCTTTAAGTTATTATAAATGTACATCCAAACTTGTCTGGGAATGCATTATTTCATTGCGAAAGGTGTGCCAAGAGAACTCGGTAAATTTATTCTGGGTTCCGGGACACTGTGTCATTGAAGGCAATGAAAGGGCAGACGAGCTTGCTAAACAAGGTTCAAATGCACAGTTTATTGGCCCAGAACCATTCTGCGGTATATCATACTGTACCATAAAAATGGAATTAAAATCTTGGGAAGAGCAAACGGTGATGACCAATTGGATGGCCACCACAAAGTGTTCTCAAAAGGTTTATAATTCCAAATGTTACAATTAGTAAAAAGCTTCTGGAGCTCAATAAGAGAGTTCTTTGTACCTATACTGGCTTAGTAACCGGACATTGCCCGAGTAGATATCATTTGAAAAACATTGGCCAGGTTCAGAATGATATCTGTTGTTTCTGTAACATGGAACGTGAAACCTCGGAACATCTGCTTTGCAGTTGTGATGCTTTGTACAAGAGCAGACTTAAATTTCTGTACAGTGGCTATATGCAACCTAAAGAAATTTGGACTGCAAATCCTGGGAAGGTGGTGAGTTTTATAAACTCAATTTTGCCTGACTGGGAGACGCGTGTTAGGCTGGTCACCCCCCTACTGCGTGACGTAATTAATGGACCTTATAAAGGGTGATACGGTCAAAATTTGGTCAAGGGAAAACGCGTGTAAATCGGTGAAATCGTTTATTTAAAAAATCAAATTAAATTTCTTTTTCAAGTTCAATTAGTATAAAATTCAGGAAAAATATTCAGTTAGGCTTCCGCTTTTCCAAATCCGAATTGCCGGGCCTTACGCTTGACCCCTTCCATCAGATTTTGTACAGCCACCTTGTCCACCTTCTTCGCCGCAGAAAGCCAGTTTGCCTTGAACTGCTGCTCGTCCTTAGCAGTTTTTTTGGTCTTCTTTAGGTTCCGCTTGACAATAGCCCAGTATTTCTCAATTGGGCGGAGCTCTGGCGTGTTGGGAGGGTTCTTGTCCTTGGGAACCACTTGCACGTTGTTGGCGGCGTACCACTCCATGGACTTTTTACCGTAATGGCAAGATGCCAAATCCGACCAAAACAGTACGGAACAACCGTGTTTCTTCAGGAAAGGCAGCAGACGTTTATTCAAACACTCTTTCACGTAAATTTCTTGGTTGACAGTCCCGGAAGCTATGAAAATGCTGCTTTTCAAGCCACAGGTACAGATGGCTTGCCAAACCAGATATTTCTTTGCGAATTTTGACAGTTTCGTTTGCTTGAAAATATCTGCTACCTTTCCCCTTCCTTTTGCCGTATAAAACTCCTGTCCCGGAAGCTGCTTGTAGTCGGCTTTGACGTAGGTTTCGTCGTCCATTACCACGCAGTCAAACTTCGTCAGCATCGTCGTGTACAGCCTCCGGGATCGCGCTTTGGCCGTCGTATTTTGTTTATCATCGCGATTTGGAGTCACTACCTTCTTGTAAGTCGATAGTCCGGCTCGTTTTTTGGCTCGATGCACGGTTGTAGACGATACACCCAGCTTATTTGCGGCATCTCGGAGAGATAGGTTAGGGTTTCGCTTGAAACTACCGGCAACTCTCTTTGTCGTCTCAGCGGCTTCCGGTTTTCGATTTCCCCCCGATCCAGACTTCCTGGCTGTCGACAAACGTTCCCCAAACACTTTAATTACATTTGTAACGGTTGATTTGGCAACTTTTAGCGATTTTGCCAACTTTGCGTGCGAGTAGCTCGGATTTTCGCGATGCGCGAGCAAAATTTTGATACTCTGCTCTTCTTGCTTGGACGGCATTTTGACAACTGAAGAGTGAATTCCAAAATCAAAATAAGAGCAACATTCTACACACACACACCTTCAAAATGAGGGGTGTTCAGGTTTTTTAAATGCAAAATTGAAAGAAATACGTCAAGTTGATATTGACCAAATTTTGACCGTATCGCCCTTTATATGAGTTTACACGCTATTTTTAAACCACCCAAAAAAAATCTTGTAAAATTATGTCTTCTGAAACCGAAACATACGCAATTCGACCAAAGGTGTATTTGATTGGATTTGTTTTCTCCTGATTTTCAACTAACTCTTATGTTCTAAAAGACGCTTGCATGCCCTAGAGAGAAAGGACATAGGCTTCAGTTCGTTGAAAAAATGTGTGTTTGTATTTATGTCAACTTTTATTCTTACATGTGGTTTTTCAACATTGTTTATTAACAGTTCATAAAATATTTTTGATGACTTTTTCATGTATAAGCAAGTTCCGAACTTTCCTCTAACGTTCTTTATAAGATTCTGCACAAATTATTATCAACGGTTCACAATCTTATCGCATCTCTTTTGAACTTTTCCACCGTATCAGGTCAAGAAATTATCTTTAATTACTTAACCAAAGCCCAAAATCCAACTTCGAATACGTTTCGATGCAGTACTTATTCTTGGCGAGAGCTGTGCCATACAGTTTCTACGCCCGTGGTTTCAAGCTGGCTGCTTGTGTTGGACTTCTTTTTGACTGCTTCTGCTTCTTGCACGTCTTCAGCTTCAATCTCTCTTTGGATCGTTGAACGTTGGACTTCGATATGTTCAGTTTCTTTGCCAAATCTCAAACTGAGGTCCCATTTGCCTTAGAAAAAGCTCGTCCAATTTTGTTGTCCAATTTGGGGTTCTCTTGTTCGTCAATTTTGTGGCAGGTCCGCAAGGGAATACTCTTTTCGGATCGCAATGCGGACCGCTTTCACACCAACGTTATCGCACTTGTGCTCGTTGTATTTGGTTTGACTTTCAGGTGTAAACAGTGAGATGTTCAAATGGCAGCGTTAGATAAGTGTTCCCTTATCTTCTGGGACATTCTATATCTAGTAATTTTCACAAATTAAAGAAATTTCAGTCACCTTTAAAAATGTGTTTCATCTTTTCAGGTCATAGTTAATGCAGCAAATATTGCCAAATATGAATGCCAAGGGTACTTTCAGAACAGTCGGTGGAACTGTTCAGTCAAAAGGGGATCTGAAGTTTTTTACGGAAATTTCGACGAAAAAGGTGCTTAGATTATCTTAAAAACCTTCGATAAATTAATTTTTATTATTTGTGTGAGCAGGAAACCGTGAAACGGCCTATCTTAGCGCAATAAACTCGGCTTCGCTTGCATGGACCATCACCCGATACTGTACCAAAGGTGAGCTGACCATGTGCACCTGTGACCACATACAGCGAAAAAAGCATAGCAAATGGACATGGGGTGGATGCTCTGAAGATGTCAACTACGGCATCAAACAGGCGCGACAGTTTGTCGATCCACAGGAAGACAGGTCCACGAGTTTTGGGCTGATGAATCTCCACAACAATGAAGCTGCTCGAAGAGTAAGTAAGTTTAAATTTTTGTTTTGTTTTCTTTGTTGACTTAACCATACGCATACCTCAAAAAACACACAATTAACACTGCTCCTTTTCGAATAGACATTGCGAGGTAGAATGCAGAAAGTATGCAAATGCCACGGGATGTCAGGCTCGTGTACGACCCGCGTTTGCTGGCGTCGATTACCACCGATGAAACTCATGGCCGATACACTCGGTTCAATGTTTGATGCCGCCGCTCTAGTCAAAGTACGTATCTTGGTTTTATTCAGCATTCATATCCTCATATTTAACCTACGTTCCTTCCTCAAGGAGTTGGTCGAGTAATGTTTGACTGAGTGTGAAGGTGCTAGTATTTTACCATCTTATTCGACCTATCAGTTCTTCATGTCTCTTAACGCATCTTCATACCTTGCATCAACTCAACCATTTTCCTATAGTGGGGACAATGTTCGTCAAACATGTTTTAGAACGCGTATTGAGTTCATATTTTTTAATTGGAAAACCTATACTTTACAGCCTGTGGAAAACAAAGGTGTCATCAAGAAATTGAAACGAAAGGATTCGCAATATAAGAAGGTTAACAAGTCCGATCTGGTGTATATTGCAGAATCACCCGATTATTGCGAGGAGAATGACAGGTGAGTTACTTAGCCTTAAACAAGTTTGAGTTAGATATTTAATAGTAATAGTAAAAGAGTAATATTTTTAAATATTAACCCAGGTGTTCAGATTAAAGACAATTACACCGTCTTCAACAGATTGAACATCAAACAGAACGATAACTACTAAGGACAACATGTTCACACAACCATTCTAAAAAAAATCTTAAGGCTAGCGCAGGAGTGGAACCGCTTTGTGGCAATCGCCAGCAAGACCGGCTACGTTCCTTACACTTGACCACGAAGCCCACAATGTTTCAAAGATTACGTTCACCACCGTATCTTTAATAATGCATGTGCTTTCTTTACTTTGGAGTCTCTTCACTATGTTATGAAGCTTGTGTTACACTATTTGTACAATGACCAAATAGTTGGCATAGGCAGATAGACTTCTGGCAGGAAACTTTGATGACAGTCATTGCACAAAAAGTGTCATTCAACGACTCGACTTATGTTATGAAAGCATTTCTACGTGTAAATCAAAGGGTGTATTCACGAACAATGCCACACACAAATTTGGCTGTATCCTTTTAACCGTGTTGAAAACTAGTGTGTATTTTTTACGGTTGTCAAGTTTCATAATAGCCGGCGCCGGTGGTGAAGTGGTAAGCGTGACTGCTACTTGGCACCCCAGTGGGTCTGGGTTAAATCCCTGTCGAGGTCGGTGGTCTGAGGCGAAAAAATCTGGTCACGTCTTCCATCGGAAGGGATTAAACCCGTTGATCCCGGCTCATGTGTTGATGAGTGCGATAAGTAGGGCCGTGTCCACTCATACTGCCAATCCAAATGCATTGCATAGATCCCTTCCATTCAATTCTCCGGCAAACATTTCTCCTTCCAAAGGTCAAAAAAATTATGAGCAGCTTATTGAAGGGATATCTGATTGATGGTAGCAAACCATCCCATTTGTATTCTTATACATCTAGTAGCATTACATAAAACAGGTCCTTTTCCGCTTTAAGTACGACATCACCTAAAAAAAACTGGTAATACCTTTTTTGATTATACTTAGATTAAATTGTCGTCTTGGACTATTTCCGAAGACGGGGTCCGCTTAATCATCCATATGCCAGCGTGGGATTTTAAATTCAACTGTGCATTGTGGCCTTCTGGTAAGCTAGGGGGTATACGACAGACCTCCCAAGCCAGCCGTTAAACAAGTAAGCACTGGAACAATCGGCACCAGCAATTAGGAACTTGGTACGTGGAACTGAAAATCCTTCAATTTCGTCGGAATCACCCGCATACTGTCAGGAATACTGAAAGATCGCAAGCTTAATGGCACAGCGCTTCAGGAGGTGTGTTGGAAAATTTTAAGGTAACCATACCATCTACCAGAACTGTGGTGTGACACGTGAGCTGGGAACAGCTTTCATAGTGATGCCCGAAATGCAGAAGCGTGTGACCGTGTGGTGGCGGATCAAAGAAAAAATGTGTAGGTTGAGGATCAGACATACCATTGGAAAGCACTACAGCCTAAGACTTATTGAATTCGCCGCCTCCAAGAATATGGCAATTTGTAGTCCCTACTTCCAGCACCTTCCTAAGTGCACCTACAGATCATCTCAGCAGACCAAATCACAAATTGACCACGATTTGATTGATGGACCGCACTTCTGTGACATATTCGACATCAAAACCTATAGTGGCGCTAACATCGACTTGGGCCACTTCCTGGTGATGGCAAAATGGGCACCTAAACTATCCGTTATTTACAACGTAAGGTACCATCGCCCACCACCGTACAATCTCGAACGACTGAAACAACCTGGTGTCGCCACCGGCTACGCGCAGAGTATCGAAGCAGCATTGCCGGATGAGGATGAGCTCGATGGAGCCCCAATTGAAAACTGCTTTAATAATATACAAGCAGCCATCAATGACGCAGCCAGAGAACACCATTGGGTATGTGAAGGAGAGACCATGGAACGATTGGTTCGACGGAGGATTATTGGGAGGTTTTGGGCGACGATGACGCAGACAAGTATTATTGCAGCACAAGACTCGGCAGAACGTGAACCTTTATAAACAAAAGCGGCAACAGGATACCCACCTATTCCGGAAACCTAGAAGAAGCGGAGTGTGAGAAAATAGAGCAGCTGTACAGCACTCAAGAAACGCGGAAGTTCTATCAGAAGCTCAACACATATCGCAAAGGGTTTGTACCCCAAACACCACAAACACTCACCTATTCATGGACTTCAAGGCCGCATACGATACTATTGATCGTGGAGAGCTATGGAAGATTATGGACGAAGACGTTTTTCCCGAGAAACTGACCAGACTGATCAAGGCTACAATGGATGGTGTACAGTGTTACGTAAAGATATCATGTGCATTATGGAACTAGTATGCAACACGCAAAGGACTTCGACAAGGCGATGGTCTTGCCTGCCTGCTGTTCAACATTGCGGTAGAAGCTGTTATGAAACGTGCGGACTTTAACATGCGTTATACAATTATCAATGAATCCGGCTTTGTTTACAACGTGGACATTGTCGGCAAAACATTCCAGATAGTAGCTGATCAGTACACCAAGCTAAAACGTGAAGCGAAAAAAAGTTGAATTGAAGGTGAATGCGTCGAAGACTAAGTTTCTGTTGGCTGGGGGAGAACCTAGCGTGAAAGAGCTCGCATAGGCAGAACTGTGACAATCGACGAAGACGAGTTCGAGGTGGTGGATGAGTTTATGTACCTCGGACCATTGGTTACGGCGGATAGTAAATGCAGCAGAGAAATTCGGAGGCGCAGTATTACCGAAAGCCGTGCCTACTATGGAGTTCACAAGACCTTGAGGTCTGGTAAACTTCACCCCCGTACAAATTGTACCATGTACAAAACGCCGATAAAACAGGAAGTTCTCTACGGGTACGAGACGTGGACAATGCTCAAAGTGGACCTGCAAGCACTTGGAGTTTTCGAATGACTTAGGACCATCTTTGGTGGTGTGTGTGAAAACGGTGTATGTATAATTGCATACCCCTCATTTTGAAGATGTGTTTGATTTCGTATGCGATTGAATTTGTAATAACAAATTCGATGTAAAAAGCTAAGCGATGTTTATCCGATTTAGTTTGTTACGCAGTACGATGAATAATTGACACATCGTATATAAGTCGAAAATTTCCACTCTTTACGATTGAATTTAAACATAACGCGGTAAAGGCCACAATTAATTGCGATGTTGACTTAAAATATAGGAATAAACGATATTATTTGAACACTATTATACGACTTGTGGTTATCTGGGCATGCCTCTATTTTGAATTTGAGATTAGCACTTCAGTTATCAAAATGTCGTCGAGGGAAGAGAAGCAACGCATCACAATTTTGCACGTGCATGGCGAAAATCAAAACTACTCTCACGCCAAGTTGGCGAAATTATTGAATGCGGCTAAATCAACTGTTACCAACGTATTAAAAGTATTTGGTGAACATTTGTCAACAGCGAGGAAAGCTTACGTCAAGAGAGACTTTAAACAGCTGCTGGACAGGAATTTTATTCGGCAACAGGACGGGGAAAGGTGGCAGATATTTTCAAGCATATTAAACTGTCAAAGTTTGCGAAGAAATATCTGGTTTGGCAGGCCATCTGTACCATGTGGCTTAAAGAGCAACGTTTACATTGCGACCGGAACCTTCAACCATGAAATTTATCGGAGCGAGTGCCTACAAAAACGTCTACTGCCTTTCCTGAAGCAACACAATTGTTCCGTTCTATTTTGGCCGGATTTGGCATTTTGCCATTACGGAAAAAAAGCCATGGAGTGGTATGCTGCCAACAACGTTCAAGTGGTGCACAAGGACAAGAACCCTCCCAACACGTCAGAGCTCCGCCCAATCGTACAATATTGAGCCATCGTCAAGCGGAACCTTAAGAAGACTCAAAAAGCTGTTGTGAGCGAGAAACAGTTCAAGGCAAACTGACGTTCTGCGGCGAATAAAGTGGACAAGAGGACTGTTCAAAATCATATGGCAGGTGTTAAACAAAAGACCCGGCAATTCGCATTCGGTAAAAATGAAGCTTGGGTGAATATTTTTCCTGTATTCTGTATTAACTGAACTTGAAAAAGAAAAAGAATTTGACTTATTAATAAAAACTTTGATCGACTAACACACATTACTGTTTGAAAAATTTTGATTGAAACACCCTTTAGGGCATTGGACCAGCATAAGTAAGTAAAGTAAGTATGCCCCATCTACAAGACAAGTTGAAGTATTAGAACTATCAAACGATCACAATCCTAAATGCCACCTACAAAGTGCATCCCAGATCATGTTCCGTCGCCTATCACCAACAGAGTTCGTGGGAAGATAACAGGCCGGTTCCACCGATGTGAGTTCGACAACATACCAGATCTTCCTTGTAAGGCAAATCCTCAGAAAATGCCGTGAGTATCAGGTGCCGACGCATCACCTGTTTATTTTAGAAGGCGTACGACATTACCGCACAGAGCTATGGTGAATTACGGACGTGAACGACTTTCCCAGCCAGTTACAAGTCTTATGCACTTACACTTGTACAGGAAGCAATCATATATGGTTTATACTAGCAGCATCGAAAGAAAAAAGTATCATTTGCCTGAGAAGACTGATTTGATTCATCTTCAAATAAAATATGAGAAACTCGAACTGCTCAAAACGTGACATGTTTTGCAAATATTTTACAACATATATATAAAACAAACTGTCATCAGTGCTTCTGAAAAAGAGGTTTTGGGTGTTAAAGATTGGACTCGGAAAAAAAGAGACACACGAAAATGATCACCAAAAATTCATTTTAAATCGGATACTTCTCAAATTTTTAGGGATTAAATATCGATATATTCGCTATGTTTTGGCATAATTTATTTATTGAATTTCTTCCCGCAAGCTGAATGCTCGTACATTTCTCTTAACATTGCTCTTGATATCTTGGGCGAGGCTTTGTCCATCTTCCTTACACAATTTCTCCCAGTTTTTCTTTAAAGCTTCATCGGTTTTGAATGTTTTTCCGCTTTTTTTTACTTTTTTTCTACTTATTCATTAAATTTCTTCCCCCAAGCTGAATGCTCGTACATTTCTCTTAACATTGCTCATGATATCTTGGGCGAGGCTTTGTCCATCTTCCTTACACAATTTCTCCCAGTTTCTCCCAGAGGCTTTGTCCATCTTCCTCACACAATTTCTCCCAGTTTTTCTTTAAAGCTTCATCGGTTTTGAATGTTTTTCCGCTTTTTTTAACTTTTTCTTCTTTTCGATCGGACGAAGTTCTGGTGTATTTGGTGGGTTCACCTCCTTCGGGACCAAATTAACGCTCTTCGCTTCGTACCAATCCATTACAGGCTTGGCGTATTGGCACGAAGTGAGATCCGGCCAGAACAGCGTGGGACCACGATGAGAGCGGAGGAAGAGCAGCAAGCGCTTCTGCAAGCATTCCTCTCGATAAATCTGCCCGTTTATGGTGCCGGTTGTAACGAACGGCTTGCTGTACCGTCCCAACAGGTACTTCGCGAATTTGTCCATCTTTCTCTTCCGGAACTTTTTCCATGCGGGAAAAAGTCCATCCTCCATGCGGGACGTATCGACAAAAAACTCGAGGCCGGGGATTAGTTTGGTGTCCGCTTTGATATATGTCTCGACGTCCATTACGAGACAGCCTGGCTTGACCAGCCATTCACGGTACAGCGTCCGCGCACGCAATTTGGTAACCGCGTTTTGCTTGTCAGTCCGCTTTGGCGCCTTCCTGACCTTAAAAATACGTAGCCCAGCCCGCTTCATGGTCTGCTGGACAAACCACTTCGACGAATTGACCTTTTTGGCCACGTCTCGGGTGGAAAGGTCCGGGTTATTCTTAAAGTACTGCCTTATCTCCCGCGCCTTCTCTGAGTATTCCGTTTTCGGTTTTCGGCCGCTTCCAACGCGCTACTTGATGATCTTCGTCTCCTGGAACATCTCAACAACGCGGGACACGGTGGAATGGTGGATTCCAAGCCATTTGCCGATCCATCTGTGCGATTGACCAGGATTATCGATCACCGCGCCCAAGATTTGCTGGCGTAGCTCTTTTTGTTTTGTTTCTTGAAAACTATTTGACAGATCGCAATAAATTTTTGCACACATAAACATAACATTAATTTTTACTCACGCGATAAAAAGTTACACCCAAAACAAAGTGTCGCATTTTTTCCGAGTCCAATCTTTACTTGAGATACACGGTCCTTTGAAGCAACGACCGTTGAGAATAATTCACTGCTCCCGATTGTTGGTTTTCACGGAGTAGCAAACCACAGTTGATCAATATGCTCATGTTCATGTTCAATTTTACAGATTCTCCAAACAATAACAGTCAATAACTAAATTAAAAAATTATAAAACTCTTTTTCGCCTTTTTGCAGCTTTGGAATATTCGGCACACGAGGACGGTTCTGCAACCGAACATCATACGGAATCGAAGGTTGCCGGTTGCTGTGCTGCGGTCGCGGCTATCAAACACGAATTCGAAACGTTGAAGAAAAGTGCAATTGCAAATTTGTCTGGTGCTGTTCGGTCAAGTGCGACACGTGCAATGTGCGAAAGGACGAATACATCTGCAATTGAACAGCATCGGAGAACCCATCATCCAAATTGCGGCACACGTTGCAACAGAACGCTAAAATAAGTTGATCTGTGTAAATTATTGCCATTCGCGATTAGAGTAGTTCTTCACAAAGCCATTTTTGCACCAACTGATAATGCCATTTTGTCTCGAACTTTTGTATATTTATGGAAATCAAATCCTAACGATAGCATACAACTTAAGTAATTTTTAAACGTTCTCAATGGATTCAACATGTAAATGTGCCGTTTAGAATTTTCGAACAACAAATCAAATTTGCATCCATGACATATGCGCAAACAGCTTGTTGTAATTCAAATTTGTAGTTCTCGACAACGAAAGTTACAACGAAAATCTAAGTGTTTCCAGTATTTTTATAACCATATTAAGGTGTAAGCAAATATTTGCATTCTGTGATTTCTTTTTGTTTTGTAGTATTGATTTTATTTAACAACCTAGCTAAGGTTTTAATCGATAAGCGTAACTGGTAAGATTAGACGTTAAGCTAACGAACAATACTGAATACGAAGAGAAATAAAATTTGACAGCCAAAACAAATGAGAATCAACTTCCCGATTTCAAAAAACAAATGACACATAACACACAACAACGATGCAAAATACGAAGAAAGCTTTTGAAAGTATTGTCTCGAAAAATGATCCCAAAGTAGCATTTAGCCAGCATGTAAAAATCAGCTAATTATCGTATAAAGAAAACCACATACTATTACAAATTGACCACTTGTATAAGCACAACATGAATTCAATGAATAATGAAACGAAATAAAGCAGACCGCCCTGCACTTGTGCACAAAACCGAGGTTTCCATCTTACACTAGCGTGCAAGTCACTGGTGACAAATTATCCGATAAATTGTATCAACACCCGTTCGTTCGGGTTCCATAAATCACTGGAAAGGATTTCAACGAAACGAAATGAAGAATTCCCCTGCTTTCATTGATTGCTGATGTCTAGAGCTTAGAATGTTTCGGGCAATCGGAAGAGTTTGTTTCTTATTTTGTTTTTCTTGTTGCAGCATTTTTATGTTTTTGGATCGAGCATTTTTAAGACACTCTAATTAAATTATTGAGCATTAGGAAATGCGAATATGTAATACAACCTTTTGAGGCTGACGTTCAAAATCTAACGCCCTGAAGTTGGATTGCTGCTCCATGATTTTTTTTTCCTATCTTTGATGTCACTCTCGCAAATTTACCTTGCTTTTTCAAAATTATATATCTCGATTGATCACTAACGAATGAACATCGAATCGAACTCCATCAGATTGCTCACAGCAAGTAAGCATACAAACTGAAGTGATGAAATATACAATATCGAGTAAAGATTCTGATTAATATAAATTTTAAATTTTGAGGTGATGGCTTCCGTAGAGAACGCTCTAGCGTAAGCCCTTAATCATGAGGAAACACTTATATTGCATGCATTAACATCAAATAGGATCCAGTCCCTATCACTCTGAAGTTAGCTGAACACACAACTGAGATGATTATGATTATACCCTGATGGGTAAAATTTTCAACACTTGTTTACTCTACGGCATTCTTTCGTTAGCAATTTGAACGATATTTGTCTTTGTAGTGCTGAGCTATCAAGTCTCTTAAAAACGTAATGCTTAACTTAATCTTTTTCAACACCGGGATGCACACGACAAGGCTCTTTGGAAGCCCCCTCTACCCTCGTCTCAGTTGTACCACTTTCAAAAACCGATCGTCAGCTCTGTTCCCAGTGTTCCCGCCACCAGAGTCACCCCGGTATTGAGCTCGGAGTTCCAGAGGAGGTCTTCCAGCCTGTTACCTCAGGCAAGTACGCGTGTTATTCTAGCCTTTCGCTTCCTGAATATCTTCCAATGTCCAGCTTGTACAAAGAGTTACCCGATTTAGAGACGAAACAGCTCACATCCGAGACGCATCGTGGAAAACACTTTGGAAGCCCCCGGTTCCTCTGGCTCAGTCGCGCCAATTCAAGCCACCGTTCAGCATAGACGTCTCGGCCCTGAGGCCAGATGCACACCGGGGGTCTTCCAACCTGCTTTAGCAGGCAAGTACATTCACGATTTAGCTTCTCCTTTGCCTGATATTGACTCGCATTCTAGTTGCGTCATCAGAACTTCGGCTGCCTCACCCGCAGCATCACGCTCAAACATCCATGCTCCCGATTGCTATCACGAGATCGTCATTTACTACCAGAATGTCGGTGGTATTAACAACGATGTCGACGATTTCCGCATAGCTACTTCGGACCAGTGCTACGACATCATAGTCCTCACGGAGACCTGGCTTGATTCACGCACACTCTCTTGTTAGGGATTCGGCAAAGATTACGAGGTATTTCGATGTGACAGGAATGCCGATAATAACTATACAGCAAAAGGTTTGGGCGTACTAGTAGCTATAAGTACAATATTTAAAGCAAAGGCTGATGAAAGCCCTGCTTGGACTCGTTTGGAACAAGTTTGGACGTCAATCAAATTGGGTGATCGTACATTCCACCTGTAGTATACAGAGTATGTGTGAATGAAATGTTAAGATGCTTTGTATGATTCTAAGAGTATTAATTTACCTTTCGATTTGGGTATAATCATTTGATTTGAGGGTAATCAACTTAGCGTGAAACGAAATAAAACTTGTAGTAAGCTACGCAAAAATCTCCTCACTTCATGAAAACAAACAAAACCATCGCAACGCAGGTCACCACACCACCCGACCGCATACGCGAGCGTGACCTAATTGCAACACATTGCCAATCGGTTTTCGCAATTTTGGAAAATGCCAAAGAAACCGACGAAGTTACGGTGATAGTCGACTTTAAGGTGACCGTTTCAGCGGGGCGAAATCATAAGTCTTTAAATTATTTGATAGGGAAAATCTGCGAAAACAAAAATTTCACGCACGACAGTTTCTAGCTATTATCAATACCTTTCATATGGTGCAAAGAAATTCTCGAAATATTTTGTAAATTTTGAGTCTTATCAAATTTGGTGACAGGACTTCAGGTTTTTCCTGCCTCTCCAGAATAAGAGCAAAGATTATCTTAGCTCACTTTGTGAATTGCTTTCAAAATCAGCGTGGTATGCATGCAAACATTGAAAGTAATAAAACAATTTCAGTTTGATCATCTTTGAGAACCATGCTGAGAACCAACTGGCTCTCCAGAAGATCCGGAACATCCGTAAAAGTGGCCAGTTCTTGGAAGTAGCCCCGAAAGGACTTTTTTTTGCAATCAACATTTAGTTTATAAAAGTAAAATGAACTTCAATTCGTGGTCTCAAGATATCCCTTCAGTGGTCATATGGTGGCCACCCGAAAAATCCGGAACATCCGTAAAAATGGCCAGTTTTTTTTTATTATTTTCTCTGCCGTAATCTCATACAATTGATTTTACTTACCAGGCTTCTTACAATTCTTTGCTACACGTAATGACGCGGCTTTGCTTCGCTTAGATTTGAAAGGTGCTATTCTAAACCACCACACTGCTGCAACTATGATAACTAAGTATAGTTCACACAAATTCACGTGAGCAATTGTATCACAACAACTAATTTGTCGAACAGCTAATCAGGTAAAAGCATCAGCTGCTTTGTTGCTTCACGGTTGCTACGCAACGAATTCAAAATTAACCGAATGAATCGAAATGAGCATCCTCCAGTAGTATGTCGTAGTTTAGTAAGTATCCCAACAATCGGAATGCTGGACCCTCCATATTTCTAATGTAATATCTAGTAGTGTTTGTGGATTCCCGTCCATACCCAATAACGCAATGCTTATGAATATAGATCAATTAGACAATACTGACCCGCATTTTGATGATAGCAATTATTTAACTATCCCACCCGCTATCACCCCGGTCGAATCCGTCTTGATCGCAAACATCTCGTCCGCTAACATTCTGGACTTCTGGATTGCCGCCATATGAGCTCTGAATAGAAATTATAAAATTGGGATTTTTACTACCTTCATAAACTGATAGGTGATTACATGTTCCTGTTCTTTCAATGCCATTATCCTTACTATGGCCCTGAATAGGAATAAAAACATCCTGGCGTTTTGGGTTTCCACCCGAATGAAAATGTGCAAATCACAAATTAATTTATTCTGCTCTTATAAACTGAATGTAGATTGCAACAAATTGATTTGAGACTACAAGCATTCCTCAATATAAAGCAACATTATTTTACGGCTTTCATCTTCGTGTTTTTTTCTAAAT
The DNA here is from genome assembly GCA_034211315.2 of Aedes japonicus. Taxonomy (NCBI): domain Eukaryota; kingdom Metazoa; phylum Arthropoda; class Insecta; order Diptera; family Culicidae; genus Aedes; species Aedes japonicus. The sequence goes on along the minus strand of JASCZW010005232.1, from coordinate 360,274 downwards.
TATTTCGAAATTGTCTCATCTATGCAGTGCTCTCATAATTTTTCATGATCGGGTTTCGATTGGCGAGAATAAAGTCCAAAAATAAAGTTGCTTTATATTAAGGTATGGCTGTACATCCGAAACCTGGCCACTTCCACGGAAGTTCCGGATCTACCACATGACCTCTGAACGGACATCTTCAGACCACGAATTGAAATTCATTCTACTTTCACAAACTAAATGTTGATTGGTAAAAAAATCGTCCTCTTGGGACTAATTCCAAGAACTGGTCACTTTAACGGATGTTCCGGATCTTCCGGGTGGCCATCATATGACCACTGAAGGGATATCTTGAGACCACAAATTGTAGTTCATTTTACTTTTATAAACCAAATAATGATTGCAAAAAATCGTCCTCTTAGGACTAATTCCAAGAACTGGTCACTTTAACGAATGTTCCGGATCTTCCGGGTGGCCACCATATGACCACTGAAGGGATATCTACAGACCACAAATTGTAGTTCATTCTACTTTCATAAACAAAATGTTGATTGCAAAACAAAATCGTCCTTTTGGAACTAATTCCAAGAACTGGCCATTTTTACGGATGTTCCGGCTCTTCCGGGTGGCCACCATATGACCACTGAAGGGATATCTTGAGACCACAAATTGTAGTTCATTTTACTTTTATAAACCAAATAATGATTGCAAAAAAATCGTCCTCTTAGGACTAATTCCAAGAACTGGTCACTTTAACGAATGTTCCGGATCTTCCGGGTGGCCACCATATGACCACTGAAGGGATATCTACAGACCACAAATTGTAGTTCATTCTACTTTCATAAACCAAATGTTGATTGCAAAAAAAAATCGTCATTTTGGAACTAATTCCAAGAACTGGCCATTTTTACGGATGATCCGGATCTTCCGGGTGGCCACCAAATGACCACTGAAGGGATATCTTGAGACCACGAATTGAAGTTCATCCTACTTTCATAAACTAAATGTTGATTGGTAAAAAAATCGTCCTCTTGGGACTAATTCCAAGAACTGGTCACTTTTACGGATGTTCCGGATCTTCCGGGTGGCCACCATATGACCACTGAAGGGATATCTACAGACCACAAATTGTAGTTCATTCTACTTTAATAAACAAAATGTTGATTGCAAAACAAAATCGTCCTTTTGGAACTAATTCCAAGAACTGGCCATTTTTACGGATGTTCCGGATCTTCCGGGTGGCCACCATATGACCACTGAAGGGATATCTTGAGACCACAAATTGTAGTTCATTTTACTTTTATAAACCAAATAATGATTGCAAAAAAATCGTCCTCTTGGGACTTATTCCAAGAACTGGTCACTTTTACGGATGTTCCGGATCTTCCGGGTGGCCACCATATGACCACTGAAGGGATATCTACAGACCACAAATTGTAGTTCATTCTACTTTCATAAACAAAATGTTGATTGCAAAACAAAATCGTCCGTTTGGAACTAATTCCAAGAACTGGCCATTTTTACGGATGTTCCGGATCTTCCTGGTGGCCACCATATGACCACTGAAGGGATATCTTGAGACCACAAATTGTAGTTCATTTTACTTTTATAAACCAAATAATGATTGCAAAAAAATCGTCCTCTTGGGACTAATTCCAAGAACTGGTCACTTTAACGGATGTTCCGGATCTTCCGGGTGGCCACCATATGACCACTAAAGGGATATCTACAGACCACAAATTGTAGTTCATTCTACTTTCATAAACTAAATGTTGATTGCAAAACAAAATCGTCATTTTGGAACTAATTCCAAGAACTGGCCATTTTTACGGATGATCCGGATCTTCCGGGTGGCCACCAAATGACCACGTAAGGGATATCTTGAGCCCACGAATTGAAGTTCATCCTACTTTCATAAACTAAATGTTGATTGGTAAAAAAATCGTCCTGTTGGGACTAATTCCAAGAACTGGCCACTTTTACGGATGTTCCGGATCTTCCGGGTGGCCACCATATGACCACTGAAGGGATATCTACAGACCACAAATTGTAGTTCATTCTACTTTCATAAACTAAATGTTGATTGCAAAACAAAATCGTCCTTTTGGAACTAATTCCAAGAACTGGCCATTTTTGCGGATGATCCGGATCTTCCTGGTGGCCACCATATGACCACTGAAGGGATATCTTGAGACCACGAATTGAAGTTCATTCTACTTTCATAAACTAAATGTTGATTGGTAAAAAAATCGTCCTCTTGGAACTTATTCCAAGAACTGGTCACTTTTACGGATGATCCGGATCTTCCGGGTGGCCACCATATGACCACTGAAGGGATATCTACAGACCACAAATTGTAGTTCATTCTACTTTCATAAACTAAATGTTGATTGCAAAACAAAATCGTCATTTTGGAACTAATTCCAAGAACTGGCCATTTTTACGGATGCTCCGGATCTTCTGGAGAGCCAGTTGGTTCTCAGCATGGTTCTCAAAGATGATCAAACTGAAATTGTTTTATTACTTTCAATGTTTGCATGCATACCACGCTGATTTTGAAAGCAATTCACAAAGTGAGCTAAGATAATCTTTGCTCTTATTCTGGAGAGGCAGGAAAAACCTGAAGTCCTGTCACCAAATTTGATAAGACTCAAAATTTACAAAATATTTCGAAAATTTCTTTGCACCGTATGAAAGGTATTGATAATAGCTAGAAACTGTCGTGCGTGAAATATTTGTTTTCGCAGATTTTCCCTATCAAATAATTTAAAGACTTATGATTTCGCCCCGCTGAAACGGTCACCTTAATCTGCCTGGGATTTCAAGGAAATTATCTGACAGTGGGTTTCTATTTCCCGATGCCAATCATTCTGTCATGCATTCCAATGCATCGTTCCTTCTGGACAATTACAGCTCAGCCACTCTCTCCCAAATCAATCATTCACCAACCAGAACACCCGCAGCTTAGACCGCTGTTTCGTGAGAGCCCAAGACACCGCTCCACTCTTATGCGAAGCTCCCCCTCCTCTAGTGAAACTAACTCTTCATCATCCGCCTCTACTGGTCACGTTACGGTCAAAGCTGGAACATGATTTCGAAATCTCACCTGCCACAGTTTCCTACGATTTTGTTCGTGCCAATCATCGCAATATCCCCGAGTTACTCTCGCTTTTTGATTGGGATAAAATTTTGGATACAGTAAATGTCGAGTCAGCTGCTCAAACATTTTCCAACGTTCTGGCATATGTCATAGACAGACACGTTCCAAAGAAAATCCATCGTCATACGTCTCGTCCACTTGGCAAATGAACAAACTTCGTCGCTTGAAATCTGGCTAGAGAGCTGCCCTCAGAAAATTCACAAAGCACCGGACACTATTTCTAAGTCGTCACTATGTAAGAATGAATCACGAATACAAACGAGTCGCGAAACGTTGCTTTCTTCAGTATCGGCGTGGAATACAGAGAAAGTTCAAGTCACGTCCTAAACAATTCTGGAAATTTGTAAACGAACAATGCCACGAAGTTGACCAACTTCGTGGCGTTGTTCGTTTACACTCCGTCGTCTATGTCACTCCACGGCAACAAGGCTTCCACCCCGCAGGGTATTTGCCAGCTATTTTCCGAGAAATTCTCTAGCGTTTTCCCCGAGGAGACATTGAGCAATGACCACATTAGACTTGCAGCCAGCTACGTTCCACTTGCCGGTCAAACCTTGGGTCAAGTCGATATCAATGCAGAGATGATAATCAAGGCCTGCTCTAAACTCAAATTATCTCACAATCCCGGGCCGGATGGAATTCCTTCGTCCTTTCTCAAACTACACTTGGGTAGTTTGTTGCCCCCGCTGCTTCACGCTTTTCGAATATCTGCGGCTGTCGGCATTTTTCCTTGCTGTTGGAAATTTGCACATATGTTTCCAGTACACAAAAAGGGTACCAAACGGGACGCTGGCAATTATCGCGGCATAACTTCGCTTGGCGCTGTCGCTAAACTGTTTGAGCTTGTAATTATAGAGCAGTTGCTCGCTCACTGCAAACCGTATATTAGTACCGACCAGCACGGATTCATGGTTAGTCGCTCCACTGCCACTAACCTGCTGTTCCTTACTTCCTACATTACTGACATTATGGCAAAACGCGCCCAAACGAATGTCATTTACACCGACTTGTCTGCAGCCTTAGATAAATTGAACTACCTCATAGCTATTGCCAAACTGGACAGGCTTGGGATCAACGGATGCCTGCTGCAATGGTTTCAATCGTACCTCACTGACCGTCATCTGGCTGTATTCAAAGGAGATTGTCAGTCTCACATGTACAAAGCCACATCTGGTATACCGCAGGGTAGCCACTTGGGACCGTTGATTTTTTTTTGATCTACTTCAACGACGTAAATTTGACTTTCGAAGGACCACGACTATCATACGCAGATGACCTGAAACTCTATCTTCGAGTGCACTCACTCGACGACTCGCTTTTTTCAACGTCTGCTAAATGCTTTTGTCGACTGGTACACTTTGAATCGCATGGATGTCAACCCAGCCAAATGCACGGTTATTTCGTTTTCGCACAAGAAACAGACTATTTTAATCAAGTATGTCTTGTTGGGCACCGAAATTGAGTGCGTCAGTTAAGTCAAGGACCTAGGAGTAATTCTGGATACCCAACTCACCTTCAAGCAGCATATCTCGTACGCTGTCGGCAAAGCCTCCGACGTTCATCTTCCGGATTGCTAAAGACTTCACGGACATCTACTGCCTCAAATCATTGTACTGCTCCTTGTGTCGTTCGATATTAGAGTATTGCTCGGTTGTGAGGACTCCTCATTACAACAACGGTGTCGTTAGAGTAGAGGCTGTTCAACGACGGTTTTTGAGATTTGCGCTAAAAAGGTGTTACAAGGTGTTACGAGTATAGTCACTAGATTCATAGTCTGGCGGATACAACGACGGGAGCTAATTTGAACTGTCTTTTGGAGGAGCCAATAGAGCATTATATTACAGTAATGCTCGATTGGTTCCGCCAAGTGACAGTTTAAATTGGCTCCCGTCGTTGTATCCGCCAGACTATGAATTTAGTGACTATAGTTACAATGGGTTAGAATATGAACCGCTCAAACGGGCTTCAAATGGTGAGTTGACAACTTCGAAGAGGGCGTTACAGACCTCTGGTTCTCACAAGTTCCGACCTCACGCTTCCACAAGTCATATGTTCGCAAAAGACTTTCAGCTGAAACATGGAGACGCTGGTTGGCGTAGCCTGGGAAATATTGTCATTTTGACAATAGCGAAGTGCGGGGCTGTGACTGAAGATCGTAGACCTTTGAATCATAATGCATATTTTTCATTCCTATTTAATTAATAGTTTCAGAACGCTCTGAAATCATTTTTGCTTTCCAAAACTATTCATCTTAAGCATGGAACTCAATGAAAGGCTCAGTTTGTTTTTGAGCATTTCAGCATAAATTGCACTTCTTAACTTCAACTACTATTTTCATAAAATACTGGCATGCGACCATGGGCACTATGGAATTGTATTTAAATATATTTGTTTAGTTGTATTATGATTAGAAAAGCCGTTTATTAAAGAAATAATCAAACCGGGCTCTTCGATCACTTATACTGCTGTCTTTGGAATGTAACTAGAAGAGTATAAAGAAAACTTTTTTTTTAAATGTGTCTTTTGCAATAATCTGTGGCTTTTCAGAAAAACATCATACATCTTTTAATTGAAACTTTATCTATGGTAATTTTAATAATGTACTTTGTTTTTAGCGTTTCCAGGACCTTAAGAATATCAAAGCAAACCAAATTTTTCTTTTCAGTAACAGACCAGTAGATTTCAGATGTGTTTTGTACATACATGTTACAGCGAAAAGTGGAGCTGTGTGACTTATAGAGCGAATATAACTCTTTGCGTGCGCGATGCTTTAGGAACTATATTCATCGCACAGATGAAAGAATCAAGCAGGATCCCAAATCGTTTTGGACGTTCATGAGAAGCAGAAAGCAGAACAATTGAATTCCTCAGCGCGTTCCCTACAACGAGACAACAGCCAAAACTCCACTTGACTCGGCAAATTTGTTCTCGTCCTTTTTTCGAAGTGTGCTAAGTAACAACCGATCACCTTCGTCTGAAGCGTGCCTGGACACATTGATATAGTTTTTCTTTGTATTCTCCCATATCCGGAGTAACTTTTTTTTTTTTTTTTTTTTACGACACTTTACACCTGAGTGCATTCGTGTCGATCCGGAGTAACGATCTCAGATGATGTAGTTTGAGAAGGAAATAATTTCCCATCCCCATGAGGTTCTAGGAGTAGACAGCCATTTTTTTGCTAGAACAAAGTTGTGAAGAGAAAGTATTGATAGTTCCGTTAGCGCACGGCAGGCTGTGAAAATTGAATAGAAGTAGTTTTTGAAATTGAGCGGAGGGCATTGTCAGGTAGTATTTCCAAGCAAACACGCAATATTTTATGAAGTTTGTCAGAAGCAGAAAATTTCTCATCTCTATGCGAGGCTCTAGGAGTGGACACAGCAACTTATTGCTAGAACGAATAGGATCGAAGAGAAAGGGTATTAATAGTTTCGTATAGGGTAACGGCAGGCTTTGAAATTGAAAGATACAAGTTTGATAACGGGTGGAGGGCATTGAACGGTAGTATCCGATCAGGCAAACAACCTTTTACCAAGCTACCCAATGCAGGGTAGGCAAGGAGGAGGATACACAATCTTTTGCCAAGCATCCCCATGCGGAGTAGGTCAAGGCAGGAACGAATCCACCACCTTGACTGGCAAAAGAATGTGCGCTTGATCGTGCTCATATACTACCGGTAGCTTAAATGGTTCTAACGAACTATCTATTCACACTCCCAAATCCCCTAAATGGGAGAGAAACTATCTCCCGTTCATTTGGGTGTATTTTTGGCATACGACTTCTGCTATACCTAACCGGTAGTATATGAGCACGATCAAGCGCACATTCTTTTGCCAGTCAAGGTGGTGGATTCGTTCCTGCCTTGACCTACTCCGCATGGGGATGGTTGGCAAAAGATTGCGTGTTTGCTTCAAAATACTACCTCACAATGCCCTCCGCTCAATCTCAAAAACTACTTCTATTCAATTTCCACAACCTGCCGTGCGGTAACAGAACTTTCAATACTTTCTCTTCACAACTAGCAAAAAAATTGGTATCTACTCCTAGAACCTCATGGTGATGAGAAATTATTTCCTTTTCAAACTACATCATCGAACCTGGACAGTTTGCCTCGATACGACTTCAACATGGCGCTTTTCAACTAATCTCAGGGGGTTGTGCTGAGAAAGCTGCAAGGGATAGATGAGACCAAAGGCGTTGGGCCAAATCGTGTCTCTCCGATATTCATCAAGCACTGTGCTGATTCGCTTACCGTGCCCGCCACAATTCTTTTCAATCATTCGATTGTGGAAGTGCTTGGAAATCAGCTGCTATTACTCCCATTCACAAAGGTGGCAGTATATACAACAAAAAGCCTCATCCACGATTCGTGCATCCTCACGTGCATCATGTTATCTCCGAGTTTCAGCATGGAATCGTGAAAAAACGATCAACCTCTACCAACCTGATGACTTTTGTTTCTTCGTTAGTCAACGCACTGGAAAAACGACTACAAATTGATGCCATCTATATCGATTTCACCAAAGCATTTGATAGAGTGCCGCATGCTTTGATGCTGGATAAATTTAATAGAATGGGCCTTCCTACTTGGTTAACTCAATGGATATTCTCCTACCTAACGGGGCGTAGTGCCTACGTACGCATTAATGGGACGTGCTCAGATCCATTCGATATCACGATGGTGTGCCCCAAGGGAGTCATTTGAGTTCTCTGCTTTTTGTACTGTTTGTCAACGATCTTTGTGAAAAGATTAAATCGCCAAAAATAATGTTTGCAGATGACCTAAAGATCTACCGGGTGGTTTCATCGTTAGTTGAATGCTGTTCTATTCAATCCGACATCGACGCATTGCTGGGTTGGTGCAAGCTAAACGGCACGGAAGTCAACGTTCGTAAATGTAACGTCATCACGTTCTGTCGAAAAAGGAATGCAGGCATGTTCGATTATAGAATAAAGACATCCAGTATCGCTAGGGTGAACACAGTAAAGGACCTCGGTGTACTACTTGACAGCAAGCTAAACTTCGCACAACAAATAGCACCAACGACCGCTAAAGCGTACGTGGTGCTTGGATTCGTCAAACGAAATACGAAGCAGTTTGAAGACGTTTATTGCTTGAAGTCGCTCTACTGTGCGCTGGTACGTAGCATATTAGAATATGGTGTTCTTGTGTGGGCGCCATACCATTCATATTCAACAAATTGAACGAATTCAACGCAACTTTCTTCGGTTTTTGCTCTGCCTGCTGCCTTTGAATGACCCTGTACGACTGCCCTCCTACGAACAGCGTTGCGCTTTGGTACGCCTACCGATCTACCTGAATATTTAGGTTGATTCTGGGTGCGGTGCAACTGGCGTTCGATGTTCTGTTGCTTATTGAAGCGGTCCCATGCTTTTGGCGGGTAGTGCTAGTTACATACTTTCAGCGTATCGTTAACCAAAACGTACCCTGCTGCTAACCTTTCCCAACTATCCAACATCCCAGTGATTTCTCGTGGAAGTGGTGGGGATTTCTCGGCTTCCTCCAAAGCGAGTATCCCGTCAACACGTTCCTTCCTATTCCCTTCTTGACCAGCATTTGGGCACGGCCGGCGCGGGTATCGCTTCATCATGGGTCACCAGTTTTTACACATTTAGGATGTATGATAATCCCAAACATTATCTGTTGGTTCTTTGTGTAAAAACAGCTAATCTGGCAATAACGGAATAGCATCCGTGGGCGGTCAATCATGCTCATGCTCATGCTCATGCTCATGTTAGAATCTGAACCACTCAAACGAAATTTTTTATTGGCTTTTTCCGGGTTTTGTACGAGATTCAGGAAATCATGTAAAAATAGGCCCTGGTGTCTGTTCTTCGGCAATTTTACTTCAATCTTAATAAATTTAGAGCACACAATCTTAAACCGATCTTACCGAAAATATGCTAAGTCCCCATAAACAAGCTCCCTGAACTGTCAAAATTGCAGGTATGATGCCATCGTGCAATGATCTATGGACGAATCCAGGTGAAAAAAGAATAAGACACCGAGTGGTGATAAATCTGACAGCTCCCAGGTAAAAGTATAGGACGAACATTTTAAATGCTTCTTAAAAATTCAAATGAAATTCTAATTAAAAGCGGTTTGTTGTATGATGGAAGAAAATTCATAAACTACTCAATAGCCCCTATTGTTCCGTTTTGGATTTTTCTTCCATCATTCAAGAAACCACTTTTAATTAAAATTCCATTTGAATTTATTAGAAGCATTTTAAAATTTCCGTCCTATTAGGCATAGTGATGTTTAACGCACGCACACTACAGCGCCATTCAAATCAAAAAAGTGCAAGTAAGAAGGAAAATCTTTCGGAGGAAAACAAACCATCATTTCTCAGCATATGACAGAAAGGGAAAGGTGATTAAACGTCAAAAAGCCTAATACTTTAACATGGGAGCTGTCAGATTTATCACCTCTCGGTGTCTTCTCCTTTTTTCAACCTGGATTCGTCTATTGTCACTTCGGGGGAGGTAACTCTCCGTGCAAATCAAATGGAGTGTAACATCAACCGAAGTGTCACTTGCCACCTCTTTGGTGACAGCAGGTCGTCACACGCAACGCAAAACAGGCCTGTCTGTGCATGTTTCCACGAAAGTCCTTTCGATCTGTTCCTGAATTGATTATCTTTTCACAGACAGTTTGAGACAACAACTATGTATACACCGTGTCCAATATATTTTCATACACTTTTTCCTTGCATTGGTGTCGTGCAACTACTCAACATGCTTCACGTATGTGTTGGTGTAGTTTTGCACTATGTTTATACAAACGCTTTTAGGTTATGTCCGATTGTTTTCATTCGGTGTTTATCTTTTACCAGCGATGAAGGAGTTTCGTGCTGTGGTGATAAACAAGTTTTTGAAAGGCGAGCGCCCGGGCGCTATTTTCAGAAATTTGAAAAACCTCGGAGTAAAGCGGGATTTTGTGTACCGAACCATCCGAAGGTACCGTGACAACTGCTCGTTGGATGACCGGAAGAGATCCGGTTGTACTCGTACGGTGCGGACTGCAGGAGTTGTTATAGTGGTCAGGGAACGGATTAGACGAAAATCACAGTGCTCTGTACGTAAAATGGCCGGAGATCTAAATGTTTAGAGATCGCCAATGCACAATATACTGCAAAATGACTTCGGATTTCAAGCTTTCAAGAAACGCAAGGTTCATGGAGTTTCGGAACCTTCCAAGCAGAAACGATTCGAAAGAGCAAGTCTGCTTTTGTCGCGGCACGGTGTGGAAGAATTTATCTTTTCCGACGAAAAGTTATTCGTGTTGCAACAATCCCACAAAGTCCAGACCGACAGATTGTAGGCTCTCTCTTCGAGAACTGTTCTAGAGAGTGATAGGAATATTCCACGGTTCCAAAGCGCTGCGTCAGTAATTTGCAAGCGAGACAACTTACCAATGGTTTTCATCGAAAAAGGCGTTAAAGTGAATGCCATATGTTATAAAACGGAAGTTGTCAAGCCATATGTACAAGAGGTGTTTGGAGATGATCACTATGTGTTTCAAAAGGACGGAGCGCCATCGCATAATGCAAATCTCGTTCAGGGCTGGTGCCGAGAAAATTTGACCGACGTTTTGGACAAGAATGAATGGCCTCTAGTTCGGGACGAAATGCCGATGAAAGTCGTGCGTGCCGCCTGTGACGCTTTCGAAAAACGTCTGGAGCTGATCAAGAAGGTTAAAGGCGGTGTTATTCCAAAACATATGCTGTAGTTGATCAGTATTATATTGCAATATAATGGGTAAAGTTATCAATAAAATCTGGACTACCGATATGAAATAGAGTTTTATTTTGTATGATAATATATTGGACACGGTGTGCACTTAGAAAATTTTACAGCATTCGGTAATTTTTTACCGAAATTTCAACAGCTGAGCATGGGTAATTTCGGATTATAATTGAATAAGTTCAAAACATTGTTCATTGATTCAGTATGCTTTTATTTTGATTTTCATCACAGCGAAAACTGTTATCTTTTCTCCTGCTGTTACATAAAGTCTGTCCATTCGTCTAGATTGGAATTTGTTTTTAGAGTGTGACCATTGGTACGTTTAGTAGTAAGAGTTGACAATGACAAATTTAGGAGTTTTTGTTGCAGAAGGAAACATGTGTCAGCATTATTTTGTACACCTTTTGGACAATTGAGTTTTTTTATGTAAACTGTTAATTGGTGGAAATCAACTTGTTTTTTGATAGAAGGAAAACCAAACATTCAATAATGGTGATCAGTTTAGAATCGGGCGTAGTTCCACTTTTATCCACAATCATGTACCAATAATTGACATCACACAAAATACCGATCTTCGACAATATATTTAGTTTGGTTCCTCGGGAGTTCCGAGCTCGAAGTAAATAATAGCTTCTCTTCATCTCTCGTAAATACATAGAACCTCAAGGTTTAATTAAGTTCATTGTGTTTTTTGTTCGCGATTTCATTTACCTACTCTAATACACTTTTGAAAAACATTAACAAATTTTAAAGTCTGGATGCTGTAACTAGTCTTAACTAAGGGGCATTCTTGAATTTCTCCAATAACAAGATTCCATGTAAAGGGAAAATGTGGCAAATGTAGTTACATATTTACTCTTATTGTTTTGTTTTAAAATATTTACATTTACTTTTACTTTATCAATAATAAATATCGTTTAATCAGTTTTTATTCCTTATTTAATAAAAATAAGTCTATACAAAAGGTACACTTACAGAGACGTAAGGCGCAAGCTGGAATAAACTTGTGCGGATTCTCTATATTATGTTCTGTTTATCTTTTCTTGTTTACACAGCATATCATTGTTAGATTTTAGATCGTATTAAAAAGGTACTATCGATGGTTTAAAATAATGTACTAATTGTATATGTTTATCTCAAAAAATATACACTATAGCTATACTTACATCGATCACACGTTACTCACAATGAACCCAATCTATTTAAAAATAAAAATAAAAGTATAAATAAAACATTCAATCGAAAAATCAGGATTTGCAGGATGAAAAGTCTTTGTCCGGAAAAAAAAATTAGTTGAGCATATCTTCCCAAGAGCATCGCAAAAACTAAAGCAACCATAATATCATCAGTTTCTGTATACAGGAATTTCTGAAAATCAAGCCAAAATATCAATTGAAGTTTTAGTATAGTCCATAGGTTTTCCTGAAAACCTGATTCATTAAGTATGCATATCTTGAGAGAAAAAAATAAGGAGTTCTTGTGGCAGAACTTTCACATCCTTAATCAACGTGTCATAAATAACATTAATACTAATTAAAAGCAAGTTGCTTCAAGTCGAGCAAAAGTCTTTCCGAGGTGACAATTTTTACCTCGGTTGAGGCGAATCTCAGAGCAAATCAAGTGGAATGACGATCAACGCCTCTCGTAGGTAACGACGAGCCACACCTGCTCGCAGAATAGGCCAATAGAGGAACATGATTTCAAAGGGGAATCAAAGGAACATATGTATATAAAATCATAGTCCAGGTCGCCATTGGTTAGGTCGACAGTTGTTACAAGAGACCGAGAAATCCTCTGCTTCCTCAAACGACCGTGGGAAGTATATTTGTGTTAACCTTGTACTACACCAATCTGGACATGGTGTCATAGATAGATAGATAAAATAAGCACTACTTGGCAGCGGACCCATTGCTGTCAATTATCGATATTACTCAACCTTGTTTAAACTATATGACTTAACTTTTTGTACATGATAAGTGTATGTGAGGCAATATAAACGTTCATTTTGAAGTCAAGTCGCTTAGTTGGAATACGGCTTAGTTATAGCGTTATTTATTTATCTAGTAGGGATGGGAAAAAGGCAGGAAGGAGGGGGGGGGGTTGCTCATTATTTCTTTAAATCCGGTTCCTGGCATCTTGCTATGAAGTACCTGGTGGTCATTAAACCACCGGTTGATCTGCCAAATGTTGGTACACCGACTGCTTAGAATTATCTCAGAATTGTAGTATTCCGCCCACTATATCAAAAAACCTTGCGAGTAGTTGAACGGATTGGAGATATAAAAAGTACTGGTTATAGGACCAAGACTCCCCCCGTTGGTACCAAATTAATGAGCGTACGAATCAATATCATTTACTAATGCTATGATGCGCAACCAATCGGAGGGACGGCCCACCTTGTATTATCTCTATTTGCATCCACATAAAAGGTGGCATGCCGCCGCTCAGAAAAAAAAGTATTCTAGTGAAACTATTACTTACACAGGCAGCAGAAGCGATCATCATTATTTAGGAGTTTACGGAGATTAGGTCTTGCCGGATCATTCGGGGTGCGGTGAACTGGCGTTCGATGTTCTGTTGCTTGTTGGAGCGGCTCCTTGCTTTTGGTGGATATTGATAGTTACACACTTTCAGCGTATCGTTAATCAAAACGAACTCTGCTGCTAACTTTTTTCCAACTATCCAACATCCCCGTGATTTATCGTGAAGTTCAGAGGATTTCACGGCTTCCTTCAAAGCGAGTATCTAGTCAACACGTTCCTTCCCATTCCCTACTTGACCAGCATTCAGGCACGGCCAGCGCCGGTATTGAAGTTCCCAAGTTCCCAGTTTTTTTTAAACACCTCTGGTAAAGGAACCAAGAGTGGCTCGTCCCAAGAGATTTCTTTCTATGTTAAAAAAGGAAAATATAATAATCCTGTTCTCCAACGAAATGCTGTTCAGCATCGACAGCCGCATAGATCGGTTCATTTGAGGATTTCCGGAGATACTGGAGTTTAAGTTTCAAACCAAACATCCGGCTGGTGTCATGATGTTTGGCTTGATCGCGTCTATCGCTTTGAAAATGTCGCCTCTTTTTATTGATGCTGGGTTTTAATCGATACCGAAGTGTATATCGGTATTTTAAAGGAAAGGTTACTATTCATAGGATCCATACGTAAGCCTACAACTGAGTCGCGCCATGTCACTCGTCAAAATGGATCCAAAGATGGCTGATGGAAGACATGAAGTTATGGCCGAAAGATTTGTGACCTCCTATCAGTCAGGACCTTAGCCCGTTGGATTATTTAATTGGGACGTATATTCAAGCACAAGCCTGCAAAACATCTCACTAGGGTGAAGCCCTGAAGTCTATCATAACGCGCACATGGGAGTCGATGTCAGAGGACTACGTTCGAACGGCGTGTTCTAGCTTCCGGCGTCGTCTTGAGGATGTCATTGATAGAAATGGAGGACACATCGATTAAATTTTTATTGAAAGGACCAACTGAAGATAACTGAACTAGGAAATGTTGATACTGTTGCTTTAAGCAGTTGTAAATGGGATTTGAAATTAATACCAGACATTTTCGCACCCTGTATACAATTCTTACCATTGGTACTTCGCGTACCTGAAGGAACAAAATAGACCCTACTGGGGTCCTCAGCCTCTTGCTCAGTAACTCCTATCCCCCCACAGAGATGGCATTTCGCACTAATGTTACGCCGGCGCGTGAGATGTGTACCTCGACAGAGGATACAACCATAACTCACCGCAGATAAAGCAAAGTGCTCTTTTATTCGGTGGCAAATAGACAGAGTGAAAGTGTGCACCTGTGATGGGATTGCTTGGAGTTAATGAATCACTCTCTCTTTTAAACGACCGCTCTCAGGTGCTCTCATCTGTCTTCGCCCACGTGCTCTCGCCTGCGATCACTGCCGTGTACATTTGTGCGAGGACGCGCCTGTGCTCTTTCTGTAATTCGCTGGTGCGATTGAAAGTGAAAATATCGTCGGAGTTGCAGAAAATGTCCGAAAAAAGGCAGCGGGAAGAAACATTATTCTTTCTTTCTTTGTTATGAAGCGTCAAAGCGAATTAGCAATCACTGCTGTATAATAGCAGAATGGCCCACGCCCTGAGGCGCACGCGTCAGGGAATTTATCTGCATTCGCTTCTTTGAATTTGAGAGCTCTTCTTCTCACTCTGATCGAGTGTACACTCAGACAAATAATCTTAAAAATTTCATAAGGTTCAACTTATGAACAATGCTTTGGAATTTCATAAGGCTGACTTATGAATGGATTTTTCATACACGACGTTGTTCTTGTACGCCTTTAAGCTTTCCTGATTAAAAGTGTGGATATATACTAGTGGGAAAGTCACTGGACCCATAACCTCAACGTTCAAGGTTCGAATCCAGGTTGCTCCATATTTTAATTTTCAACATCATTATATTTCATAAGATAAATTTATGAAGCTCATAGTGAATTCTTATAGAAAATAATCATAATGTAATCTTATAAATATCGAAAGTTTATTTCGCTGAGTGTAGTGTGGACATGAAAGTCTAAGCCTCTAAATTTCTTGGGAATAAACCGCATTATTTTTCATTTATTGAGAGTCCGCAAGTTCTACATTGCAGCGCGTTTGAAACTCTAGCTCTCCTATACTTAAACGAGTAAAAATTAAGTACTTAGAAGCCTTCCAAAATGTGAACTAATCTAGTTTGAAATCGACTGTGTACAGCTAGTTTGAAATTTGTATGAGAAACCTTAAATGTTTACTTCCATCGCTCCAACCCCATTAAATCAGCATATAGACAAGTTTCTTAGCAACAAAGTTTTTTTTTTTCAAATCAATAGGAGGAACAAAAGATGATAATGACTCAAATAACTAGTGTCTTGTAAGTTATCTCAATCAACTGCTCGGCGGGTAACATTGATGTATCTGGCACCTGGAATAGAACACAAAAGTCATGGCTACTATGACTCGCTGCACGATCTAGTGTTCCTGAGTGAGCTGCTGTTTGATTCTGCCAAATGATTATTATTCTCTTAAATAATTAATAACTTAAATAAAGATAAAGATAATAAAAATAATTTTGTCAAAAGAATTTAGGTAAAGGCTTGGAGACAGAAAACGAAAAGTTGGCTTTCTCCATTGCAATTTCTATGTATAAACTTCAAACGGCGTTTGCAGTATCATATGTTCTAAAATTTCAAGAGGTTTTTCAGGACACGATTCGGAATCGCTTAAGCATAGGGTAGCAAAAATTACAAAGTTTGTATCAGTCTAGAGACGTGTACGCAAACATATCGCAATGATCGAGGATTTCCTATGCGGGAACCTTTCCTTTTATTGGCACCAGACATCAGAACTATTGTTTCGTAAGTGCCCAATTGATTGGGACATACAGGAAATTTGAACGCGGAAGTTTGATTTCCCGCACAGTTTGTAAGAAACATGTAATTTTCTGCTCTTCAGTTCAGAATGGGCGCGTTCTGCCAACTTGATCGTAGAAGATTTCATGTGTGAACGGGAACGAACATCAACCTTCAAAAGTGCCTGACCCAAATGAACAGCTTGTGATTTTCACTTGAAGTTGCGATTGGGACATTGCCCTGATATTCCTAAATCTGGCACACAGTAGGATGTCTCTTGTCTTCTATACATAAACTTGATGGAATTGAGTAAACGCGTGGATGCCATCCCTCAAATCCCATTTCTCACCGGCTGTGGAGTTCTTCTTAAAAACCAACCCTGGCAAAGTGGTGACACTTTTCGGGAAAGCTTATATGGCATCCGCGACCTCTTCCACCGCTGTTAATGGTTTTCGGAAAACAGGCATAGTACCTCTGAATACATTTATCTTTGGAGAAGACAATTTTGACGCACCCATTGTTTCCGATATTCCCCAAATTGCGGATGATGAACCTCCTTTTTATGGATTAGCTGACTGTGGAGAAAACCCAACGCCATTCAGCGACAGAGACAATTCGGTCATTCTCCCAAGTGATGACCAGACATCGTGCTCGAACTCGATGCTGGGAACAGATCAAGCAAATCACATTTCTTCCGGAAAAAAAAACTACAATCGAACCACATACAGGAAATGGATCAAGCATTTATGATATCACCATAAAAATTGAAGCCACTTCCGAAGATGACGTCCAGGAAAAAATCCTATTCCAGAAGTGAGCTGTAGTTGTCACATCCAGCCCTCACCACACAATGTTAAAAACATCAATGGCCATGAGAGATATCAACGAGATTCGGAAACAAAAAAGAAAACCATCAAGAGCTGCAACCGGAAATTTGACCAAGAAAAGAAAACTGAACTTGCTTGTTGAGGATTTGCTGTGCGAAAAATGTGGATCCAGCCATCGAAGGAGAAAACTGGAATAAATGCACCCAGTGGTTCCATCTTTGCGAGGGTTCAAATTGCCCATCTTCCTATTCTGTATCATAAGCATAAATAAACTCCGTCGGATAAAATAAACGTACTTTTGGTTCCATAACTATTTTTTTTCTTTTGGATTTGACTTCATGACCTTATGGTGATATTCTGTTTCAAAAACCTAATCTAGATCTTACCTTAAAAATTTAAAATAACAGTTATAAATCACTTGCTACATGGATTCTCGCCTTGCCCCGAGGTGTCGGAGAGCAACGGAAAAAGGTTGAAAAAAATATTTTTAATTTAACTTTCAGGGAAGTGTGTCGTATCAACGCTCAGCTTAGAAGGCAGACATGAATGAGCAAGCGTAGATAGTAAACTGGAAAAGTATATTTATTCCATAAAAATAAAAAGGTCACCTTTAGAGTGGCGATCTTGGCCCGCTCTTCCCTAACCGGGAAACGAAGGGACCATAAGGGCACCCAAGTGAAACGATTTGGATAGGGAGCATGGGACTGCCTCCTCCCTATTGTTACATTTCGCGGAACAAGGCGGGCTCTTCAACCCCATCTATTGGGTTTATTCTGTCAATCGAAAGCTCGATTGCAGTGCTGTGAGTGTGAACTTGGTTTTGGAAGGAAATAACCTTTCCTTGTACATCTGCTTACGGTCCCGCCCAATCGTTTTTTGCCCGTCATACAGGAGCTTGATAATCATAAACAATCAGCCTTATTCTGCGTGGCGGGTGAGTCGACACGACTCGCTCTCACATGCGAGGTGACAATTGTCGCCTCGGGTGAGGTGACTCTCTGTGCAAATCAAATGGAGAGTCACCTCACACGAGGCGACAATTGTCACCTCGCATGTGAGAGCGAGTCGTGTCGACTCACCCGCCACGCAGAATAAGGCTGAATAATAGAATCCCGATCAAAAGGTTTTTTTCAGATTATTCCTATGGAGAGTTTTCTTGCTAGATAGATTATAATATTACATCATCTACTTCATCAGTTTGAGAGAAACATGTAATTTTCTGCGTTATCTAATGCACCTAGATTTGACATAAGTTCATGGGATATTTCTCCAAAATGTATACCAGACAACGCCTGAAACTAGTCGGTTGTATGAAAGATTGCAAGTGATTTCGTTGTTGGCTTACAAGTGAACGATGGGAAATTTTACGCATGAAAAGAAAAATCATGAAAATGTATCAAAAAACGTGGTAGAAAGTGGATGAAAATGTGAATGACTTCTATTTAACACTTCCACAGCCTTACGAACCTAAGAACGTAGTACAGCATAACACAGCAAGAGAATATATAATTCGTTGTATCAATTTTGACACCTATCTGTTCGGAACTATTAATCGATACCATCTGCGCGCGTCAGCGTAAACGTCTGCACGGTACAGACGTAAAAAGTAATCGATTAACAACCTCGCTCCCTTGATTTGGCACCAATGAACAAAAGGTAGCTGTCGGACAAAGACTTTCCTGTAACGAAAATGAACAATCACTCAACGGCCCAGAGAAAAAAAAATCATCCCCAAACGAAACAAGATAAAGCCAGGCTGATATGAAAACGTAAGAAAACGATAATTTAATTTTTTAACTAAAAACCACTTGTTTATACAACATGTTTGTTGGTCATCTTAATTACACATTTATTCTAAGTCGTTTCTTTTCTCTCTGCTAGGGTGAATTACCGAGTTTTGTTGATTTAACATTAACAATAACTGTTGGTAGAGCTTCTTTCGTCGGTTAATGACTATTGCTCCATTGCTCATTTACAATGAACTTTGAAGTGTATGCTGATTTGTGAAAAAGGTATATTGTAATGCGGAAAAAATACGTTTCGCAGATGTATGCTGATAAATGTTCTGTATTATGATGATAGTTTTAACGTGTATGAATTGTTTATATTTATTCTGTTTTGCTGGTTTTAGGACAAATTGGTATGTAGAACATATACGATAGATAGGAAAGAGAGAAATGGTCGTAACAGTATGTGTGGGTGTATGTATTCTAGTAGAATAGTAATAGAATTAAACACAGTCAACGACCGTTCGGAAGGTAGAAATGCGATTTTTGATAGAGATAGAGATAAAGAGAGCAATATCGTAGGAAGGATGGCTGTTATTCAAACTTCTATTTTGTTTTTGTTTCTTTTTTTTGGCTATATTCGTTAAAATGTAGTTGGTTTGGGACCGGTTATTGAATGTCGATCTTTATTTGCTTTCTGTAGAGGGAAAATGGATTTTGATATGTTACGATATTTACCTTCTTATTTTTATTTTCTCAGTAAAATTACACATTTCAAACTGTACTAGCATTCTTGTTTGTAGTATTCGTTTCAATTTCGCTCACTAAAGGCTCAGAAGGATTTTGTTTTGCATACATCTCTATCTAAAATAACAGTAGCGTCGCGTAACCTCACATTTTAAATGTGTATTAACGTTCAAAATCTGATTCAATTTCAAATTTAGGCTCGAATCGATTGAAAAAGGCAATTTATCTTTATATTTTATTCGATCCATTTAAAGCAATATTTTGATACTTATTTATGTTTTGAAAGTTAGTGCAGAACAAGATTGAGGTTACGGCGACGGCACTGAAAATAAGATTTGCTTTATTATCAATCCGTAGTTTTTTTTTCCATAATTGAGACTCATACATCAGAAGAAAATAAAAAACATCTCAGTCGTTAATGGGTATGAATGTTGGCTTCATAAATGAATCATTACGAAATAAAATTAAGTATTCATGCGTCTCTTTTCACTCTACCTAAAATACCAGGCTTATTTGTGTACATATCGGTCACATTTTTTTACAAAAAAATCCTGTCTATGTTCGGTTTCTAAAAAAAAACATAAATGTAATGGTCATGTATAAATCGACTAAACGTAAATCATGCAATATCAAATCATGATATTAGTAAGGAATTTCTATCGATCCACACTGAAACAAATGTTTGCGCCAAACCCAGGTATACTTTATAAGGTCTTGATTTGTGCTTCCTTCCATATGAAATCTGTCAAATTTTATTTCCTCTCTCGTACACAAGACACTGTCTAAATTCGCACAAGCTCCCATGCACTCTTTACACTCATGTACAATATCGTGACTATACTATTCACCTTTTCTTGCCCTATCACTATAGTTAAACTTACTTAAGTTCATTGTATCTCAAATAGCGTTTCTTCTTCGGTTAAAACCTTATAAAAACTTTCTAGCCGTTTCTAGTACTGCACTTGAACATTCTCGTCCAATAATCCTAAAAGCATAACTCGTACAGAAATGAAACATCTCTTGGAGAAATAATACCTTCTTTCAGAAAGAAAGCTCTCTACCACTACGTAGATTTTCTTTTGATTGTTTCACAAAAGGTTAATAATAATGTCGTCAAACTAAAGCAACGTAACGAAAGCTTGTAACCTTGTCATCTCGTCAGTTCGACATACTTCGTCTTGCACGTCGTCTCACTGAAGCTCGCGCCGAAAGCTATCCTCGTCCATCGGATCGATCATGGCACCAGTGTCGGAAAGCATCTGAAAACTCTGAAAGTCCATCTGGCCCAGGCCCAGATCAGCTTCAAAGTCGTCTGTCGAGATGAAAGAAAAATGTTGATAAAAATATTTGCGTGGCTAAAAACAACATGACAGAAGTAAATTTATTCAGGTGAAAATGTATGCAGTGATCAACAAGAGTGCACAGTATTACAATGGATTAATCAAACGTGGTGAAACGTTATCCATATCCGATTTGGTCGTCTAGAGAAGCAGCATTTACTTCTTTTATTTGGCGTTTTAAATTCTAGCAGAAGTCAAATTACAAATTGCTTTTCTTAACAAAAATTGCGGAATCTGGTCAGAACTTAAGTCACTTATGAGGTTAATTTCAAGTCCTGTGTTGTATTAAGCGATGTGCTTCTAGGCAAACACTGGACCAATGAGCTACGCTGCTACGTTGACCAAACTTATAAACTTTTGACTTCATTTCAAAGTCTACTTTTTGTTCAATATCAAATCAGTTGGGACCTTGTTAAAGTGATCAAGTCTTGTTCCGTGATCAGTGCTGTAAAGTCTTTTCGACTCAATGCGATTAATTTACCGCTAACTCGTTCCAGAAGCTGATTTTCAAAATATCACGTATGATGAAATTGATGGGCTGGATTGATTCCATTGTCTCAAAATGTATTGCACTAACTTTAACGGGCTTCAAATGGTCCACAAGTTCTTACCTCATACCTCCACGAGCCGTATCATGAGAAAAGACTACCTTCTCTTTCCACGATTTTAACATTATTCGTCAGAATCGGCGGTACTAATATCGATGGGCTCTGTTGGGGATTAATAAGCTCCACTCCCTTTATAGAATTGATCTCCCGTCGATAACAGGCTCTGAAGTAGTTGCATGCCAAGTGACTATTCGAGGCAAAAGTTTTAGTCAGCATATACATGCCGCCGAATAGCAGAGCTCGCAATGCCAGAACCACGATTGATCTTAGGAGATTTTAATTCTCACGGTACAGCCTGGAGGTCACCTTACAACGACAACCGTTCTGCATTGATACTAGACCTCATGGACTACTTCAACTTGACTATTTTGAATACTGGGGAAGTAACACGCGTGGCTCCACCTCCAACCCTTGAAGCAAATTAGAGCTTTCAATCTGTTGGAATTCATTATCATTGGATTGCACGTGGAAAGTGATTCAAGATCCCCATGGTAGTGATCACCTGCCTGTCAAAATTTTAATCACCAATGGCACGTGTCAATCTCACTCGATCGACATTGCGTACGACCTCACGAAGTGCATCGATTGGGGTAAATACGCTGAAGCGATCATCGATGGCTATGGCTAAGAATTTGCGATCGACGCACAGCGCAGACCGGTACCAGGATCAACAATTCGCCGACGTTCGTCCACTCCGTGGTGGGATGACGAATGTACTGAGGTCTACCGTGAAAAATCCGCCGTGTTTAAAGCATATCGGAAGTGCGGGTCGCGAGATAACTACAAGCGGTATATTGCCCTTGAGCGTAAGTTTAAGAGCCTTGCCAAAGCCTAAAAACGCGGATATTCGTCGAAGGGCTATCGCGTGAGACGTCGATGAGAACTCTTTGGACCGTCGGGAGAAGAATGCGAAATCCGTCGTCGGTGAATGGAGACAAGGAAAGCTCTTCCCGGTGGTTCTACTCGAATTCTCACTTGCTCATCTTTCATGCAACAATTCTGCACCAGGAATGGATAAAATCAGATAAAATCAAGATGAATGGAGGCAGGTTAGAGTTATAGCTATACAAAAACCCGGGAAAGCCACGTCGCATTACCACTCTTACCGTCCAATTGCGATGTTAGCGTGTATACGGAAGTCCTAGAGGAGATGATTCTCCATCGGCTCGACAAATGGATTGAATCTAATGGCTAATCTATCCAATACACAATTTGGTTTCCACAGAGGCAAACGAGCGATTTTCTTGCGCTGCTTTCAACAGAAATACAGCTGGCCTATGCTCAAAATGAGCTAATGGGTTCAGTTTTCATGGACATTAAGGAAGCTTTTGATTCAGTTTTTGCAGACGTCCTTTCAGACAAACTCCACGAGTGTGGCATTTCACCATTACTAAACATCTATTTGTACAATTTGTTTTTTGAAAAACATATGAGCTTTTCTCATGGGTCTTCGACAACTCCACGAATTAGCTACAAGAGTGTCCCACAGAACTCTTGTTCAAGTTTTTATACTTTTTGTGTCAGAGACATCAATAGCTGCCTCAAGGAAAATTGCACGCTAAGACAGCTTGCGGATGACGCCGTTGTTTCAATTGTAGGATCAGGGGCGAACAACCTGCAGGGACCGTTGCAGGATACCTTAGACAATTTGTCTACCTGGGCTGTTAAGCTGGGTATCGAATTCTCCCAGGAGAAACTGAGTTAGTTGTTGTTCTAGGAAGCGTGCTGGACCGCTTCAACTTATGGGTAAAATAATAACTCAAAGTTTGTCTTATAAATACCTAGGGGTATGGTTCGATTCTAAATGCACCTGGGGAAAGCACATTAAGTATCTGTTTCAGAAATGCAAGTAGCGAATAAACTTCATGCGTACTATCACCGGAAAATGGTGGGGAGTCCACCCGGAAGATCTGGTAAAGCTGTATCGTTCAACAGTTCTGTCGGTTCTTGACTACGGTAGTTTCTGTGTTCAATCTGCCAATTTTCAATTGCAAATTTTGAAAAGCTAATCGAACGAAATACTCAAACTAAGTTCATGACACTGTACTATTGGTATATGATTCTTGAGGTAAGCCTTTCTTCGAATGTTCTTAATCGTGATTAATCCCAAGACTTCTCTATTTCTACTGTAGTTTTTGCTCTGACCATGAAGCAAGAAGCTCGTGGAATACCAGATCCATATCAGATGTGACAGGAAGTTTTGCACCGACGGCTCAAAAACAAATGATTCCACTGGATTTGGTGTTTTTAATGAAATTCATAGCGCCTCCTGCAAACTTCAAAACCCTTGCTTCGTATATGTCGCAGAATTGGTGATTATTAGAGCGAATTACCTCTCTTCCATTTGATCAATTTTTCATTTTTACGGATAGTCTCAGGTCACTTCAGGTTATTTGTACAATGAGGTTAGCAACTCAGCGTATTTCGTTAGCGAAACTCGATCTCTTTTGAGTGCTATCGAACAATTCCTACACCATCACCTTGGTTTGGGTCCCTTCTCATTGCTCCATTCTGGGTAATGAGAAAGCGGACTCTCTTACCAAGGTGGGCGCTATGGCAGGCGATATTTATGATTGACAAATCGCCTTCATCGAATTTTTTGCAATTTTCCGTCAACAGGCCTTGATCAGCTGGCAACAAAAATGGAATGCAGGGGATTTGGGCAGATGCTTACATTCCATTATCCCACAGGTACATATAGAAAAAATCGTGGTTCAGAGGGTTGGATATTACCCGGAATTTTATCAAGGAAATGTGTCGTCTAATGTCCAATCACTACTCGTTAGGCTCTCATTTTTATCGAATAGGGCTCTTAGACAGCAATCAATGCGGATGTGGTGCAGGTTATCCGGACATCAACCACGTTGTCTGGTATAGTCTCGATTTTGAAATTGCCAGATCTGATTTTTGCGCATCCCTACGAGCCCGAGGAAAAAATAAGAAGATATCAGAGATGTGCTGGGTAAGCTGGACTTGGACTATATGGGGCTAATTTACAAGTTCTTGAAACAAATAGATGTATTCGTTTGATCCTCTCTTAGCTGTCGTTTTAACATGTCCACCTCGTCCCCTCCCCCGTAATACCGCTTCTATTGTATCGTTGCAGCTTAACACAATGCCACATCTACGCCAGACTAACAGCAACAATATCGCATCGCCAATCTGCTGTTGAAGGCCGACGTTAAGATTCCTACTTCCCCATTCCTACCCGATTAATTGCAACCTCTAACCTCGACCAAAAAAAGGCAGTCGAACGATTTGAATGGACAAACGTTCGTGAAATCACCAGTCCCTTGTTATGTGAATACACGCGGCCTTCTGGCCGTAGTCTTCCGAAGGTCCTCGTTGAGATCGAATGGCCCTGCTAAAACAACCCATCACGCAGGCTATTCTATCGGGGCAACTTGCTGAGAACATCCTTGCACTGATGGTGGGTTCACATCACCACATCACATCACCTTGTATTGCTCTAACTTTAACATCTAGAGCATGACAGCGGAATATCGGAATTTTTTTTTATGGTGTACTGGCGGGACTCTGAATAGAGTAGAAACCTCTACGCCAGGCCTTTGATGATATCGTTGCGTAAATCTTTTCGAATCATTTTGCCAGCCGTACACGGAGCATGTCGTCCAAGAAGACGCTGTTGCAAATGATTCGGAAGGAGCCACGTTTGAAAAATTTGAGTCCGTTCGTCTTTTTCGTCAATTGTCTTTTTGTTATTTCGTTAGTCAGTGTTACGTTTACAAGTTTAATACGGAGTCTTTTCTTGTTTAGATCGTGATTTGTGGCATTTATGTGCAATGAAAGTTTTCCGAAGAAGTTTTCTCGAACCAAAAATAAGAAGCTATTGTATTGTTCCTGTGTGTAAGAATGATATAACTTAACTTCTTTTGAAGCATTTCACCAGCCGTGCAAGGATCATGTCGTCCATAGAGACGCTGTTGATACTGCCTCAAAATGTGTTACATTTTCAAGTTTGCTTCCCCTTTCTCTCAGTTCATGTCCACTGTTTTGTATGGTGTCGTTTCGTCTTTTTGTTTTTAGTTTGTCAGTGTTTTTTTTCAGTTTTCTGTAGTTTAGAATGTCATTTATTGCTGTGAAAGTCTGTTCGAGCAGTTTTCTCCAATCAGAAATCGTCGAAATATTTGAATTCTACCAGTTTTAGTCATGTCTGATGTCTCAGTAGTCCCAACAGTATAATTTTAATGGTTTACTGATGGGACTTAAGTGAGAGAAGTTTTCTTTAAAAAAATTGGGAGGACGTTGCGTCTTTTTATGCTAGAAATGTTAGAGGGCATTTCGTAACTTCTTCAGTCGTGAATAGGTTAATAGATGTCTAGTTCTTATGTGCTCTGACATTCGTCGATGTATACCTCGTCTAACTTCTTTTGGATGCCCTATCACTTTGTCCGCCTTTGTCCGTTCTTGTCTCCTGTGTTATTCAGTTAAATTCTATAGTTCTGTTGTAGAATCGTTTACGTTTACTTGTGTGTTCATTGCCTTTTTTTTATTTGTCTAATACTAATCTCTAAGTCGTTTAATCGCTTCAAAGTCTGACAGCAAGTGCAGCCTAACAATCTTGGTCAGCTTTTAGATTCACTTTTCGGTGGCAAGGTAAAGCTTCATCACGACTAGTCCCTATCTATTATTGAAAAATTATCGAGAAAGAAGCCGTTATGTTTGTATACCATTGTTATAATGTGTGGTATTTTTATTATAACTCTTTGAAATGAGAAATAACCAAATAAGAATGGTGCCACGTTCGTAGTTTTAAAACTTCTACTCAGTGAATCCAACAGTCAGTTTCCTACAAATGTCATTAATCTTGAACACATTGTGTACCAATATATACCTGTCTAGCTAGATTTATAATTAAGCGTGGCTTCGGCTCATCATGTCAGGGAAGGCTAAGAAAGGTGTTGCAGCCAAGAAGAAATCCCACATGATTGTTACTGAGGAAAGAGCCCCACTAGACTGCACCAGCATTCAAGGCTCCCAGACAGGACGTCCGTTGGATCACATCCGTAAAATTAGTGCATCAATGCTAGATATGTGACGCGGCATAAAATAAAAATAGTCAACATGTGATACCATCACGTCAGAATATGTCTTTGGTTACCATCCCAATACGAATGGCGTAGACCCTACCATCGCGGCCAGATCACATACTCAAGGGTAGGGGAGAGCGGAATATCGGAATATTCAAATGATATTCCCCATTCACCCATTTAGTGGAGCTACTACCAACACTCACTACCTGGTGGCATGCAGCTTACGTTTATAAGGATTAAATATTTCCTACCAACGATTCTGAAGTTGAACGACAAGGTCCCTGAAATTATCGAATATGTCCTCGTCTACTACTTTTGACCGAAAAAAAGATAATTGTAACGAAAGGACAATGTCACTGCCAGGGCTTTTTAAAATAATCGCGAGTGGGTTGGTGTATTATATTTGTCACATAATCACAATCACAGGATTTCTAGGATATCCAAATACACCATAAGGTTCAGCGAACATTCCTTTACCAGATGCAGCTTTCTATTTTTGAGAGTATAGTTAGATGCGCGAGAAGTGGACAATCGAACTAATTGTCTACAGTTGACTTTTAGGCCCTAATCATAAATTACTCGAGAATTATATGATATCATAAAATATTACATATAATTCCAAATATTGGAAAATCAGATGGAGCTAATCATAATTTAGTACACTAATGCAGTTTATGCCATAATTTGGTACATAGGAATTCGCTGGTAAACATTTTATAAGGATGGACAATTAAAATGATACACTTACCTCGCGTAGAGAAATCTGCAAAATATGAAGAAATTATTAATCACACAACGATGCATTTATGAAATAATAAGTTAATAGTTGGTTCGATTGGATGAAAAATCAAAACAAAAAAATATCGTACCGGTAAACACAATTTCTGGTATCGTGGTGGGGGTTGACTGGATTTGTGGAGCTGTTTGCAAACTAAGTAATGGTTCATTACTCCCGTTGTGATTGTGACTGTAGGTCTGGTTGCCCATAGGACTCTGGTGGTTCACATTGTTCTGTAGCTGACCGCAACTACCCGAGTTTAGGTGAGGGGAATGATGTGGAGGCGGGACATGAGGGTGCTGTTGTTGATGTTGTTGTTGCTGCTGCTGTTGCTGTTGTTGCTGCTGTTGCTGTTGCTGCTGTTGTTGCTGCTGCTGCTGCTGCTGTTGTTGCTGCTGTTGTTGCTGCTGCTGCTGTTGCTGCTGCTGTTGCTGCTGCTGCTGTTGCTGCTGCTGCTGGGGTGATTGTTGCCGATGCGTTGGATCCGTTCGTAGGTTGAGATCGTTGTTCAGTGTCAGGTATGACTCTTCAAACTGCGAGAAAACATCAACAATAAATATGTAAGTATGAGTCAATTTATGAACAGATATAGTTGAAATACCGTTCCGAATACAAGCTGGCTTGTTGCAAAGTCCGGTGGTAAGGAATTGTCTCCCTGTTGGGCAGAAAATATCAATAGGAAAAAGAGATAAGTAAGGCTTTTGTATGTTCAGCTTCTATGCTTCAAGAACTTTAAAAATGCCAAAAAAAGCAGAAGTTTCTATCATCACTATGAGCTAGAAAGCTTGAGTACTACATGAAACTACTGATGAAACAATAAAATTTGAATAAATATTTAGGAACCATTGAAACAATATGCAAGAACGCGCATGTGATTACTCAACTGGTATTAACCCGTAGCAAATTACAAACTATTCGAATTTTTCCCACTAGATTTTTTATGAACCTATACTTTTATTTTGAACAAAGAAATATAGAGGGACAATTATCAAATAAATATGAACAGCGCTTTTGTTTGTGTTTTAATCGAAGTAAATTAACAAAACAAACATCAATTCCATTATTTATGCATATTTTAGAATTATATACCTTGATAGAAGCATACGATGGTAATTTTTAGGGTATCCTTAATTTCGAATTATCAAAGATAAGTAGAGGATTACTCTTCAGGTAGTTCTGAATTATGGATTGTTGTATGGATAATATTCCAGTGCCGTTGGCTTTTAAATAGCACTTTACTTCTTTGTAAACGTTGTGTTGAATCCCAGTTTCTCAGATGTCTTAACAAACTTAGCAAGCAAACAAATTTCTTAATATTTTCAGGTGAAAGCGACGAAGTTTCTTTTCGCGAGTCTTCAAGGAGTAATTGTATAGGTATGTATATTATTATTTTTGTTTTAGAATTTATTTTAGACCTCCAGAAAAAAAAGTTCTGGAAATGAGTGAAAAGTAGCGTACGTCGTATCTGAAGGTTGTCTGGAAGGAATAATGCATCGATAGTAGTGTACTTTGCGAAAGTAACAATGCTTAGGCAAAGTTGAAAGAAATGATTTACTCTGTAAAATATTTTCGACATGTTATTGATTAATGTGCTTCGGAGAGCGTCAAATTTTTAGACGCTTCAAAATCATCACGCTAATCATTTGTAGCGGCATAATCTTGCAGACATTTAGTGAATATTCAAAGAAAATATTATGGCTTGTTGGTGAAATTTGTGCATGTCAACCTCTTTGATCAGTATTGATAAATGAAAAATTATTCGGGTTTGTTACAGTTCACATTGTTTGTTGTGATCGCGAAGAATCGAGTTTTATTAAAAGTTTACGTTATTTTTACCGTTGAAGAATGAGAACACTTATCACTAGCGTCACTTTATCACGGAAACCATATTAATTACAAATAATGTAGGTGAATATGTGTATGTGAATAAACTGTTATAAGGACTAAGGTATCTTCATTTGACTACAAAATCTATTAGTGTTATTCCAAGAGTTGAAGTGACGTTTGTAACTTGGTGAAGTGAGACTCTTCTGGGTTAATCAAATGAAGAGTCACATCACTGCAGGTGACTTTTCTCACTTCACCAAGTGACAAACGACGTTTCGACTCTCGGAATAACCCTCCATATGTTCCCCTAGTTTGAAGTAATCCTAACTGGAGCTCGGTAGTAGATCTCATACACCGTAATGCACGACAAAACTTTTATCTACTAGCATACGGTGTAAGATTCCAGTTTTTACCGGTAAACTATTTACTCACAGTATATTCGGGGTTAATATCAATGTAACAGTTTTGTAAAAAAAACCGAAGAGAAACTTCGAAATAAAAAGAAATAACTTGGTATAATGTATCCGAAATGTATGTTCGCAATCCAGCAATACACTTAGATCTTTGACCTGGCTTACACGCTTAAGAGTTTTCCCAGATAAACTGTAGTTAAAGCTGATTGGCTGAAGCTTTCTGCAAAATTACGCTGCATTTTCAATCATCAAATAAAACCAGTAAATTCTGCAATCCAGGCCGTCTTCAGGACAGGATACAATCATAAATATCTTCACGCCATCAGCAAAGAAAAGTCGCATTCGCGATAATCGGTTTAACAATGAAGTTAACCGATATTTCAGTTTCAAGTGATGCTTAGACTCGGCCTATTTTTATGTTATTAAAAACATAATTTGTGATATTACAGCTGGTCATTTTTTTTATTAATTATTATTAACTAGTATTAGTTGAAAGAGAAAGTAAACAAGGATAGGCTTTCTCTGGAGTTGTGCCCTATTATTTTGATGATCCTGAAGTTTCTTGCTAAAATTATAACAGCCATACAAGCATGTCAAGAGTTTCATTAATCGTTTTCTTTTCAGAATGATAACGCTGAAGAGGAACTCGAGGAAGATCATGAATCAAATAGGTCCGATGTTCTACCCTCGATTTTGACCATTGATTCCGACGTACAATCTCCAGTTTTGCATCCTGAAGAACCGAGTGGGCTGAAACCAAAGCCAGCCATACGCACTTTGAAGCGTAAAAAATCATCATATGATGTCATGGCGCTTCTTTCAAAGTGCGTCGAAATCATGCCTGAGCCGATGGAACTTAAAAAACCAAAAAATCGGGCTACTATTCTGGGCGAATCGACCAGCTCGTGGCTGGAGACGTTATACCCTGGAGATTTAGCATTGTGCAACGAATATGCGGTGGCTTTAAGGAACTTCGATTATTATTTTGCTAATAGTTGACCTTCCCAACCGAAATAAATACATCAAGGATGTGTAGCTGTCTCCTGCAATTATCAAGCATTTTCCAATAAACTAAACTAAAGTTGTTTTGTAACAAAAATGTTCTAGCTGTAGCCAAATATCTCAGAGTCAATGCCTAGAGTTATAGCTATACGCATATTGGTATCCTGCTTGAAAATTAGTGGCGAAACTTTCTCCAGCAAATACTGAAAGTCTGTCTTTGTCATTTTGATGAAATTACGATAGTAATCCGGATCTTCATCACCTAGCTTTTTCAGCAGATTTGCCTCAATTCCCAAGCCTTCACGACGAGCGATCCACGATTTTGTCCAGACCTTGCGAGTTTTTCGTTTTATCTACCTTTTCAATATGATGTACGAAGCAACTGCAGCATTTTTTTTCTTTCTCTGCTCATAGCTACCGAATGTGCCCATGATTAAATCCGGATTTTATTTTTAAAATTTAAAAAAAAATAGAATGCATTTTGGTTTTTGGGTGGTACATATGAACAGAAACTACAGGCGAAGATCATTAGGGCAGTTCAGAGGAATGCTGGTATCTACGGACGTGATTAAAAAAAAGTTTTATGCAGCGCTTTTTACATATTGGAAAATCTGTATTCAGAAAGTTATCATGCCAGCAAACACCCCAACAGGCGCTGAAACATAACCAGGTGGCCAAAATTTCATGTACCGAAGCTATACGATCAGGTTCTAGTTTTTATACCAAGTTGTGTATTTTGATGGCCGTCAAAATTGATTTAGGACAAGTGGAAAAATGCATTTCGGTCAAAAATTTATCAAAAAAAGGAAAAATGCTGCGGGTATGTTCAAAGTTCTAATTTGCGAATACATTCGAACGCATTAATTAATTGATGACTTGCAAGGTATCTACAGTTGTGCCAGGAAACCCAAAACTGGAGCGACTAGGAATGGACAAGTTTACAAGGAGGAGTGCCTCCAAAAGAGCAGTTCGCCATTTATTCGATCACGCGATGGCTGTCATTTCAACATTCAAATTTACGAAGACAATTGGTCCATTAGGATTGTCTTCATTTTCAGCTCATTTGAGTGCAGATGAAATTATTTATGCTCGACACTATTAATCAGCAGCATCATGATGGTCCTCCTGCGAGATAGTAGGGTTGGTTGTGGGCCCTGCGAGCCAACACAGATAAAAAGTACAGCAACGAATAATATACAAGGAAAGAGAATCGAACCGGAGCTGTCGGCATGGACCTAGGCTGCGAATGGAAACTCTGGACGTGAAACTGCATATCTCTTAATATTTCAATATTTCATTATTTTAGCTCCAGTGGAGGAAAGCGATTAAAGATTAGTATTTAGAAAATTGTAGACTGTGGACTAGTTTCTGTTAAGCAATCCCTGATAATACCAGCATCCATGAAGAGGAGACGCTAGTACAGCTGAATGAATTAGAATGTCGTACCGAACGGTCAGTTAAGTCGATAACGATGTAATTGCAGATTGTGTAACTGTCTCCTGCAATTATTGTCCAACAATGGGCGATTAGGTAAATGTAGTTCTCTACCCTAGCGTAAAACATATGTATAGTCCGCACATGCAAATTGGTATTTGTTAAGCCAAGAAAGAGAATTTCAACTTTGGATTGACAATCAGAACACTTCAAATTTCAAACGAGCAACTCAAGTACTTGTTGTAATTGTGTCATTGTAGTGGAACTATATTATTATCACATATTTCAAATTTTTTTACAGCGTGAATTATTTTGAATGTACAGTAATTTCTGTTTCGAGAAAAATCTCAGCTCCTGGAGCACGCCTCGCTCGCAGTATCACATTCTAACAAACTCACACCTACGCATAATAGTTGGCGGTTCGACTAAAATGTCGCAGCCCACAGCGTTATATTTAACTCTAAATGAAAATGAAAATTTGAGGGGCGTCATAAATTCCTAATAAGAGTATAGTATAACTCATTTGCATACATTATAATTTGGTCTTGATAAATTTATAACTGAGAAGATTAGAAACCAAGGGGTTCAAGTGACAATATGATCAAAGCTGAGATAGGTCTACCAAAAGATTGTCAAAGATTCTATATGTTCTGCATATGAAGCAGATTTGACCACTCTGAGCAAATAGAAAAACTACAGTTTTTGTAATACAACATGCAATGTGTTTAGGATAGGCAAATACACGCAAATTGTAAAGCTGGTTTTAGCAAAATGAGATTTTTGTCACTGGTTTCTAATTCCTTCAATTTCAGTTGAAAGGTGATTACATGCGACTTTATATGATTTCAAGATGAGATTAAAATTAAATATTAGATAAAAAAATATATTAGATATACATTTGCCTACTAGATATTGGCATGAATAGAATGAAATGTAAATGCATCGAAAAACTACTACCTACTGCGAAACAAAAATCATAATACATGCAGCATCGAGTATACGACACCATAACACAATCAACAGCTTCCGAAAAAATGCAATGATAATCGACTAAAATATACTGGACATTTTCTTCCACTGCAAGACTAAGATTTGAATTTGAAAAGAAAACTCAATCGATTTAGGGAAAAAAAGTCTATCTATATGCTCTTTAAAAAAATAAACAATAGAAAACGAAAAAAAGGCATCGGCATGAATAAGAAAAATAGAGAGAAATAGACTTCAAAAAAGAGAAATAGTTTGAAAAAAGATATTGGTATCAACCTGAATTTGGGCGGTTAATGTACATCCAGACTCGACAAGACTTTGAACCAAAGTAGTCCAGTCCTTTGAATCATACGCACACACACACGAGTCAGTATTTGCCGGAAATGCGTACATTTTGCGATTGTGCGTAAGATGGGATTGGAGGTTTTCACGATTTTTGCAATTGCGAGTTTTGGTATTGTTTCGTATTTTGGGTAATTCAATTCACGGCACACACGACGCATGATAGGTGATGGGCGAACGAAGACGGTGATGGTTTTTTGGTGGTTGATGGTATAGTTTTAGTAGGTAGTCGATTGAAAGGTGAATTGAATCATCGTTAGTTATACAGAAGTTACATTTTTACTTTAGTAGGTATATTTGTTATATCATTTGTTATGTGAAATAAACTCATTAGAACAACTGTTGTTGACTGAAAAACAAAATTTAAACAAATGTGGAAATTTTTTAAACAATTGGGAAAGAGAAAACATAACATAAGACGATTTCTAATAGAGAATAAAGGTTTTGATTTTGATGAGGGAAATGGAGTAGTTTATTTACAAAATTTAAAACTGAAAAAACATAGCCGTGGTTACAGGGAGTATGTTTTGTTTATCGAATATATGTGTAGAGTGGTATCTAATTGGACTTTTAAGATAAGCAAAACAGAAATTTTTGAATTAACTGAGATTATAACCTACAGTTTTTTGTACTTACCAAGGTTATGTGTTCCAGGTGCTGTGGCAGGGTGTTTTGAACATAAACATCATTCGATGGATACTTTTCATAAGATTGTCTGGAAATATAAAAACAAAACTATTTAAATTCCTTCAATCAAACAGTAGACAGATGGGGAGCGTTGATATTTCTATCTAAGTTAGCCTCCATTATCTATGCCGTGTGAAATTCAATGGAAACCTTCTGTCCATATTAGCATACATAAGTCCAAAAGATAGACTTTGGAAATTAATTTTAGCTGTCAAAGGCCGGAATCAATCGAATAGTAATGGTTTTTGCTTGTGATTTTTTCTGATCGTGCCGTGACTTTCTGAGCAATAAGAAAAAAATGCACCATTTTTATCCGTGGGTAACTTTTTTGTCCGTGTGTAAAAATTGATCAAAATCTGAGTATAACTAGTTTTAATTTCATAACAATCGGTTCAGTGGTTATTGAGATGTCATCGAAACAAAAAGAAAATCGCCGGGGAATTTTGCGCGCCGTCATGGAAAATCCGACTGCGACCATGAGATGGACCGGAAGACAACTGGGAATCACCCATACAACTGTGTCTCGGATGGTAAAATCGTTTAAGGAGTCCAAGACGGCCGAGCGGCAGGCTGGATGTGGAAGAAAATCGATGACAGCTGACCCTGTGAAGGCCCGGAAGGTGTTGGATTATTTTAAGTGTAATCCGAACCTTTTCATTTCGCGACGCGGCTCTGAAGGCAAAGTGTTCCGCCTGGTTCGTTTAGCAAACCATGAAACGTGTTGGGTTTCGAGTATTCAAGGTCCGCAAGGCACCGAACCGGCGTGAACAACAAAACACGGCGTCCAAATTCCCCGCAAGGAAGCTGTATCGAGAGTGGTTAACCAAATCGATGTGTGTAGTTATGGATGACGAAACCTACATAAAGGCAGACGCAAAGCAGGGCTGGAGTTCTACGTTACGAAGAAAGTGGACAAATTCGCCAAAAAATACTGGCTCTGGCAGACCATATGCCAATGCGGTAAACTGTATGCCGTCTGGAATCCGAGCTATATTAGTGGCGCAAATAGAGTCGTTGTCGTTACGAGAGTCGTTGTCGATTGATCGATCTTGCACCGCTTCGGTTTCGTCGTGACAACCAGGGCTATCTTTGTTGCAGACATTTTACAAGGCCGAATCGATTGCAGCGCCATACTGGATCAGATTAATATCAACGTTCAACCAAGGGCATTGCGCAATAGTGTAATGCTGAGGATGCCAATGCGCCGAAACAACTATAGCATGAACGGCGCGATCGGAGGACTGCAGCGTGTTTTTAATAGAGTCTCGACCATTTTTGACTACCATGTTCCTCGGCAAACTCTGAGCAGACGCTTCACGTCATTTTTTTCTGAAATGTAGACCATTATGAACAAGTGTGTTGAGGTTTAATATTTAAGTTTAAGTTTATTGTACTCGTCATATTTTTAATACCACCATTGGAACTTTATTCAGCCTGTTGGTGACGACTAAACTAAACTAAATAAATAAATTGTTTATGTACTAAAAGACTTCAATCCATCGAACTTGGGCCATCATGAAGGCCAAACTTCGTAAAACACGTCAAGTACGAAAAGAACCTAAAGGCTATGAAAAAACAGTGGGTAAAAGTATCAAAAGAAGTCGGCCCAAAGTGCACACATTTAGTTACGGAGAGGAGATCCAATAATTCAATTATGTAGAAACCTAACCATAATCTTTGGCGACCATTTTTTCGAGCACAGTCTTAATTTCGTATTCGGTCGAGCGAATCAGTTTTGTTGGAAATTTTCAAGGCTACTCTCGCTATAGCGTAACTTTGCCACTTAATATAGATACTGAAATTTCCCAGAAGGCCGTTTTCTAGAATGACCAATTCTCCGGAAAACAAGAAGGGAGAAATTCATACAATTTCATGCATCAAAAAGTCTCAAATAATAACTAAGGAGATTGACAGTAGTGAGGTTGTTTGTTGGGTGCAGTTGTAAAAAATTAAAGTTTACAAAAAATTAGTTTGCTTCGAGCATCGGCTGTGAGCGGTTGTGAAGATGATTTTTTGCGCACTATTTTGTACAAACGATTATAAATTTAAAATATGATCACATTCCTTATCACATTAGTTATAAATATGATCACATTACTCATCAAAGCGTTTCGTGAGAGCTAGAAAAGCAGTTTTATTTTCATAGCCTATTGGCTTCTTCATGGGGAACAGATCATTCCAGTTCGTTCAAGCGACACATACGGACGTGTTTTTCGCTCTCTCGGTTCGAAGTTTTGTTTCTCGTGTTTCCCTCTCGTTCGCTTTCTCGCGATTGCGCGCCCGGCTCGTGATATTTCGCCAGCTCTTGCCAACTTGCTAGCGTTGGCAAGCCAAAGGGAAACATTGCCAGCGTGTGCAACCTTTTCCGCTCGACCTATTGCCGTCGCAATGGGTCGTAAAAACCAACACGTGGTGACAACCACGCCGGCGGCATCAGCTCCCGCAAGCGCACCGAGCTGCTCCAAGCGGCAACGGCATGACGACGCCGACACATCGGATCCAAACGCCCGTTTACTAGCGAGTAATCGTTTTGCTGCGCTCCCGGTACAGGAGGTACCGAAGAAGGTGAAAATCCCGCCGCTTTTCACCACGTCGAAGAACATTGCTGCGCTCAAGACGGAGCTTGCAGCAATTAAACTAACTCCGATGTTTAAGCTGTGCAGTACGGGCATAAAGGTAATGTGCTCGACTGAAGCTGAGTACCGTGCTGCTGGCGCTCATCTGATCGCCAAGCAACACGAGTTTTTTACGCATGATGTTCCCGGAAACAAGCCGATGAAGGTAATTCTGCGTGGCCTCCCAGATTACACTCCGGAATACATCTTTGCCGAGCTGCAGGCGGTGGCATTGAAACCGTTGAAGGTGTTCGCTATCAGGCGCCAGCAGCAAGGAAACCATCGGGACCAACTGTATCTGGTCCACTTGGAGAAGGGATCCGTCACAATGGAGGATCTCAAGAAGATACGGGCCATCTCCAATATCATCATCGAGTGGGACCGGTACCGCCCAAAACAGCAAGACGTGACACAGTGCGGTAAGTGTCTGGCGTTTGGTCATGGGACCCGAAACTGCCACATGAAGCCCCGGTGTGGAAAGTGTGCCGGAGCGCACAGCACGATGGATTGTGCCCCGATGGAAGAAGGTGCCTCATCAAAGTGCGCCAACTGTGGTGCTAACCACGAAGGCAGCAACCGAGCCTGTCCCAAACGAGCGGAGTATTTGGCCATCCGCAAGCAGGCGTCCACCAAGTCTCGGCCTGGCCAACGCCGCACGCCACCTCGAATGGACGAGGAGAACTTCCCGGCGCTCCGGTACCAAGTGCCGAATCTACCACCGGTTCCATTGAACCATCGCCAAGCAAACCGCCCGCCACCATCCGTTCAGCAACGATTCGCGGCTGCCGCCACCGCCCCCAACCCAGCTCCTCCTCCAGGCTGGGGCAATTCGAATCGCAGTACCTCCACGCAACCACCGGCCGATGGACAGCTCTACGACTCGGAGCAAATGGTCGAGTTCGTCCAAGAGCTTTACCGCCAACTACGTTCCTGCCGCTCAAAGGAGGAACAGCTCAAAGCCGCCACATCCGTGACGATGAATTTTCTTTTCAAACATGGACCGTAAACGCACCATCAGCATCTTAAACTGGAATGCTTGTTCCATCCGGAACAAAACCATCGAGCTCGGTGACTTCCTTAACAGGAAGGCCATCGACATCGCCATCGTCACCGAGACACATCTCAAGCCGGATCTGAATATTTTTATCCCTGACTATCGGATTGTGCGACTTGATCGTAGCGGCTCAAGTGGAGGAGGAGTTGCGATCGCCCTGCGCTACAACATCAACTGTCATCTACTTCCGAGCTTCCAGCTGCAGTCCATCGAAGCTATCGGAGTCGAGGTCGAAACTGCTGTCGGCCCAATCACCATCATCGCGGCCTATTGTCCCAAGCAAGCCAGCCTCGCCAATGGAACAACAACAATGCTACGAAACGACATCCGCAAGCTAACTCGGAGGCAGGGACAGTTCATCATCGCCGGCGACCTAAATGCGAAACACGAAACCTGGGGGAACATTCGATGCAACCGGAACGGAATAGCACTGCAGGAAGACCTGGAAGAGGGACATTACACCGTCCTGGGCCCGGATACTCCCACCCGGTTGAGCCGATCCGGGGTCCATTCAACAATCGACATCTTCCTCACCAACATGGGGAACAACATCGGCCAGCCGATCGCATACCAGGAGCTCAGCTCGGACCACTATCCGGTGGTGGCCGAAGTTGGCTTCTCGGTCAACCGGCATCGTATCACCAGACGGAACTACCATCGCGCCAGTTGGGAGAGGTTCCGACAACAAGTTGACGACAACATCGATTTCGACATGCGCCTTGATTCGGTTGATGACATCGAACGGCAGCTGCAGAGCATCGAGCAAGCGATCTCCCAGGCCCGGGAGCAACATGTACCGGTGATAGATCAGGTGAGCAACTCTGTACCCATTGATAGACCCACTAAAGAACTTATTCAATTGCGCAATGCCATTCGAAGGCAATACCAGCGAACTGGTTTGCCTACTTTAAAAAGTCATTGCAATCGGATGACCAAAATTATTAAGGCCAGAATGGTGGACCTCAGAAATACCAATTTTTCCGACAAGATCCGCTCTCTCAGATTGTGCAAAGCCGTTCTGGAAGTTGACTAAAATCCTAAAAACTAAGCCAAGACCCATTCCACCGTTGATCCCACTTGACAGCAATCGCTCCACGGATCGCTTAATTACTCCTGCAGAGAAGGCTGTTGAGATAGGTCAACACTTCGTCAGCTCCCACAATCTTGGACTAAACATCGTCAGTCCACACGAAGCTGCCGTTGGCGAGCTTGTAAACAACATAAATCAAAGTCCCAATGACTTCTCGGAAGAGTTGGAGGTCTCAGCTGACGAATTGTTGACCTATATCAAAGCGGCTAAGAACATGAAGGCCCCAGGTTTCGATAATATCATGAACTTGGAGCTCAAGCAATTGAGCCACCAGTTCTATAACCATCTGGCGATGGTCTTCAACCAATGCCTCCAACTTAGCTACTTCCCCTCGTGTTGGAAGTCAGCCAAAGTCATTCCTATCCAGAAACCTGGGAAAGATCCTTCATGTTCCAAGAGCTATAGGCCCATCAGCCTTCTCTCAGGACTATCAAAACTGTTTGAAAAAGCAATCCACCGTCGGCTTCTTTCATCTGCCGATAAGCTGAACATCTTGCTCGACGAACAATTTGGCTTCCGACGTGGTCGGTCGACAATTCACCAACTTAATCGAGTCAGTAACATCCTCAGACGGAACAAGTCTGTTTCGAAATCATCTGCCATGGCACTTCTCGACATCGAGAAGGCTTTCGATAACGTGTGGCATGATGGCTTGGTGTACAAGCTGCATCGATACAATCTTCCCATCTATCTGGTGAAGATAATTAAAAATTATCTGTCGGACAGGACATTCCGTGTTTCGCTGCAAGGTGCAGTTTCCGATGCACAGGAGATTTCCGCCGGTGTTCCGCAGGGAAGTATACTAGGTCCACTTCTGTTCAACCTTTTCACCTAGGATATACACCCGCTCCCTGAAAATGGATCTCTGTCGTTGTTCGCCGATGATACCGCAGTCGTCCACAATGGTAGGGTAATAAGAGCGCTTACAGCGAAACTGCAGCGAAGCCTGAATGTTCTGTCTGAATACTTCACCGAATGGAAGATCTGTATCAATGCAGTGAAGACCCAGGTCATCCTATTTCCACACTCCAACTCTCCCAGACTTGTTCCGCCTGAGGATTGTAAAATAAGCCTAAACAACACAACGGTGGAATGGGCCAAATCAGCTGTCTATCTTGGTGTCACTCTAGACAGCAGGCTTATTTTCAGGGAGCAGGTTGACAAAACGGTCACAAAGTGTAACGTTCTGTTGAAGCTACTGTACCCATTGATCAACAGAAGGTCTACATTATCCCTGAAAAACAAGCTTGCTGTCTACAAACAAATCATACTTCCAGTCATCGAGTACGGCATGCCAATCTGGGAGAGCTGCGCAAAAACACATCACCTGAAACTTCAGCGTGTTCAAAATAAGTTCCTCAGGATGATCCTGAACACCCCTCCGAGGACAAGAACATCTGAGGTCCACCGTCTGGCCGAGATAAAAATGCTCGACGATCGCTTTAGTGAGTCTATCAATCGGTACAGGGCACGCTGCCTGACATCGGATCACCAGATCATCCGGAATCTGGTTCCCCACCCCTAGGATTTTCAAATTGTAGTTTTAGTTGTAGATTAGGTAGGTTATCAAATTTTAACAAACAATGCCCCAAGGGCTAAACAGAAAATTTCATGTAAAACACATAACACCTTAAACACACCAAACACATAAAATTAAACAAAGCTGAAGAGCCCAAGGGCTAAAACACTTAAAATGTAAAAAATAGTATTAAAGACAAACAAATGGAAATATAAAACATTTTAAGTAAAAAAAAAAAAAAAAAAAAAAGGGAACAGATCAAATTACGGGGAATTACGGGTGTGATTTATACGACATTTGCAGATGCCGATGTTGATCTTTTTTTTCGAACTGGCTTTGACGCTCTTTTCAACGAGCTTTCGCATGCTTTCTACTTAGTAATAATCTACATTTCCACAGTTCATAATTGAGAGCTTGCTATGCAAATGCCAATGCATGTTTTTATATATTGTGTCGCAATCACAATGATACTCGATGCCCTGAGAAGTCGAGAGAACTTGAAACCATACAGCTTCCGGCATGGTAAACCGTTGTCTGATAATTTAGGTCCCACGAAAGAAAACCCGACGACAAAAAAGAATATTTCTACGCGCAGTTAGAATAAGAGTACGCCGGGTCGCTAAAATCGTCATCATTAACATGAACGCTCAGGTAGGATGGGAGGTAATGTGCAGAACTACAACGGAAAAGGATTTGTGGCTTCCCGCGGTTTTGTAGTCCACAGTCCATTTTTTCCACACGACATCCACGAAGCTACTTGGACGCCTGACCAACGTACAGAAACTCAAATCAGCCACGTTCTAATCGAAGGTATTATCAACGGTTGCATCTGCACCGCAGTGCGAATATGGATTCGGATCTCTTAATGTTGCAGTATGCAGGGTCTAAAAAGTTTCAAGAGTTTGCAACATACGTCGAAGTCGGACGCCGTAAACAAAGATTTTGCATCTAATAGATATCGCAGCTGCCCAGAAATAAACGCGGTAGCTCGAAGAAGCTCTACTATCGAATTACTAGCTTCGCGCGGCTACTCTTGAAGATGGCTAGAGACGTTTCTGAACTAACGTAGGCTGCAATGTCATTACTTGGAACGGTACGGACATATATGAAACAGGAAAACTCGACCATTCGGCGAAATAAGCGCCAAACGGAACGGAATAGAAATTTGATAGAGAGCTTACCATGCCAACAATGCCCGAATGTATACATTGTGTGGCAAGCAGTCACATTTTGTCATATTTTTCCAAACTTTTCCCTTTTTTTAGTTACTCGTGGTTCTTCTGTTTAATGATGTTTGAACTATCTTTATGTGACATTTTTTAAAACGTGGTTCAGATTTTATCTTTTAAAGCAAGAATGGATTATGGATTTTCTTAACAGCGTCAAATATGTTGTCGTCATTGAACTAGATGTGTTGCGTAGCAGCATCTCGTACGGAGAGGTTGGGTGTTCCGTACCGGAAGAAGTCATGCTAGGCTTGTACATTTGTTTGTGTCTTTCTTTGCTTTGCTACCTGGTATATACGCAAGTGATGTTGAAGGCCATTTAGCTCCAACCCCTTTTTATACTCCTAT
The DNA here is from genome assembly GCA_034211315.2 of Aedes japonicus. Classification (NCBI taxonomy): domain Eukaryota; kingdom Metazoa; phylum Arthropoda; class Insecta; order Diptera; family Culicidae; genus Aedes; species Aedes japonicus. The sequence goes on along the minus strand of JASCZW010005232.1, from coordinate 318,382 downwards.
ATACTTCTCATGTGCAAAGCGAAGCACGCAATAAAAATGGTACCTGGTTTGTCAAAGCAACCAAACGTACAGTCCGTTTGCAGTCCATAATATCAGAACGAAACTAGATTCCAACGTGTGTAGACGCAAAAGTAAAAGTTCTAAATAAATAGTGTTCAAAAGTAAATGTTGCCTTATTCATTCACAGCAAGTGTCCCAAGTCTGAAGTAGTAGGTTTAGAAGTCGTAACGTGACACGGCTTCAAGAAAACCGAGTATCCAACGAGTAGTCCGAACTACTCTAGCTCGTGTTTCCACTCCACTGGCGGAGTGTCCATCGAAGGCAAAGCGCCCAGCGAGGATCCTTATCCTCTAGCTTTGGCCTACTCCCGAAAAAGTGTTACAGTCCACTTTGCTCGTTCCCCCGGACGGAACATTGGGGTTCCGCTCGAAACAGCGGGCAAATCTTTTTGTTGTTGCTGTGGCCTGCAGCTTTCCTGGCTGTCGACAATCGTTCATCGAACACTTTTAATACGTTAGTAACAGTTGATTTAGCCACATTCAACAATTTCGCCAACTTGACGTGAGAATACCTAGTTTGGATTTTCGTCGTGCACGTGCAACATTTTTATGCGTTGCTTCTCTTCTTTCGACGACATTTTGATAACTGAAGTGTTAATCTCAAAATCAAATAGAGGAAATACACGCACACATCTTCAAAATGTGGGGTATGCTAAATTTTTTAATGCACGATGAAAGGAAATGCGTCAAGTTTAAGTCGAACAAATTTTGATCGAAACACCCTTTAGAACAAGAACACGGACAAGGAAAGATAATAAGAGGAAAGTTTCTTGCGTAGTTTCCTCCGCAGAGGCAGGAGAAGTGCAGCCATCGTCCGGGTGAATTGGAGATGACTTCTGTATGCACCAGAGAACATCAATGCCTTAGCCTGGCTGATTTATTGGATGAGATTAAAAATGCCGAAAAATAGCGAGGGAATTAAAGATAATGCGTTTCTTGAGATGTCATACGGTGTAACTTACTTGAATCGAAATGACACGATGAAAAAATAATTGTGTAATTGTGACAAATGGATTCGTTGTTTAAAATAAAATAGAACTTACCCGTTATTACTTCCTATACTATGAGACACTGGACTACAGGGTGCACTAGAGTTTGAGTCAAGATTATTTGCAAGCACCAAACCAGGACTGGAACCAGGACTCGGTCGATTCCGGTAGTCTAGCATCATGTGCTGAAATAAAAAGCACCGGTTAGCAAAACAATTTCATTTTACCATCGCATTTGTTCGCTCAACTACCGGTGAAATGTTCCCGTGAGATCCATAAATTATATTTTCGGGTGAATTCTGATGATTCGGCGACGACAGTCCGTCGTTCAATTGACTAAAATTATCGTAACTAATCTGGTCTAGGGTTGGTATTCGCTGCTGCGGGGGTTGCTGCTGCTGCTGTGGCTGTGGCGATTGGCTCACATCGTAAGTGTTGTTACCCTGGGTTGAAAAAAACTTATTAATTCATAAATGGGATGCGATAGTTTGAAGGTAATTGCAATGTGCATGAAGTAAACTCGCCCTAAGATCATCAAAAAATTCTTTTGCAAAAGATGTTTTTACTGGACAGATGTCTTCAATAAGTGAATGATCTTGAAAACGAATTACCTCATATGATTAGCTGCACAAAAACACACGGCTGCATTATTTATACTACACATCGAATCAATGTTACAAATTAAAACATCAAAGTAAAATTGCTTTTGCTGTTCTAGCGGCATACATGATGCTTTATTTACAAGTATGCAAATTGCTCGAGCAACAACTATTATACAATAAATAAAATAAAACAGACGCGTGTTACAATGGAAATATGATATCGAACCAAGCCGGATATCGGTTTGATGCTTAGACTAAAATAAAATAAAAATATAAAATTAAAATAAATTATATACCTTTGACATAAACGTAAATCTATTGCTATCTGGTACAGATAAAAAAGGCTGAAAAAATTAATGATGAAGAATGTAAATAATCTAGCACATCGAATGAAACAAGCCTGCAAGCAAAAAGTGAAAGTATAACAAATAATATGACAAAAAAATACTGGCTGTGAGTGGATAAACGTCAAACTTTCTTAATATTTACATTAGTGTCTTGCCGAACGACATTGAAGCCTAACATGAGCTTTGTTGTGTTAGTTGACCATGACGATTGAACCTTCTTCTATGCATGATAAATTTAAACAGAGGATTTTTATGAGCTGAACCTGTCAATTACCGTTGGACATGGTACAATACCAATCTCTCTATTTTGGAGAATGTCAGAAATTAATTTATATTTTTATTTTCAGGGTTCTGTCCTGAAAATTATCCGGCATTCGTGTTAATTACACAAATTGAATAACTTCTGCAATATTGCTGTAAATTTTAGACTTAAAATTTAGCAACGCCATTGTTTCTATTTGACCTTTCAAAGTGGGAGGAACTACGTATAAAAATAAAATTCATACTCGTAGTATGTCGAAAATCTTATTCTGGTCTGAAACAGCACCGTTTGATAATCATCCAGCTTACTGTATAACGTACGCGATTATTACAAAAGTATCACAAAATCGACCATCCTGACGAAGTTTACAAGCACTTCAAAATACTTTAATTCAAAGCTCGATTTTGTGTAGTTCTTATTTAAAAAACCAGAAGGTTTCCAAATAATGTTGGCTAACAGAAAAATATTTAATCAAGGAAAGAAAAATAAGTAGACTTGAATGAAATTTCACGAAAATTGAGATATTGTCGTGCTCACTGTGGGGAACAATTTATGCAATACTGGTCGATTTTCGGAGGAACTTCCATATTAGAAAATGAAGGAAGAGTGTTTTTCCTCTTTGTTGCCAGTGCATTGATGATTATTATTGATCATTATTATCTAGTTGCAAAAAAAAAAACAGTCCCACACATTTGGGCATTTTTGTCTTTGGTAGAGTATAAAGTGATTTTTTTTTTTCAAATAAAAAGTAGAGAAGTGCCATGAAGAAAACAGCCATTAGCTAGTCAGATATATAACGAACGAAGCTAAATGCACGCGTGCGAGGCATACACATAATTACAGGTACACACTAGCCACATGGTTAGCTCTGTTTTCGTTATGCTGGTAGCATATTTAACGGCCGGTTTGGCAACATTAGTTTAATTTATCGATTGCATTTATTTCGGCGCGAGTGCACGAAGTGGATTACGAACCGAAAATTTGCATTTTTGACTGAACATGCTAGTGTTATTTTGGTGACGACCTATGGTGAGATCTATCTGATTATAACCTAATTATAACGATAACCTAATTAATTCAGATAATGCCCATCTAAAATTCTAAATTCTAAACAACAACACGTTTCAGACTGTTACGAGAACAATGAAGTTATATTGTCCCCAAACCAGCGAAAAATTATCACTAGGCCTACGTTGCTACTGCATGTAAAAATGTTTCAACAACGTATAGATAAAGTAAAAGTGGATTTAATAGCAATATACTGCGAAATTGGGTCTTCCCTAAGGTAAATCAATAAGGGGAAGCTACAAAGCAAAATCATGCTGAACGTGGCTGGGTACTGGTCTGGTCTACGAAATCGCGAAGAAAATGAGTCGACTCTCAAGGCATAGAGTACGACTTCACTTACCGCACAATCATTCGAATGCAAGAATAGAAATGGCATCTAAAGATTTCTAAATTTTTCGCTAAGGAAAATTTCTCGATCGCCTGCGTTTATGGTATGATTTTACTTGTATCAGGCATCGAAAGCTCCCAATAAATATCTGTGGAAGTGCATTTTGTACACTAAGTTGCGAGCAAGCAATAAGCAAATTGTGAAACCAATAAGCTTGAAATGTCAAATGAAAGAAAGAAAGAAAGAATCTAAAGCTTTCAATCAAAAACTATGGTAGTGCATCTGGAACACTAATGTAAGAGCCTTAATAAGATAGTTATCGGAATAAAGCCCCAAAAGATATTTAAGATGGTGTTCTGGTTATGTAGACTTCTAACAGCCTAATTTATTCAAACTTCTAATATCATTGTTTCTTATAAAGAACTATTTTTCTGCATATTCAAGAATTATTTTATACAGTCAACAGGCCAATTGGTGATTCTGGCGAACGGCATCATAAGGCCCTTTTTTTGCAAGCAATTCAAAAACAAAATGTTGCATTTATTTGAAATACCTTCCGTAATTCCGCAAATGTTACACAGAATAATAATACTGAATTATTACACTAAGAAAGGTTAAATCGTTTTTCTTTATAAGAGCATATTGTTAATAATGTTATCAAACTTTGAAACAGCCAGTTGATGATATCGGTTTATTTTAATTATTTTTTTCCTTTTTTTTAAATCAAGCTATCAGTACAGACAATAGCGCGTTGGGAGGTTTAGTAATTAATTTAGTCATTCAAATTCGTTAACGAATATTACTAGGTTTACAACAAACATTTTCTAACACAACAAACTTCATGCAGGCTGTCAATGCTAGCGAATTTTGCAGATAAAATGAACTCAACAAGCCATGCCCCACTGATGGAGGTTGGCATGGTGAACAATTCACTTCTGAAACTATCAAAAGATATGCAATTTCAAACAGCTACTCACTTGCAGCGATAATTTAAGCTCGGATGGAAATGCAGCCTGACTTACCTGACTAGATTTCGGCTTCTTGTTACTGTTTTTAACATTGTTATGGTTAACAGTACTACTGCTGTTATTGGTAGCGTTATTAAGGTTAGTCGTAGTGGTGTTGTTGTTGTTACTGCTGGGACTGACGTTGCCGCTGTTGGGGTGACTACTGGTTGGGATTTGATAGCTTCCTCCTCCACCTCCGCCACCGCCACCGCCGAAATTGTTCGGTCGCGGATGCGGATGGTGGTTATGGATGGCCGATGTGGGTGATAACGACGATGGAGACGTACCAAGCGGACTCTGCATATGAAGAAAATCAGAACTAGCTACTAATACGTGACGTTAATACTTACTGGACAGTAACTACTACTCTGCGCATTATGGTCATACTCCTGATCTAACGGTGACGGGTACATAGGATAACCAACTGACGTCAAATCCGGCAGTGAACCCGTATTACTTGGTATGGGAATTTGAATGCTGTCTGTGTGATTTTGTGAAGGGTAAATGCTGTAAAACAAACGGCATGAGTAATAATTCACGGGAATCTAAGTGTACCGCCGCTATTAGGGTAATAGTTATGCGAATAGCAGCAGTGTAGGAGTTATTTGAACATACTTAATTCCTGGTAACCTCGTAAGGCCGGTCGACGATCGAGACCGTATATCATGTATTGAGTTTTCGAGATGGTTTGATGATATATGATGATGAACTTTGGAGATACTTTGAGCATTTGAAATCTTTCTTTGAACTGTTGGACTTAACGTTAAAGGTGAGTGTGTATTCAGGTGAGGCTCTTGCTAAAATATCAAAACGATGTTTTTTTTAGAATGGAAACATAAATCAATGCTGTATTATTCGAAGTATTTACCTGAATTTGCTGGCATAGAGTCTGATGTATGGCCGAATCTGAGATGGACCGATGCCAATTATTTTCCATTGGAGGAATCAGATGCACCGAGTTGTTCCCGTATGGCGAAGTGTCATGGTTTCGACTAGACTGTCGATTTCTCATTGGACCGGGTGTTCGCCCTGAACAAAATAGAAGTTAGCCTAATACTCTCCGAAACAAATACAAAGTACCAACACATGTTTTTAAACATGAGTATTGATTAATAAAAGCAACGTTATATACCTCGCGATTCCCTGCTGTGGATTGGCGTACCAGGCTTCGGTGTTTCCTTCTTGACTTTCACATTTTCCAACTGTGTGTAGGACTTCAGCTCTGTGAGTGTGGTACTGTCATCACCCTGTTTGGAGAAATAATTGGAAACGTCAGTTATGCGATTTTTGAGTACATTTTTATACATGGTACAACAGAGAAAACACATTATATTAACACGTTTGACATGCTCACCACTTAAAAAATAATAATAACAATAACATTCATTTAGTTGCATCCTAGGTTCTTTATTAAGTGCAAACTATACTATCGATAGCAAACTCAAAAGCAACTCGTGAAAACGCCATATAAGCTATTGTAAACAAACTTTTGTAGGCCCATTGTTTCTCCCAAATCATAAGAAGCTTACACAAACAAATAACATATTAAGATAAGGGAAAACCCTTATTTTGCGACTATTCGCATAACACTTCTATGTCAACTTTCATCATATTGAGAGAACAGCCGTTTATCTTTTCATTCGCGTTATATGCAGAATAACAATTTTTTTTCAATTTGAAGAAAGCTGCTATCTCCCCGAAAGCTACCATATTGTTAAGTATTTAGATACATCATTGTGAAACTTTTATTGAGATTGCAATAATGTTATGTTTTGTTTTATAGAGTGTTTTTATATTTGTACATTTGTAAAAATCCATCTGACCAATTGGGGTCTTAATGAATAAAATTAACTAAAACAACTTAAAACTTAAACTCTGCGTAACGCGTTTCTTTGGCGATGCAGAAATGCGCTTGCAGGCTCGTTGAAATCGAATTGTTCAGCAACCTCGTTAAATCGTAACGACATAAACCTTACCGGAACGAGTTGTCCATAGCGACTATTTCTCGACTCAAGCTGAAGAAAGTTACGTCTTCTGAGATGCCTTACTAGAGATAAGAGAGAATGGCAGTAGAATCGATTTCATTAATTAGCACCTTTGTCACAAAAGATATTTGAGCATAAAAACGCCTTTTATTCAATGTTTCGATTCCCAGCAACATGCAACGGTGCTCATAAGGTGGCAAATTTACCGCGTCACGCCAGGGAAGACGCCCCAAGGCCCGACGAACGAAAAAAATTTGAACTGCCTCGATGCGGTCAATCCAAATACTGCTATTCGGGCACCAGACAACAACAGCGGATTCCAGGATCGAACCTACTATTGTGCAGTACAGAGATTGGCCCACCGGCGATTTGAAGATGAACCCCAGGTGCTTTTTCGCCCTAGAAATTACATCCTCGTAATGCATACGAAACGTAATTCCGGCCCAAATCTTTGACTTTGCAGACGCGTTCAAGGGTTTGACCAGGCAAACTGTAGCGAAAGCTGATTGGCTGAAGTTTTCTACAAAACGTAATAGTATTACATTTAGCAACGCACAAGGTTTCGGTTGCTCCAATCGTCAAATAAATCCAGCAAATGCTGCAACTTCTGGCAATCCTCGAGACATGATATTATCATGAATATTTTCACGTCGTCCGCAAAGAAGAGCCACGTACCAGGTGGCAGAATAGTCGCAACGTCGTTAATGAAGAGTGAGAACAATATCAGACCCAAGGTTGCTTCCTTGTGGCACACCAGAGCATGCTCCGAAAGGTTCGGACTGCGACATCCCAACCCTAACGCACACAGCTCTGTCAGTAAGATATGATTTGAACCATCTCGCAAAGGCTCCAGATACTCCAATTTTCTCTAGCTCATGAAGAAGAATATCATGGTTCAAAGATCCATGGCGGCTTTAAAGTCAGTATACCACTTGCATCCACTTGCAGGCCAGCGTCCATCGAGCGAATACACAGGGAAGCAAACTGGGTTAAATTAGTTTCGACAGATCTTTTCAGGTAGAATCCATACTGTTTGTGCTGTGTTTTGTGTTATAGAGTGTTAAAATCCATAGCGGTATTGTTATGCGAAAATTTTCAACATACATAGAACTAAGCAAGTTGGTTTTGTTGGCGATGTTTCTCGAACAACGTCTGCAGTAACAAAATGTTCTTTTAAAACAGCAAGTTGATATGAATTCTGATCTGATGGGGAATCACTAAAAATGGACACATGACTGTTATGCGAATAGTGGCAGTATTGACGTTTTCGTAATGTATGAATATCCTTCGGAAGGCGAGAAACGGACACTGTATACCAAATCTTTTGTGGCCTTTTAACACGATGCTCTGGAAATGATCAATAAAATGGTGAGTATATCTAACCTAAAACGGACTGAAAATTATCATACAAGATACATTTTTTGAGTCGACAACAAATGAAACTTATCGAAGTGGTAAGAAGCAAATATCATTGAATAAGATAGGTGATTTATTGAGTCAGATTTTCCGAGAATCTTGACTATGGTTACATCACTGAATTGAACACCGGAATGACAGATTTCCTCGTCAGAACCGAGAATTGAACTCGCTGTCTCTGGCTTGCTTATGCGATACTTTTACTATCAAACTACCGTTATATGATACATAAAGATTGGACTCGGAAAAAATGCGACACTTTGTTTTGGGTGTAACTTTTTATCGCGTGGGTAAAAATTAATGAAATTTTGGGTAATACTAGTTAAGTTTAGAGTGTAATATTTATGTGTGCAAAATTTTATCGCATTTTGTTAAGTAGTTTTCATGATGCATTCGAAACAAGAAGAGCTACGCCAGCAAATCTTGGGCGCGATGATCGATAATCCTGGTCAGTCGCATAGATGGATCGGCAAAAGGCTTGAAATCCACCATTCCACCGTGTCCCGCGTTGTGAAGATGTTCCAGGAGACGAAGACCATCGAGCGGCGCGCTGGAAGCGGCCGAAAACCGAAAACGGAATACCCAGAGAAGGCGCGGAAGATAAGGCAGTACTTTAAGAATAACCCGAACCTTTCCACCGAGACGTGGCCAAAAAGGTCCATTCGTCGAAGTGGTTCATCCAGCAGACCATGAAGCGGGCTGGGCTACGTGTTTTTAAGGTCAGGAAGGCGCCAAACCAGACTGACAAGCAAAACACGGTGGGCAAATTGCGTACGCGGAAGCTGTACCGTGAGTGGCTGGTCAAGCCAGGCTGTCTCGTCATGGACGACGAGACATATATCAACGCGGACACCAAACAAATCCCCGGCCTCGAGTTTTTTGTCGGCACGTTCCACATGGAGGTTTCGGAAAAGTTCCGGAAGAGAAAAATGGACAAATTCGCGAGGAAGTACCTGCTGTGGCAGGCGAACTGCGAGTGCGGACGGTACAGCAAGCCGGTCGTTACAACCGGCAGCATAAACGGGCAGATTTATCGAGAAGAATGCTTGCAGAAGCGCTTGCTGCCGTTCCTCCGCTCTCACCGTGGTCCCACGCTGTTCTGGCCGGATCTCGCTTCGTGCCATCAAGCCAAGCCTGTAATGGATTGGTATGGAGCGAAGGGCGTTAATGTGGTCCCGAAGGAGGCGAACCCGCCAAATACACCAGAACTTCGTCCGATCGAAAAGTTTTGGGCGATAATGAAGAAGAAGTTGAAGAAAAGCGGAAAAACATTCAAAACCGATGAAGCTTTGAAGAAAAACTGGGAGAAATTGTGTAAGGAAGATGGACAAAGCCTCGCCCAAGATCTCATGAGCAGTGTTAAGAGAAATGTACGAGCATTTACCTTGGGGGAGGAAATTCAATAAATAAATCATGCCAAAACATAACTAGTATATAGTTATTTAATCCCTGAAAATTTGAGAAGTTCCGATTTAAAATGAATTTTTGGTAATCATTTTTGTGTGTCTCATTTTTTCCGAGTCCAGTCTTAATACACACTAGTCAGATGCTAGCTATACAATTTTCGCTCTTCTGTGCTTAAACGATTTCAAATTGCCTTAATAAGCCGCACGAAGTTTGAACTTATTGAGTTTTCACTTTAATTTATATTCAGCTAAGCAAATTTTCTTAGTTACAGGCAGGTCTCTTATGTTGGCTTCTGTCGGGTCTCTTATGTTAGCTACAGTGGGGTCTCCTATGGTATGGTACTAATCATGGATCCTAAATGCTTGGCTGTCTTGCAGCCAATAACGCTTATTTTCGGTAGGTAACATGTTTATTATAGCACTAAGTAAAGTAAATACAACTAAATCAGCTCAATTGGCTGCGAAATTGGGTACCACTCACCGTACTATAGGAAACCTGACTGTTAATTTACTAATAAATGTAAGGAACAAAAACTGTTAATCGTTCATGTAACTAGTCTTATAATTTAGCAAGATAAACTGTTCAGCCGGCAACAAAAGTGCTTCTGGCCCATTTAATAGAACATTAAAATCGTGATTTCTATGACAAACTGCACAACATAGTATTACTGACTGGGTAGTTGTTTGATCATTCAAAAAAAATTAATCTCTTAAATAACCAAGTACTATTTCATTTGACGTTTGGTTGAAAAAAAGAGGAGAAGTTAGCTTTCTTATTAATATTTTTGTGTGTTTGAATCTAAAAAGAGAAAGTATCTGTCCGATCAAGACGTAATTTTGAATTGTTCAAACACAGGAGAACGAAAATTTTATAATTTGCATCAATCTATAATGTGGGTGGCCAGAATTTTGGAACATATTTGATTATACTGTTACTTGATAACACAGTCACTTGTTCCTTATTCTGCCCTCAACCACTGGCTGAAAGTTTACCCAAATCCGGCAACGTTTTCCCATTTCTAAAGCGAGTTGTAGTATCTAGGAGAAAAAGCATAATTTATTTTTAAAACGTCAAGTCTGGTTGAAAGCCAATAATTAATAAAGAAATAAAGTAGTAAATCAAACAAAGTAATAATTACTCTTACTCACAACATTATGCGATATTGGACAAAGTTTTTAGCGTAGAATCTGTTAGCATAGAATGCGCTTGGAAACTAACAACGCCACCTAGTTGTGAAACGTGGTTGTCCTCGAAACATTTTATCTATTTTTTTTTATACAAAAATCAACCCGCATTGAAAATGGGTCAAAGTTGACCGATTTAGCTCAAATTTGAACCAGAGGCTCAAAGTGACATCGGAACAATTGGTCGCCATACTGCATAAACTACGAAATACAGGGTGCGGCAGAAAATAATGCGAAAATGTTCAAACTTGAGTATTGGGTTAATTCGTGTAGCTTGTGACTAATTTCTGTCGAGAGTGTATTTGTTTATGTTTACTTTCAAGTGCTGCATCAAAACATTCTATTTGTTTTATTGCAAATTCGTCAAAATGTTCGCGAAAGAAGTGATCACCAGTTTGTTGGTCGCCCAGAAGAAGCCGAAAGAGATTGCCATGGTGGTAGGGTGCCATTTGGCAACAGTTTACCGCATAAAAAAGTCCCTGCAGGATGGTCCTAAACAGCAGAAGCCGGGAAGCGGACGTCCGCGCTTTGCACGCACGCCAAACGTGATCAAATCGGTCCATGCAAAAATTGCTCGCAACCCGATGCATTCCATAAGAAAACTTGCAAAGGAAGCCAATATTTCGGAGAAATCCATGCGGAGGATCATCAAAGAAGACCTGCATGCATCAAACGCCACTTGATTACGGACCGAGTCAAGGAACTACGAGTGACTCGTTCCGAGAGATTGCTTTCCTTGGAAAAAATGATAATCCTGTTCTCCGACGAAAAGCTTTTCAGCATCGATGCTGTGGTCAACAGCCGCACGGAGCGGTTCATTTCACCGCAGAAAATAAAGAACGTTTCGGAAAAAGTGAAATTCAAATTTCAACCCAAACACCCGGCTGGTGTCATGAAGTTTGGCTTGGTGGCGTCCAACGGTTTGAAAATACCCAACAATTGTTGAACGATAACATGAAGTGTTTGCCGAAGGATTTGTGGCCCCGTATCAGTCAAGATCTTAATCCGTTGGATTATTCGATTTGGGCATATGTTGAAGCACGAGTCTGCAAAACATCACACCCTAGTGTGAAAACCCTGAAGTCAACCATAACACGCACATGGCAGTCAATGTCGGAGGACTACGCCTGAAAGGCAGGCTCTGGCTTCCGGCGTCGGCTCGAGGATGTTATTAATAAAAATGGAGGACACATTGAATTTGCATTCGAAAATGTTGATATTATTGCTTAAATCCCAAAATGGGATTTGAAAAAAATAGAATAAATTTCGCATTATTTTCTGCAGCACCCTGTAGTGTGCCTTAGACGTAAAAAACAATTAATACAAACAACAATCATACGTCACTATCAACGACCATTAACTAAATTATGTGCTGTCAAATAAAACGCGGCAGTAGGAAGATGGTATTAATGCAATATGCTCAAACGAAGTTAAATATTCTGTATAAAATCTGTTCCATAGTTAAATAAAAATATTAGTCTTCAAATTGCAAGTGTACAGCAAGTAAAACAGACATCCAAATACATCGAATAAAATCTAAGTGTTTTAGATAAATAATGTCTAATTATCTTCCAAATATTTTTAATACAGATTTTGGTGCTGTTTATAACTATATTAACACACTACAACAACAATAACAACAAATATCAATAACATCAAAATGTCCTAATACTTTCAACTATAAAATAAATCATCAAATAACACCGAAAACTAAACGCCAACTAAGGCGAACCTTTTCCTGAAATTTATCGTTATCGTTGTTGACATTGGGCAAAGAGCCGCCCCGAAAAGTGCCCAGTGCTCCTAGCGTGGGTGTAAGATTGACACTCCTCGAAACCTGGAAACACCATGACGAAGGTCGAATGAAGCATGTGAAGATAGACACAATCGAAACGAAACGGAAATGGCGAAATGATCGAAATGGATTGTCAGTATGTACCACACGATGAACAAATAATAAAAGAAACAATGAAAGAGCAAATTTTCATACCAAATAGCTAGATATTATTTAAATGTATTGAAATTAAATTCTGATAATAGCACATATTTCTTGACCACATTCGTTTCCATAGATATCTGTATTTGTCCCTTCCGCTCAGAATGTATTATTTTACATTATCGTACATGGTAAGTATGAAATAATTAATATTCAAAGCAGGAGTAATGAGCAATCAAGACAATTCAGTTGATTTAATTATCGCCAGGAAATAAGATGACTAAGCAACTCTGGAAAAGGTAAACTATGCTAGAAACATACCTAGCGTCACGATACTAAGCTGATTATGTCGATCATTTTATCGATGCTTTCGGAAACTAAACGCATATATTTCGGCGCGCGAGAAAAGGAAGGATTTCTATAATTATTATACTCTGATTCTATTATTATTATTATTATTATTATTATTATTATTATTATACTCTGTTGAGAGCATACACTGCTGACTGCAAATGCATTTAGCAGAAGAGAGTTGGCTCACATACAAGTTATAAAAAGCGCATATATATATTTATGTTGTTTCAGGTATTTCAGTGATTTATTTATTCTACATTAACGTATGGCTTCTCGTGAAAATCGAGAATAACAAGTGAAATGCCTTATGAGAGTTAATAGAATATATTAGAGAAGTGGCTTACAGGATAAAGACTGTTCCAGAAAGTATAAGCACACATTATTTTAACGGTCACTTTGAATATAATGAAATATTTCAACATGTTTTGGCTGCGTCCTTTTGTTTGCACATTTCTGAATGACATAGCATCAAAAAAGTGCTAAGTTTTGTGTTACCTATCAAAATGCGCGATCTTACTCCGGAACAACGAAAAAGTATCTTGCACAAATAAATAAATATATAAATGAGCGGACTCTCCTTGAGAAAATTGGCCAAGGAAGAGGGTGTAAGCGTCGGAACGGTACGATCTGCGATTCGAAAATATAGAAAACAGTGTACGTATGAAGATGCGCCGAAGAGTAGTCGGAAATCCGGTCCTGTTAGTCCGGATATCGATAAAACGATCAAGGATGCCTACAAGCGAAAACCAGCGACTTCCGTTCGGGATGTTGCGAAAAAACTAGGGACTTCGTCGAGTAACGTCATGCGTGCCAAAGAAAGACTTGGGCTAAAAACATACCGGAAGCAGAAAAACCCCAAAACAGGCCGGGTCCGTGAAACCACGGGCCCGCAAACTCTACGATTCGTTACTGTGTAGAAATTCTGGGTGTTAATAATAATGGACGATGAAACGTATGTGAAACTAGATTACAAAATGCTTCCCGGATCACAATTCTATACTGTAAGCGAAGACAAAGACATCCCCAAAACGGAGAAGACAATTTTTACCGAAAAGTTCTGTAAGAAGGTTATGGTTTGGCATGTAATATGCGAGTGTGGTAAAACATTTAGTCCGCACATCACAACGGAGACGATGAACACTCAGAAATACGTTAAGAAATGTCTCCAGAAGCGATTATTGCCGATGATCAGGCAGCACGAAGGTCAAGTAGTGTTTTGGCCTGATTTGGCGTCATGTCATTACGCAAAGGACACTTTAGAATGGAACAAATGTCAAAAAGTATGTTTCGTGCCGAAAGACATGAATCCGCCGAACTGCCCGAAAGCACGGCCAATTTTTTTTAGAGATTAAATATCATATAAAACACAAATACAAATAAGATTTGCAAAATAAAATTATTAAAACTAAAAAAAACATGACTTTTTTGTTATTTTGAAAGTGTGCTTATACTTTCTGGAACAGTCTATATTCTCGATTACTTGCAGTGCTAGTTGATCATACAAGTGTAACTTGTATGTACTGAGTAACTTAATCATACGCGTATTCTGTCGATAAATATAACTGAGCCACGTTTTTGTTAATATTGATTGACGAGTAAAGTATAGTAAGTACTAAACATGACAATCAGAACAAACAATAAATGCTTTCAGCAGGATTTTTTTCGTTCAGATCTTATAGGTTTATGAAAGAAAATTCGACATTCTTCTTTAATTAGTTGTTTTTGTTACAAGGGTAGTTTAACCTACTTAAATATAGCATTTTTACGATTAATAAACTGTTTATGAAAATTCCACTTTGTTTATAAAAAAAAACCTGCTCCTTACTTAAAGGATGTATAGACTCATCATAGGATTGAGAGTTATTAAGTCCCAGAATGTCGCAAAGAAGTTATAGAAATTTATATGAAAACCTGATCAAGCAGACCGGCCACGCTATTCAATGAGTGGACTAAGTGGCTTTTAAAAAAAAACAACAGAAATGTATTCCTATTACCGGTTTCCTAATTTGCTCTATAGCAAATCGTACAATTAGCATATCAATTTCACGCCTCCCAACGGTCAAGCACTTACTATCAAAACATCCAGTACAATTATTTATCAACAACAAGTTCAATCTGACGCCGATTAGTAGTTACATGTATTGTTTACTCGACAGAAATAGCAACAAGTTTTTTGCCTTCTCGATTCGCTTTTCTTTTCTATTCATATTCTGTTTTAGTTTGATTCGCGCGCTTTTTTTACTGCTGTTCAGTCGTAACTGAGGCAAATACATCTACATAGCGAAAAACAAAATGTTAACAATCTAGGGGACTGGCGGCAATCACTCACATACACCTATCATTTTTGACGTTCTCAAAGACGGTTATCAGAATAGCAAGTTAGTCAAGCCAGGCAACCAGTGGTTGTACTGTGGTGAGTAAACTGTTTGACGTAGCGACTGGGCTGCTGGTGGTCGACACGGCATTAATTACCTACTTTTACAACCCACCGCCATTCAAAAATACGGTCGGTTCTTCCAATCGAACACAATCAAAACAAATCAAGGAAGCAGATACTTAAATATGTTGAGCTTTATTTGTTTTTTTTTTACAGCAGGGATCCCACACAATTATCGGCTCATTTTCCGCCTAGTTGTGACCACACTGACTTTAAAACCGAAGCTTTATCAGTACAATTCAATGTTTTTCTTATCTCGACAGCTTAGATATGCATTGGACAATTTAAGTATTTATCATCCCGGTAACACACCATCAGTTGTAATCAACACCTGTGTGCTATTGGTCAAACTTAGGACTTTTCCAACCAGCATTGTCAACTGTACTTATGCTCATGTCAATTTTGCATCGACTAAGCATGAATTCACCTACGAACACCTGTAAAATCAAAGCTTTCCACTTAGCACTTAGCCTTGTTCAGAGAACTACTCATTATTCATTCATTGAATCTATTTACCTACAAGTTGCTAGTTTGTTCAACGAGGTACATCGATTCAAGACTATAGTTTGTGGCGAGTGGCTAATAAGCTTTGAACTATAGTTAACGGATGAATATTTCAAACCAGAAAGATAAATTAAATTGATTGTAGGATCTAGACACCGTAGCAACAGTATACATGGCTACTTTCGCAATATTACATGAATATTGATCTTACGCTTCTAATGTATCGCAACAAAAGGAACGTTAACTCTAATGCAAATTCCAAATCATTCCAATACATTCTAAAATGATGATAAATACGGCATCCACTTTTTCATGCCATTCCTTTATATCGAAAATGGCAAGCCGTGGGCTGGGAAATTCCGTTTTAAAAAAAAAATTGTGATGCGTGACGGTTTTGAATTTGAAAATAAACTGGAATGCGCTAGAGAGCCACAGAAAACCTGTTTTTCATAATTTGCGTCATTCTATCCAAGTGGCACGAAACTCAACATTATCATCTCTTGCTTTAAGAAGTCCTGATCTTCGAAGGCCATCTTCTGTCAGCAGGTCACTAGATGGAAGCTATTGAGAGGGCCATCTTAGTATGGAACAACTTGAGGGGGCTCAACTGTAGACCGCCTGTGGCGAGTTCTATCTCTTCGCGCAGAGCAAATAACAAATGGAACAACTTCAAAGGCGAGTAGATTCATCATCGATTTTAGCAGCACACTGCTCTGGAATTAGTCGGCTTCTGCACGCTTATGTAATTTATCGGTCGAAATTGATTCTGAACGTAATATTCATCGGACGTCATTCTCGTTGTTTGTGGAAACTGCACATGATTCCAGTTAGTTGTTAATAAACAATAAAGTATTTCACAAACAAATAATCTCTTTTAGAGACTTAAAAAAAGAAGAATTGATAATGAAAAAAACATGTCAGCACATTCTGACTGATGACACTGATCAGTTATATTTTGGAGAGTTTTTTTTGAGGTAAGTGCCTTTCTCAGTGTAGAAAACTGAATGTGCTATTTCGTACTATTCCAAGATGCTCCTTTTTTTAACACTATTCGCGATTTTGTCATTTTTCGGCTAGGAAAATTTTACGATATCCCGAGACATGAAGTATTGTTTTTCTTGACATACAAATTATATCAAACTAATTCACCAAACAGCATGTTATTTTGTTATCTTACCTCTTAATCAAGGTTCACCATCAAAACTAAATTTTATACTGTACAATACGTTCAACATCAATCCCAATTTAACCAATCAACTTTTTTCTAATATATCTTGATTGAAATTTTTCATGGTTAAACAGATAATTGGGAACTAATTTCTACTGCACATTTCTACTTACTGAAAAATAACATTATTTCAAATAAAATACATACCCTTCAAAACACAAATAGAAATGATAAATCAATAGCTTCCACTATTGGGATAATGCGAGTTTCATCAACATTGTTACCCACGAGACATACTAACTGCTAACTATAGACATCTAACTATTGCTAACTACAACGACGTGTGTTTTGGCAAAAGGAATCATTTTCTGAAGTTCAATAGAGCTGCGCCGAATACCCTACTCGGCCATTCGTCGAATACTGAATACTTACTATGTTTACTATTCGGTAGAAAAATATTCGGCCGAATATTCTAAATCCTTGAAAATTTCTACAAAAAATAGAAGCTTGCTTACGGTAAGATTTTAATTAGAAACATTTAAACGCTTCATGTTTTCATTCGAATGGTCGGTTCTGTTTCAGTGTAGATTGAACTGGCAACTGTCGCTTATCTTAGAGCGAAAAATCGGTCAAGTTTCTCTCCTGTGCTTGGCGTACTTTAACCCGTTTTTGGATCTCGCATAATGAGCGAGAAACGTTCTGCTATTTGGTAAAGTTTTCTAGAAATCGACGAGAGAAAGTGTGCAAACTGTGTGGTATGCAATGCCAAAACCTTACGTAGTGGAATCCACAAGTATGCGACAAATGCGGCGTTGATTAATCCTCTGAAACTGCATTCGAAACTATATGATTCTTACCACGTCAAGGAACTGGCCCGAAAATCACCGAAATTCAAAGACGGACTAAGTCAAACAACGCTTAAGGAAAGTTTAAGTGAAGCTGAAAAATGGGATTCATAGCATCTTAAGGTTCAGAAGATTACAACCGCGATTGCAGAAATGATTGCTTTGGATCTGCAGCCCTTATCGATAGTGGAGAACGAAGGTTTGCATCGATTAAGGGGGGATATACAGTTAGAATGACCAAAATATTCAATTTTTTTTGTAGCATAAAAAGTTAGTAAATTTCCCGTAGAATACGCTCCTGAAACCTTTTTTTCGAAATTCGAACTCCAATTGTTTCTTTTCATCGGTTTTCAAAGACGCCTTATTCGCGCGCAGACCGATAATTAAAACTTTTGACGCGTTTTTCTCAAAACAGCACTTTCGGAGTTTATGCCGGTGATAACTCAAAAACTAATTATTCGATTAAGCTGAAACTAATAGGGTTTTTTTTTATTATAGTATTACCTGCTATATGAATTAAAATTATTGTAATATATCATGATTATATATGGAAAAATGTGGTAAAATGGCGGAAAAATGTGGATTTTTTCAAAAAAGTTACGCCAAAAGTTTAAATTTATTTTTCTACTCTTTTTTTTCAATTCATCTACTAACTGTTAATGTAAATAATGTAAATTTTTTGAGTTGCCAAGTTTCAGATCAAAACTGAGACCAGGAGAGCCGGCACAAGCAAAATACAAAGACTTTTTCAACGCACTCTAACTGCCGCCATTTTGTTGAAAAAAACTTGAAAACAATATTTTTGTATACTACATGGATACACCTATAATTGTAAAAAAGGTTGATCGATTGATTGGAGTAAAAACCTCCCCTTGAAATTTTATTTTCAAAAATGAGTTTTTTTTTCTCTTTCTAACTGTATATCCCCCCTTAACAGCAAAAGTGCAACCGAAACATCAGGTGAGCTCAATACGATACATATTCAGCTATATTTGACCATAAATAATTGAATTTTCAGATTCCCAGTCGCATTTTTCTACGATGATTATCTCCAACCTTTTTGCAAAATGCAGAACAATAGTTGAGAAATTACTAACCCGGAATGGCTTCATTTCATCTACCAGAGACATCTGAACTTCGCCAAGCGAGAGAACTGTTATCAGTTTTACAAACCACTGACGACACATGTTGCAGACAGCTTGCGATACTGAATACCTGTGAATTCACTGGATCGCATACCGGTTGGTTTGAAAATTCTAGAGATTTTGGCTAGATGGAACATACCTTTCTCAAGCGCACACCCCATTCTACGCGATAACGGTTGGACACAGCGGAGTTGCCGAATGTTCATACTTTGGAGTTAGTATTTCATACTTTGCAGTTGGCAGGCATACTGCCCTTGACTGCCAAAAGGCTGTCGGGATTTAATTACCTAATCTCGTAACATTGTAACCCATTTCAGCCATTGTGACCTGTGTAGCTGCAACAAGTTACGTGGAATACAAACCAAAAACGGTTTACCAAAACGTAAACTTCTTCAGGATGTACGTTCTTCTTCTTAGCATTTCAAGCTTATTGCTTTTACAATTTGCATATTGCTTGCTCTCAACTTAGTGTTCAAAATGCACTTCCACAGTTATTATTCGAAAGCTTTCGACAACAGGTACTATTTTTGCATTAGTATGATTGTGTACCCTATGCCCATGGAGTCGAGAAATTTTCCTTAACGAAAAATTCTAGACCAGACGGGAATCGAACCCAGTCACCTCCAGCATGCTATTGCTTGATAGGATATAGGTAACCAGGTGGTATTCCACGTATTACTTGATACAGCGAATGTTGGATCAGCCGTAACTTAATACGCAGGAGAATTACCACCATTTAAAATTCGACTGAGTTGGAGTGAAACTTGATTGCTCCTGTCCTTGAGTTGTTTAAGCCATTCGAAGAAATAACACGTCTAATAAGCCCTGATGATTCCTGCATTTCTGAGGTATTTCCCTACGTCGTCACCTTTCGTTTATTTCTGGAGAGGCACAATAGAATCCATAAAGCTGTGGAAGCAACTAAGGAGCACTGCTCCGTAACCGCAGCTCGCGATTCAAGACTGTCATGCAAGTGAGCATTTTCAGATACGCTACAGTAATCCCGGAAAACGATCGTGATGCTCTAAAAGTGCAAATAAGTGCCGTAATACTAGGCAATGGTGAGCATTTTGAGCAGACCACTGCGAAGGTCCTCGTGCTTCCAGGAACTTCAGCTGCAAACGGACCGGAAAACGGTGAATTCTGGAATGGCTTTCCGAAATTGGAGCCAAACAACCGGTGAATGCTAAGTCAAATTTATGCCACATTTGAAACGAACTAGAGTAGTAAGTGTTGGAGAAAAATATTTTACACCTGGTAGAACGCTTAAAAATCCAGATTTCCTGTGCTGTTTCAGCTAGTGTAGCAGTATTTATAAATGCCTGCGAGCACCATAGTAAGTGAACGCTTATTTTCAACTGAAGTTTTGGTGTACGAACAACATCGCAACAGTCTTCTTCCGGAAAAGGCGGAAATGCTAACGTGCTTGAACCGGAACATTGAAGTTTTGAATATTAATTGGTAAGGTTTGAATAGTAAAATAACGTCTTTGTCGATTTCAATAACAAAAAAAAAACTTAAAAAATAGATTTGAATAAAAATATTCGATCTATTCGACCGAATAGTGCTGTTACTTGAAGAATAAATGCAACACTGGTTGTGAACAAAACAGCAACACATCACATTCACTTTGAAAACGTCAATGTGTGCGTGAGGTTGTGATACTTGTTGAGTGGAGTCCGAAAGTTTGATGGCTCACAGAAAAAAACTATCTCGATTCATAACCGTGATTCGAACCTTGGCCGCCAGTGACGGCTCTAGATAGTAACAAAGCCACTGTAACAATTTGAAATAAGTGGGATAAAAGCCCTACACGTGCTTCCAGTTGCAATAGATCCCCAATAGACCCCTAAGTAACATTGCCAAAACCATCCAACTTTATTAAGTTTTATTAAAGTTTTATGAACGCCACTGGAAACCAATTTGGTTTTATTATGGTACCAAGTGGTGCCAATATGTTTCCTATTTTAGTCCGGTTTATGAGAACCGACACACACACCTTCTTTACAACGATCTTGAAACCTTGTCTTCTGAAATTCCTTTTACTCCTATCAAAGGTTTTATTTTGACATTATGAACTCGTAAAACGCTGTTTTGAAATGCCGTTTTAGGACTCATTCATATGATCTTATTATGGTCAGTTGCAACAGCATTTTAAAACTATTTTGCCACCTGTAAATGCATTAAACGGCAAATTGGCATTGAGGGAAGTCACCAAATGGCCAAATTGTTTTATAGTAGCCATTGCGAAGATAAATTGGCTTTTTGGGGAAAAACTATGATTTTTTGCAATCGCCATATTGAAATGTAAGAAATCATTGAAATGTGGAGAAATAAATACACCAAATATTAAATGTAATGCAAATGAACTGTAGATCAGAGACCAATTTCGGTAGTCTTTTAGATAACCGGATTGAATTCCATAAATTTTCAGGAAACTCATGATTAATTTATCGAGTAAAATTTCGCTTCGTTCAATTTCAAGCCAAAGGAGGCGTAAACAATGTTTGCAATTTTTCATACAACAGGCTAGATTCAGGCGTTATCTGGCCCAAATTTGCATAAAATATCCTATAATTTTCTGCCAAATCTAGCATTATCTTTATGTGCATTAGATAACGCAGAAAATTCAATGTTTCTTTTTATCTGTGTATTTACTGCTAAATTAATTAGAAGAACAGAGAATCGAACAAAGCAGAACAACAAAAACCAACCACGATATCACTAAAATATTGCAATATTAACCTTACATAGGAACGTTTAGGGTAACGGGGTTCTGGGACATTCGGGGTAATGTCATAGAAGCATTCAAACACGGTAAACCGTCATCATACGGGTTCGTCGCTTGGAGTGAACATCGTTGAAATGAAGTATGCCCAAGAATATGAACTGGGTCTCCCCTTAACTCAGCCGGTAAATGCGAGGTTTCAAAGCAACACCACACTAAGGTATAGGTTAAATTGACTACTTCTTATAATTGTGAGCTTTAATTAGTTTTCGTTTGGTTGAACCCATCAGTAAGGACTTCTATGAGCCCGGAGGGCGACCCCGGCGTAGTGGTTAACATCCATACCTCTCACGCCAAAGTCACGAGTTCGAATCTCACCCCCGGACAAGTACGAAAATACCCAAAAGGTATTTAAGTGACGACGACGGGAGATGAACCAGCCCAGGGCTGAAAATCTCGAAAATAAAGGAATAAAAAAAAAATTCTATGAGCCCGTTTGTTTGAGCCTGTTACACAGAAAAAAATGACGAATTTTAACAGACGCGTAAAATTTTCCCTCGCTCACTTGAAAGCCAAAGCAAGCGGAAACACGAAATCGCTTGCAAATTTTCATAAAACAGACTGAATTCAGACGTTTTCTGGCTAAAATTTTGAAAAAATATCAAATGAACCAAATCTAAAATTCTATTTACGTCCATTATATAACGCAGAAAAACACATGTTTCTTTCGAACTGTGAATAATCAAATCACGGTGTGAAATTGCTGTTTGTTTTCAAAGATTTGAAGATTGATTGTTGAAAAAGGTTATCGAGAACGAGAGAAGATCAATTAGATCTTTTGATAGAATGGTCACCTTTTTAAAGAACATACTCTTAATAAATAGAGAAAAATGTGGAAAGAGGAACTCAACAAAGTTTAAAATTATTTGAAATGAGAGTCATACATTTTTTTTTTAAATAACTACGTGACAAATTTTTTACACGATATCGAGTTACTACTGTACGTTCTTGGATTTAAAAAAATAACAGCTTGACCAGTATGCTAATTATCATACCAATATTGCACTGGACGGTGACGTGCTTACTTGCCGCAAAGGTTAACAAGTTTTTGACCAGCTGATGGTATGCACGACTCGAAATCTCCGGTAGAATAACAGTTAAAAACCATGATCTATTTCTATTTCCTGCGGTTATCTCGCTGTTTTGAGATGCAAATTTTCAAACTAGTTTCTGGTATGGACACAATATATTTTTGGCATCTTCAAAATAGTTTATTATGGTTGCTGATCTAAGTATTAACTGGCCCAAGTATTAGAGGCAAATCTTCTGTTTGAGGCGAGTTTTTACTTCTACTTAGCATCATTCTGCTTTGGTATGTTTATCTGAATTTAAGTTATTGTTTTTGGCTTTCATTAGGGATTATTGTAGATTATCAGCACATAGCACATACATTAAGTTTATAATTCTAAGATTCCAACTATTGTTAATTACTTAGAGGTGATCAAAGCTAAAAATATTGAAATAAAAAAAATGCCTCATGAACCCTGATCGGAAATGTCATTTTTTGCCTCATATGGTAGGTAGGTATGGTATGGTATGGCAAGTACTTCAACAATTTTATTTTTATATTAATTGAGGTACATGAAAAACGAAACAAAAAAACAATAAGCAGTGTGACCACAGAGAACAGACGTTCATCTTCGATCTGCGATAACTGTCCTGTCAATGTTTATCAATAAAAAGCCTAGCACATAACCTGAAAAGTTTTGTTTGTTTTTCTCTGCACTTGCTTTTTAAACCGTTTGCCTATATTAACTTTTACACACGTTTTTCAAGAAAAGGTATATGGACATCAATGTCTGTCCTCTGTGGTGTAACTGTTTGATCCATGGTATCATTTGCATTAGGAACGTGTTCACTATTAAGTAGGAAGTACACATCAACAAATTTCCGAACAACTATTATCGGTTCTGCCAACCACAAAGATGATAGCTCTTAGGCTCTGAGCTCAACTTTAAACTAATGCCTTCACATAATAACAAGCTTCTTGAAGATGGCTCTCACAGCCTACAACGCAAAAATTCATCATCGTCGTAGTACAGCTACGAAAACAGGCGTGTCGAATTGATGTAATACACTAACGTAATTGAACCATGAAATATACTAATCACACTCACCCGAGGGAAAACGATAGGGGACACCTCTCGCATTGTTCGCTCAAACTCCAACTGCTGCATCTTCATCTTCTCCTCCTGAATTTTAATTTTATCACGATACTTCCTAGGATTCGTCATCGTGGTAAAAACACTTTATGGTTCAGACGCAATAAACTTTACTGTGATCGTTCTTCACACAAATTTAACTCCTCTATCACTCAGAAGCGAGTGCACTAGCTATTTGTAAACAAACCAAAACAATTAATTTCCGATTTCAAAAAATTGAACGCACTACAATTCTTCATTCAAGAAATCGCGACCTTTGACCTTTGCCAGCGCCAATCGAGGGACTATTTCAAGATCTACACCGCGAATAAAACGCTTCAAATGAAACACGAGGCGTACAGTTAGCAAGCACAAATTCGACTGGTTGGAATACGCACAGCAAAAAGAGTTGGAACATGGTCAGTGCGGGAAGCAAAGAAAAAAAAAAGAACTTCTTCTAACTATTGCCGCAAGATGTTTTTTTACCATCTTCGACACCTGTAGATTCGTCTTGCACAAACAACCTTAATACATATACCCAAAAAATATTCACGGCAAGATCTCTGCCTTTATGTTACCTCCATTCTTGTAAGAAAGATCAATTCGATTCAACACATACTTCACAATAAATGCTAATGCCGCGCGCGGTCAATGTATTGATCATCAGTGGGATTGGCGAAGTCGAGGAACACTGCAGCACGAACTGAGTTTGATCAGTATTTGTCAGAGAACAAACAAAACTTCTGAACGGGTTCTGAGCGTACATTATACTTGTACATTTTGTTTTGCGAAATCAAGCTGAACAATCAATAATGTCCTAAATAATAAACAGAGTTAAGATTCTCAAAATGGATTTTCGCATTCCTCACAATCAATTTGAAATATTTTCATATATTTTCAACGCACAGTTAGGCAGAAGAAGCTATTATTAGGTATCCTGCATGACAAACGACAACGTAAACGGCTTTGAGGCAAAGATATTGACGAATCCATCTTTAAAGAGAATCGATCATTGATAATTAAAACTCAATGCAATGTTTTAGTTGAAACGTATAACAAACATCATTTCAGAACAAACGATTTTTTCGTAATGCTTTGGTGAATATATTGACAGCAGTAACTGTTACCATACTGAATAAACCTTATTCATTTACAGTATCTACAAAGTGTGGTGCTGAAATTTCTGTATCAATATCTGTATGCCAGCAAAAATGCAGAGAACAGACGTTCCTTCCATTCTTTAACTTCAACGTCGTGGATAATTTTATCGCGTACTTTAAACGCTGCACAACTAATAAGCCACGTTTAAGCACGCCCCGAAACAGTTGCTGCATTTTATACTCTTGATCCTAATCGGTTCGTGTTAACATTGGAGTACGTGTTAACAGTAGTCGACCATTTTTTGCGGTGTGTACGATTTGCGGTTCTGCTAGCATCTCATGAAACTCGTGGTTCTTTCGTCCACAGCACCTTCAGTTGGTCCTCCGAGAGCATACTACATTTTTCGAGGCTACTTGTCGGATAACTGTTTTGTAGATTGTCGACTTTGTGGTGAATCCTGTTCGATCGTATTGGCCTTCGGAGTCTAAAATACGCCCGATTTCCAGTCATAATGCATCGTTTTATTTCTCTGCTGGTGTCGTTGTCGGCGGTCAACAGTAAGTTCAGATACACGAAATCGTCTAACACCTCATCTTTATCATCATCGATCTGAACTCGGGATGGGAGGTTAAAATATTCTTTAAGCGAATCGCTTTCTTTCATCTGATGTATTTTCAGCGCATTAATGATTAGCCCAATCCTTCTACCATCGGCCTTAAGTAAGTTGTACGTTGTCGCCATATTCTCAAAGTTGTATATTACAATGTCGTCGGCGGAGCCAAAAAGTTTAGCACGTAATGTTTAAATTGAAGTTTCTCGTGAAAATTTCTCAGACACCGGAATAAAATAATCTTAAAAAACTAACCAAAGGTTTGAAATGCCGAGCAAAATGATATTACTCTCTTTTTTAATTAAGATTAAGTTTTACTTAGAATGCTCGGACCTCCAAATTGGAATCCAGAACAAGGAACGGTCTTGAATCTATTCAATTCAATTGAATTGAAAGTATAATCTGAAAAGGAACTTATCCGAATCCAGAGAAAGGTGCGTTACGAACGGCACCCTGCGTAGAATTTTGTTTTAATCTCTGTAGAGTATGAACTCATATTTAGTTATTGTTACTCCACAGCATGATGCTAGAAAAAGGAAAACTTAGACATGTTTTAATAATTTTTTCAAATCCCATAAAATACGTGTTTATAATAATTTTAAAGATTAGCACAAAATGTGCTCTTATAAAATATGTAAGGTATTTGCGTATCCTTTAGGTTATTCAATTATAAGTCAGCGCAAGGTATACAGCCTTGAACAGAATCTACAAGAGAAATCTTTGCATGATAAGATGAGGAACTCCAACCAATGTGATTCAAAAGAAATCGAACAGAATCCTAAGTAGAATCATAGCTCAGAGGAAAACTCGCTACAAATTCTCAAACAAGTTTCTCATCTCATAATCTAACAAAAAATCCTAATTCAATAACATCGAAATCTAAAGAAGCATTTACTCAGCACAGATCCTAAAACAGATCCTCTGGCCAGATTCAGCAATGTTGACTTATGATCCTCGAGTTCAGGTTCCTCAATTCTAATTTTTACTACAATTTGCATACCCCTAAGCATGATTCAATTGAAATCACCAGCATGATGCTCAAAAACCGCGTTAAATTTAGGACTGATTCCCAAAACAGAATGACGGAAACGCCCAGAATGCAGGTGGTTGTGATGCTGCTTGATTGAGACAACTTTTCCATCGGTGAACAGCACTGACCGATAGCGGCCCTCGGAGAAGCGGTTCAGGAGAACCTTAACTTTTCTCAACAAGTTTGCTTACATGGTGCCATTCAAGTAGTGATTCTTGCACACTTTATATGACTGAAGCTTCAGATCGTCGTAAACTATGGCTCCAACGGAAGATTTTGAAATTTTCAGTGATTTCGCCGCCTTTTGGATGGACATCGAAGAATTTCGCTTGATTCGTTGTCGGATTATCTCGCGCATTTGTGGAGTCCGAACGGTGCCCTTTTTTCCACTTCCGACGCGGTCATCTGGCGTTCCAAGCTGTTGGTATGTTGGGATCTTTGCAATCACTGAAACAGTTTCTCCTTTTAAAAACGTTCAATAACACCTGCCGCGATCCATTCGGCTTCATTTTGAAGACATTAGAAATCACAACTGTACCAAATCTACTGTGTACACTGATAGGCAAAATAAAGTGCCCACCTCTTCGTTTTTTCAATTTCTCTCATTTACTTGGTTCAAATTAAAGTAAACACAGTGTAGTTGTTTTGCTTATTTTAATTTTAAATTCTGTTTAAGTTTCACTTATGGAATACTAAAAAAAAGTAGTTTTACTTAAAGAAAAAAAAAAATCAATTTGTGTTGAAAAAAAAACAGTGACAAAATAAAGTGCCCACTTCAAAAATCGATATGTTTTCGATAAGTTTCCCCTGGAAGACCCCTCGATTGTTTATGTTTTGATATTTTGACATGTTTTGAAGCAAGCGGCTCAACCTGGTGCATTTGTATACGTGATCGCATTTGATTCAATTGAAAAAAATGGAGAACGCAGTGCTTTCGAAAGCAATTCCCTTGTGTATTCGAAAATGGTCGTTCGTGATGTGCAAAACGGTGAATCGCACCGGGCTGTCGCTAAGAAGTACAGTATCATTAAGGCAGCGGTTGGCAAAATTCTTCTGAAGCTTAAAACGTTTGGATCAGTGGTGGATCGCCCTGGCAGAGGCAGGAAGCGGAAAACGGATGCGAGAACGGACACCAAGATCATGCGCGAAGTCAAGAAGAACCCGAAGGTAACTGTCCGCGAGATCCAGGAAACCCTTCAGTTATCAGTTTCCGGTCAAACTGTTCGTCGCCGTCTCGTAGCATAGGGGTTGAATAGCAAACGGCTTAAGTTTGCTAAGGAGCATGCTGATAAGCCCCTAGAGTTCTGGAAAACGGTTCTTTGGACGGACGAATCAAAATTCGAGCTGTTTAACCGAAAGCGGCGGGTTCGTGTTTGGTGCAGATCGGGAGAGGAGCTTCAGGAGCGCCACGATGAAGCATGTAGGAGGAAATGTGATGGTCTGGGGGTGTTTTTTCGTGGGGTGGAGTGGGAAGCATTGTGAAAATCGACGGGATAATGACGGCAAATTCTTACATCAACATCCTGCGAAAAAATCTGGAGGTATCGCTGATCCAGACGGGCCTTGAAGAGAAGTTTGTATTCCAGCAGGACAACGACCCGAAGCATACTGCCAAGAAGACCAAGTCTTTCTTCCGGTCTTGTCGGATCAAACCGCTGGAATGGCCTCCACAAAGCTCTGACCTCAATCCCATCGAGAATTTGTGGGCGATTCTCGATGCCAGGGTTGACAAAACTGCTGGTACCAATAAAAATAACTATTTCGAAGTCCTGGAGCGCGCCTGGGAAGAGCTAGATCCACAGCACCTAAAGAACCTGGTCGAGAGCATGTCGAAGCGCCTGCAGGAGGTCCTGAAGGCCAAAGGAGGACACATCAATTATTGAAATGCTTTCATTTTACTTTAATATATGTTTTCTGTAGCCTAAATGAAGTGGGCACTTTATTTTGTCACTGTTTTTTTTTCAACACAAATTGATTTTTTTTTCTTTAAGTAAAACTTCTTTTTTTTTATTCCATAAGTGAAACTTAAAAAGAATATAAAAAATAAGATAATAAAAAAAATACAGTGTGTTTACTTTGTGTGAACCAAGTAAATGAGAGAAATTGAAAAAACGATGAGGCAGGCACTTTATTTTGCCTATCAGTGTATAAAGACAATGGGTCAAGATGTTAAACCATGTAGGAATGCTTAGTTTAATCCGGTTGGTTGTGTTGAGGCATGTCGACACAGTATGTACGGATAATTTTCAGACACCCTGTAATGCGAATTTGTTTTCTTACTCGTTATGGAGTGTAGCTTGGAGAAAAAATGCACCATTGATCGGGGCAAAGAAGCAACACATCAATTCGATTTTACAAAAATCAATGGGTGCGTGACGTTGTGCAGTGTATTACTTGTTGAGTGTGAGATTAGAATCCGTAAGTTCAATGGGTCACAAAAAACGATCTCGATTCGTAACCGAGATTCAAGCCCTGGTTCCCAGTGTTCAGCCACTTTAACAAGTTGAAATAAATGGAATAAAAGTTGCTTCGATTGTCCAGGTGCTCAGCGGTACAGCAATGAAGCAAATGGGTAGGTTTTCTACCAAGCTTTATGCATCCTGCAGCTCGCACACACATGCATGGCTTCATTAATTTCACAAAACGCTTTGTCGATCAAGAACGGTAAGCTTGATATTGAAGTCCGATGATGAGAAAAAAAACACTTGACGGCGGAGTTCCAACAGTGGCCAATAGCATTGCGTCATTTTGTGGTATTCACTCACCCATATTGAAAGTTGTTCATGAATGAACAAAAACCCAACGGTTGCTTCGATTATCGAGACACTTAACGGTACAGCGATAACTTTGTGCTACCAGCCGCTTGCACACACTTGCAAGGCTTCGTTTATGCCATAAAACGCTGAAAAATATGTCCAAAATGCTGGCTCTGGGAAATAACACAAATGCTTTTCCCTCTAGCGAAAATGCCTGTATCATCGGCGGACCAAGATTTAATACAACCCTGACGTAAGTCAGGGAGATCGTAAGTGATTATGTTGCACAACGTAGGCCCTAGAATACTAACCAGAAGTCAAAATGTTAACAATATATTCCCAGGAATACTATCCTGAAGTCCAAGAATACTATCAAAATGTTTAATCAGTTTACCTTGTTTCATTCAGTTTTCAGTTTATTGAAGAAAGCAAACTGATTGGTCGGTTGGTTGAAATTTCAGCTCAATTATTATACGGCTTTAAAACATGTAACACCTTATGCAATTTTCCATGTACCTGGAAAAGAATCCAGATAGAAAAATTTAATTATTTTACCAAGATAAACAAAGCACTATCTGGTTTTTTATGAGAGTGTGAAGAAAACATCATGTTTCATATTTTGAACTTTTTTAGTTATAGGTATTACTTCATCCAAGTTTCGTAAGAATAACCACAAATATTTTCTTGAGGGAAAATATTCAGGTCCTCCCTAGCTACCTGATTATCTCAATAAGACTAGACGACCCAACCTGATATTCTGAGCATTTTTCTATCTCCGAACATAATGTTGTCACCTTCCATAACTGATCACCAGATTTTCGAATGTTTTCGAGTTTTTCAAAACGTATGTTCCTCTGAGCAGAGAAACGTTTTCTTATTTTATTTTTGTAAATTTTTGCAAATAACTTCAACGTGTTTTTAATAATACTGCCTACAATTTTTATCAAACGAATCAAGAGCTGAAAATCGTCATCAAATATAAATGAAATGAATTAAATCTCACATTTTGGCACTAAGACAGCTTTTGCTCTGAACTCTGAACTATAGAAGAAGTCAAACACTCAAGTGTTCAGACTCGACGAAATACTGAGTTTATCGAGCGTCGCTGAATGGAGATGGGTATCAACAAAAGTCAACGTAGCAGACGAAGCAACTAAGTGGGGAAAAGGTCCTGCTTGCAACGTAGACAGCCGATGGTTCCAGGGACCAGAATTTATATATAAACACCTAGAATTATGGGCAATGGATCGAACGAAGGAGAGAATGAGGATGAAAGAACCGATAGTTGATACTGATAGGTTTTGAAGTTTGAACGTTTGCTCCAGCGTATGGCATATGTTTATCATTTCATCAACAAGCTGCGAACTCCCCACACTGACCCAACGGATATGATTGGAATAATAAGTAAGGAACTACAGATGGCGGAAAGAATCTTGTGGCAGATTGCACAATCCGAAGCGTTTCCTGAGGAAGTCACAATCTTGAAGCAGAAACGGGAGGATCGAGGCGCGTTGGGGAAACAATTGGATTCATCAAGTGGAACTGTGAAACTTATACCGTTTGCTGATGACAACGGTGTGTTGCGAGTGGGAAGTCTTGCTACAGCGGCGGAAATACTATCCTACGATGCGAAGTTCCCTATTATTCTACCGAGGAATCACCACATTACAGAGTTGGTATTGGACTACATACTACCATCGTAAATTTGGACACGCAAATGATGAAACTGTTGTTAACGAAGTACGACAAAAGTTCCATGTTCCGAAAGTACGAGTTCAGGTACGACTAGTCCGGAAACGGTGCATGTGGTGTCTTGTGCAGTGCTTCAAATTATCAAATCATTCATTTGAATTCGAACTAACACAAACCATCAATGGAACCTGGCGAACCTTCTGTTCATTTGAAATATATGTGGTTTTTGAATGGATTTGAATTATGTGAGTGTTTCATTCATACGGGTTACTATTCACGATTGTTCCATTCGATTTAATGAAGACACATTCATTCGAACCGCTGGACATAGTGATCGTTGAGTTTAGCATTTGTTAAATGAACAGAACAGTCATTCGATTGAAGCAATGTCGGAAAACGGAGATCGAGCGTACGGAAATACCGCTTGCGCATAAATTCAAAGCAAGTATGACGCCGGAAACTTTATCTGACATTTTCGGGATCGTCATCCAAACATGGCCAAAGACACGGTTTGATAGCTTAACAAGCAACGCCGGTGAAGAAGCCACGAAACATTACAAAAAAAAAGGCTGTATCTATTGACTAACAGTTATTAACAGATTCAGGAATAAAACTCGTGTCCTATCATAAACTTCCACTGTCATGTTTTCAGTGGGAGGGCCTGAGACAGTTGCTGGACCGGCTAGAAGCCGCGGTTGGAGTAGTCGAGCTAATGCAACTGAGCATATCGCACAAGCAGCTTTGAAAATCTGCGAAGCCGTGGCATTTGAAATGAAAACGAAAATTTTCGTTCTTTCACCTCATCAGTCCACATTGGGCGAAGACACCCTTGAAAACCTCCTTCTGATAAAACTGAACAAGGAGGTTTATGAACAAGTCATTCCAAGCATGTACAATTGGAATGATACACATGAGAACTATGTCGTATGAAAGGCGACTATTAATTAATAATGTTTGCACTTTATTACGTTATCTTTCGCTCAATATATTTGAAAAATAAACAAGCAGCCTGATAGCAATCAACTGATATCATATATTTTAATTTATTTCAAATGGCTAAATTTGTTTCCTGATAGAAGAATTAATTAGGAACGCTTACTTTTAATACATTCTCCTTCAAAATTAACAGCTCTGACACTAAACCTACATTAATAATGAATGATCCGAACTGTTAAATACTTAACGTATCACCTTTGACATGTTTCTACGTTCCGAATTTTTAGCCTTTTATACGCTAAAACTAACGGTTCGTCCATATTACAAGAATCCACTAAATTACCTAAAAGATGGTCCACTCACCGCAATTTTAAGAGTAAAAGCGGGGGTTAAGAAACGCCTTCCTTTTCTTCCATCATACGACACACCGCTTTTAATTAGAATTTCATTTGAATTTTTTAGAGCATTTTAAAATGTTCGTCTTATACTTCAACATGGGAGCTGTCAGATTTATCACCATTTGGTGTCTTCTTCATTTTTCAACCTGGATTCGCCCATAGGCGAATTGTGAAAGCAATAAGCTTGAAATGCTAAAAGAAAGAAAAATTTACGAAACCATAGTTCTATGTACAAAATCCATGTTTTCGAAACGATTGAAAGCTAATTTACAGTGTACACATTGTACACTTTTCGGGACAAATGCCTCTCATTTTGATAACTTCGTTGCAAAAATTCAATTCCGACACACAAACTTGCTTTTCTGAATGTAAATAAAGACAAACATAGTGAAAATCAGTTGGACTAGGACACTTATATTTATATGGGTGCTTATACTTCCTGGGACACCTATGTCACGAAGGTTTCATCATAAATACCAAGAAACGAAGGACAACAAATATTGACAGAAATCAAAATGAGTTAAAGTATAACAACTTAGGTAACTTACAATACATAATATATGCAATTTCAGGCTCAACAACATTAACTAAAAAATGTATGGTCAGCTTCAAATACAAATGTGTAAAGATAAAGTGTTATTCTGAATGTTAAATATGTACATACAGCTGCTTCCGCTTTTACATTGCAACATTTTCTTATCAAATCAATCTACGTCCACAATTTCTATATACTCTATCATACAATCAGTGTTTTTTTTTATCAAGTAAGTCAGGTTTATCGCTATAGGTTCGAATCACTAAGAAACGAACATGACACTTACTCTTATATCGATTGACGTCGTATCGTCTAATCCGTACAACAACAATTCGATGCGTGGTTAATGGGAATTATGACAACAATCTAATATCAATGAAACATAGATACTATTATTTATTTTGTTTTGGACATTAACCACTGTTTAGATGTTTAGAATACTGATCAGTAATTGGATCCATTGTAGCATATGCTTTATCCTTAGTTTAATGCAAATCAAGGTGCTCCATCACTATTGAGAAAAGATGAAGTCTTCGGAATTTTTACAGTTTTAATTGTTTCTTTTGATGGCAATTTATCGAGTTTTATTGAAAAATCCTCTATTTAGACCCGTAGAAGTACTGTTGCGTTCCTCTTTCATTCAAAACCTGATTTATTGCAAAGAAAGCAAGCAGTGACCATGCATCACTCCTAACCACTTCCAACTTTTTTTTTTACATAGAAACAAGAATTCACATCGATGATCTAACTAATCGAACTATTTTCTTGTTTCAATCTACGGTGGCTCAATCGGAATATTATCGGTAGAAAAAAACGTGGTAGATCTCATAACAGCTAACCATAATTATAATGATTACTATAATCAATCAGTTTTTTCGTTCAAAATTGAACCAATTATCATGAAAATGTATCATTGTATTCTACTCGCCAAACGCAATACAGTGATACAGTTTTATAATCACAACCTCAATACGGCCTGAAACTTGCATTGATGTGTTTTAAAGATTTCCGAAACATATTTTACATTAAATGTCTTTCAGATTGCAATAAAGCTCACATAATTTTATGTATGAAGCGAGCTTTTTGCTTATATGATATATGGCGATAAAAACTAATAATACATTTTCCCAAAATACAACAAAGTAAATTGAGCCTTAAGGCCCTCATTGCGCTAAAAAAAGGAAGCTTGTTGGGTATACACTGTTTTTTATATTGACCACTGTCCATTAGCATCCACTCGCGGTCCCCGCCGCCTCGTCATAATTTTAATCGAAGGAGTGCTGAAACGGGTTAAGGCGAAATAGACACGACTGACTGACTGACTGACTGACTGACTGGCTGCTTGAAGCTAACCCAAATACAATCAAATGATACTCAAGCAGCGTAGTTCGTAGTTATTTTGCGACCAAACCGCCGAACAACAAGATGAATGTGTAGGAAATAGGACGCTGACCAAACCTCCGCTAACTACACACAAGGCGACTATTCAAAACAAACTTTAACAACTTCTCTCGCGATAGCTAGGTATACGTATAGGCAGAAAAAACGCGCCCTCCATCGTGTCGTGGCCATAGAAACATGTGATAGAGAAGCACGAGTTCAGGTTCCATGGCTACAGCACTCAAGAAACTGGCTGAAAAGTTGCTTGTCATACATACCCAAAGATCCACGAAAAGGGTTTCAAAGATTGTGGGGTCAATTCCAGTAGAAGTTCAATGTTTTCGTTCAGATGTTTGAAGTCGAATTCATTCTCACACATCGCATCAATAAAGAAGAAAAACATCCCCTTCGATATGGCCGGATATTTGAAATGTGTGAAAAGCAAACAAGCGCATGTTTGCCAAAAAGGTTTCACCGCAAGACAGAGGAACCGTTTGTGCTGGGTTCCTATACTCATCTGTTGAAACCATTTTTCATTCGATTCGAATCCGATTCCGCCAATTTGTACTCGATATGGTGATAATATGGTTTAACAGAAAAAAATATATATATATATATCAGAAATATGTGCTATTATCAATTTTTATCAGCAGTACAACATTTAAATATAATACTATGCCTCATATGTCAATAAATATTAAGTCACACACCATTCTCGAGAACTAATACAGGTAGACGGAACACGCACACATACACACATACAGTTGCGCCGAAGCGAATGAAAAATACAAAACATGTTATATTTATAAATACACAACAGAAGCAAAAAGAGCGATCATAGCGGCAGCAGGGAGAGAGAGATACAGTAGAGAACACATCTTGAGTATTGCGACTGGTTTGCTGCACGCTTTTCTCATTCCCTTATCGCGCAGATTCAAGGGAGGTATGCACCAAACGATTGAGCAACTAGTATTCTAGTACTGGATTCTTTTTTTAATATTGAATGTACAAGAACACACTCTCGACTCGACTCGTTCCCCAATGTAAGACGGTGTTTAAAAATAAATTTACTTCAAATAATTTTAGGAAAGTGCCAAATTTTGGTGCATGATATTTGATTCTCAAATCTTGCTTTGCAAAAAATTACATTAAGCCTAGAGTGTAGCATAACTAATTATTCGGCCTTTAGAGATCATTGATTGCATGATTGTTTGTATGAGCAAGCACGCACGCCCGCCCACGTTTGCTACTTCGTTTTTGCCACACCAATAGGTTATGTTTGGTAATACATTCTCAAAGATTGATTTAGTAGTTTTGAAGTTTCCATAGCCCCTCGAAATTCAAGCAATTTCTAATAAGGTCCTTATACAACTTCTTTGATTTTATTTAGTTTGCAACGGACTGTGCACATCCCGTTTGACATTTGTGTGGGAATTGCTATGAGAAATAACTACAATGCTGAAAATCAATTTTCAAATATCAAAAGGTTAATACAATAGATCTGAAAACAGGTGTCACTCATAAGAAATGGAATTACAGCAAAACAAATCAACGGAATCATATAATTTATTTTCCATTTGAAAAATAAAACATATGATATGAACGGATCATATTAATTCAATTCAAATCTCTCGCCCTTTTCATGATTGCTTTGCGCAAAGGCATTGTAAATGCTTCACAGCTGGCACGCACCGTTTCCTGAGGAATTTGGACCCACATAACAACCGTATGTTTCTTGCAACGGTCTACATAGGGCCTATATGTTGAAGCATTTAACCCCAAACAAAGTAATCAAATGGGTTGAGATCCGATGAAGATGCATGCCATTCTTTGCTTAGGGTCGGTATCATGTTCAAAAGATTTTTTTTTTCTATCCCAAACCCATGTTAAATTCCGTTTACTGAAACGGACAGGTAAAGAATCGAAAAGAAATTTCTGCAGCAGTATCCACCTGAACAAAAACGAAAAATATAATTGGGATTTGTAAGGTTTCCACGCAAACTAATTAGAGCTGTCATTTTTACTTTCGGAAAAATGTTCCGCTCGATTATAGATCATTGCACCGAATGTTTTAACCTCACTATTTTGACAGTTCAGGGAGCTTGTTTCGAGGTGTTAGAATTTGAACCGCTCAATCAAAAATTTGCATTGGCTTTTCTGGATTCTGTACAATTAGATTCAGGAAATTATGTAAAAATAAGCACTGGTGTCTGTTTTCCTGCAATTTTACTTCAATTGTAATAAATTTAGAGCACAAATTCTCAAATCGATCTTACCGAAAATATTCTAATTCCGCGTAAACAAGCTCCCTGAACTGTCAAAACTGCATTGATCACGCCATCGTGCAATGATCTATTCCGTAAGTGAAGGTGACATTTCGTTCCATGCAGATCAATTGTCAAAATTCCGGTTGATAATATTGAACAAAATTCAGTAACCTCTCTACTTTTAAAGTCGATACTGGCCTTTATGGTGAAATTTTCCTCGCATCACATTATGAGCTGAAGCTGAGACTTGTTGAAAACAATATGGTGATTGGGAAACTAGGAGAATTTAAAATTTAACACTTCATTTGATCACTTTTTTTTAAATAAATAAAAAATAAAACCTTGAAAAAATTTTCCAAATTTTCGCTAGTAAACGCGAGCAAATTCCTTTTAATTCTACTATGAGCTTATCTTTTGAAAGATAGGCCTATTTCGTCTGCTACTTACAGACTTCTTCAGTGACGAGTGCTTGACACTGAAGAAGTCTGTAAGTAGCAGACGAAATAGGCCTATCTGTCAAAAGATAAGCAACGATGGATAGAGTGATGTGTATCGTCTAAGTTTCAGGGACACTTTCCCTTCAAATCTCGAAAAAGGTTACGACAAGGTAATGGATTGTAGTGTTTGCTATTTAATATTGCATTGGAGGGTGTAATTCAAAAAGCTGGGATATACACGAGTGGCACAATCTTCAGGAAGTCTGTCCAACTATTTGGCTTCACCGACGACGTTGATATCGTAGCACGTAACTTTGAGACGATGGGGGAAACGCACATCAAACTGAAGGCTGAAACAAGTAGGATTGGGCTTATAAATAAATGAGGGGAAGAGGCTCACGAGAAGACAATGTTTGCCTCCCACAAAGGGTTCAGATCGACGGTGATGGAAGCGAAGCGGTAGACGAATTCGTGTATCTGGGCTCATTGGTGACCGCCGATAACGACACCAGAAGAGAGATACAAAGGCGCATTATGGTTGGCAATCGTGCCTACTTTGGACTCCGAAAGACGCTAAGATCGAACAAAGTTCGCCAATCTACAAAGTGACCATCTATAAGACATTAACTAGACCGGTAGTCCTCTCCGGTCCCGAAACATGGACCAACGCGCTCTTGGTGTCTTTGAACAAAAGGTATGGCGTACGATTAATGGAACATGTAGGAGACGAATGAACCACGAATTGCAACAGTTTGCTGGGAAAACGTTCCAACCGCGGTCTACTACGGTGAGCTGATCACCTCGTAAGAATGACGAACGACAGCCCATTCTCCAAAACAAACCGACAGACACAAAAAGAAGAAGCACGCGACGAGCAAAGTGGATCGATCAAGTAGAAGGCGATCTGCGGACCCTTCGTAGACAGCGAGGCTGGCAAAATACAGCCATGGACCGAATAGAATGGAGACAACTTCTGTATACAGCTTCGGCCACCCCAGAATTGGTCTGATTGGTAAGGTAGTCTGAGCCGGTACTGATCCATTAATAGAATGAATTAGTGAACTTGTACAATGAAGATGGAAACTACTCTCAAACTCCATCTTTGTGGTTCTCTGTGCAGTAACACTAGTTCTTTTCAGTCACAGAGGAGTAATTCCGACGTGCAAGGTATATAAAATAAAAGTTAACAGTTGTTTATCAATAGTTACTTGCATGAATTGTCAAGCATACACAGTGAAAGACTAATGAATACCCGGAGAGGACTAAATTTATGTTCTGTATTTCTGTTTTACAGCTGTGCAGCGTTGTGAAGGTGCCGAATCAGACTTTTAGAATTAAAAAACCCCTTGAAACTGGTAAATGATCGTACAACAACTGCCAAAGCGGCCAATTTCATGGAGCGGATCATTTTTGCCGAGCAGAAATATTCAAAATTTGTGTTTGTGTGGAGAAATTTTGTTTTTTTTTTGTGAAATACTTTAGAACTCTGCCTTTTCTTCAAATGAGTTTGTCCATAAACCGATGTATTGTATCAAACAATCCTTCTACAAAACGAATCAGCATCTTTATCAATTTCGAAAGCAATGAACGGAATCAAAGAAACAAATACTTTCTGTTATTCTACAAATCATAATAACAGAACAGTACATAGTCCGTAATGTTGCTCACGAGAATCCACTGGAAAGGGAAATGTTCTGAGAAGTGTAAGAGCTCTCTGTTTTCAAAATATTGAACTGAAAATTTACGTTACATTTTATCAATTACATAGATTATAAAATTTTTAAGGTATAATTTACTTCAACAAATTTCGAAAAAAAAATCTAATGCGCTTTTATCAGCGCATGGCTTCACGTTTTCAAAATCTCGCGCTATTATGCGAAGAATATCAAAAGGCATAGAACCATAGAAGCATTTTAGAATCTAAAATCATGAAATTGACGATCAGAAGGAGACCTAGAAATGGACCTGAGAGACCAGGCATTCTGAAATTGGAACCCTACAGAGCTATCACCTTCAAACTCCCGGGCAAAAAATGATAGACAACAGTCAGTATAACCATTGACTTAATCTAAGACCAGTAGGTCCCATACAAAAACGATTTTTTTCTTGGCTCAGTCAGTACTAGCACATCGGTCCCAAGCTCGGCCCCAAGCTTAATAATGCGCCCCCAAGAATGAACTCACACGAACACACTCTCAAATATTCTGTCAAAATAACACAGCAAAACAAAACAAAGTAGCCCTTATCACCGAGACCCAAGCCAAAAAATGAGCTGTGTTTTCATCGAAGCTCGCAGCTGTCGAAGTAGCAATGTCGGACCGATCACCATCATCGCGGCCAACGCCTAAGCAACTATGGCTATGGTTCTACTGCAAATCATCGGCAAGCTGACTCAGCGGCGCGGGCAATCATCGCTGGCAACCTCAATCGAAGTTTCCACTCCATCTCCAGGTCAACTGGGAACGGTTTCAACATTGCGTGAACGATAACGTCGAATAAAGACGTCGACCGTCAACTGTGAGTAATCGACGAATGGATGAGTGACCTTGAAAGGACAACCAACTACATTTTCCGAATCCGTAATTCGAACCAAAGTCCGATCACACCGGTCTGCCTCATCTCAAGACCAGTTCTAACCGCCTTAATAAAATCATTCCAGCCAATATAGTGTATCTCAGCAATGATCATTTTTAAAATAAGATCCCTACTCTTCCAGATTGTACAGACCCGATTAGAATGTTGACAAACATTCTGACGAATAAGCAGTCCTCCCGCCCAAGATTTTGTCCCATACCATCTCACCACTTCGGTTGAAAAGGCAAACGCTCTTGGTCAACACTTTGTGTACTCACACAACCCTGGCCATCGCTAAATGCTATCGCCCCGTCATCCTGTTGTCCTCCGTCTCGGTTCGAACATTTGATTCTCAGCCGTTCATTGGA
Source organism: Aedes japonicus (assembly GCA_034211315.2). Taxonomy (NCBI): domain Eukaryota; kingdom Metazoa; phylum Arthropoda; class Insecta; order Diptera; family Culicidae; genus Aedes; species Aedes japonicus. The sequence goes on along the minus strand of JASCZW010005232.1, from coordinate 278,326 downwards.
GTTCGGAACCCAAAATAACATCTTACTTCAGAAACGATTTGGGTTCAGGAAAGGCCACTCTACTATTTACCAACTGACGCGAGGTACTAATATCCTTAAACGGAACATGTCCTTAAAAAAACTTATATGCCATGGCATCATTTTGCGTCGAAAAGGTGATCGATAATGTCTGGCATGATGTTCCTGTGTTTAAGCTGCAGCGATACAACTTCCCGATCTTGCTATTATAATGGTATCCTTGGTCCTGATAGACAGTCACAATAATAAAGAATGATAAACAACCCTAATTTTCAGCCAAATTCTCTAACACAAGGTAAGCAATCAAATGACCACAACAAAATATACTAAATTTAACATTACATTAAATATAGATTGGGAAAAGGGAGGGACCACCAGGACACCTAAGTGAAACGATTTGGATAGGGAGCATGGGACTGCCCCCTCCCTATTGTTAACATTTCGCGAAACGAGGGCGGGCCATTCGACCCCATCTACCTTGTCAAGATTATGAAGCATTACCTTTCGGACAGATCATTCCAGATCTTACTGAACTATTTTTACTCTGATTCGTTCAACTTTGATGTCGGGGTTCCCCAGACTAGCGTGTGAGGCCCTTGTTCCACATCTTTACAGTCATCGGCAAAATAAAGTGCCCACCTTTCATGACAACAAGCACTTCCTAAAGACTTCAACTTCTCAAATGAAACACTTGATGTATTTTTAAAATGAAGATTTAATCATACTAAAAACATTAAAACAATGGAGATTCGTAGCGGGTTATCGCAGGTTACTAGGGAATTAGCAAAGCAGCTGTCGGCAAAAAATGGTTGAATTACAGAATGAAGTTAAGAAAAACCCAAAAATTATTGTCAGGGAGAAACAGAAAACCCTTCAGCCACCAATAACCGATCGAACTACGCCGGAGAATTGCAGAGCATGGTTGAAAATCAAGCTTGCCCGAAAGTTGCCATGCATAAGCAAAGCTAATAAAGCCAAAAGGCCACACACTTAGATTTTTTTACAGAAATCTGTAAAGTTTTACCGAATTCTCAACAGCAGGACGTTCGATAATCCGATTTAACGGATTTCGGTGAAATTTTACAGATACTTGTGAAAAATTTACCATATTTCAATAAAATTTAAATAAATCTGGTTACCGAACGTCAGCTGGTAATTGAGAATTCGGTAAAGTTTTACAGATTTCTGTAAAGAAATCTGAGTGTGTAAGGTTTGCGCGGCAGCATGCGGATAAGCCCATAAATTACTGGAAGACGGTTCTGTGAGTCCAAGTTCGAACTCTTCAATAAGAATAGGCGTGTCCGTGTATGGCGCAAACCAGGAGATTAGCTTCAGGAACGACATATTCTAGACACGATGAAGCATGGGGGAGGTAACGTTATGGTTTGGGAGTGTTTTGCTGGGCTGGAGTAGGAGCTCTTGTAAAAATCGACTATGACTCCTACATCAACGCTCTGCGAGAAAATGTCGAGGTATCTTTGATTAAAACATGGCAGGAAAATCAGTTTGTGTTTCAGCAGAACAACGACCCGAAGCATGCTGCAAAGAAAACTCTGTCTTTCTTTGGGTCTGCTCATAAACCACGTAGATTTATTATTGAAAATCTTAGATCACCCCCCCCCCCCCCCTCGTAGACTTACCTCCATACATTTTTTCAAATTATGTGTGGAGCGTAGACTTTGGTCAACCCCCTCTCCTCCTCCTCCCTCGTAGACTTTTCTACATACGTTTTTTTTTTCAATTATGTGTGGAGCGTAGACTTTGGTCAAATTGGAAAGCAAGTTGGTTTTTCGAACGCATGTTCACATAAAAACAACCAAGTGTAAGGACTATTAAGAAAGTCCACTCTATCAACCAAGCTCAAGCTTAATAAATCATCTGGGAAAGTGGCGCAAAGTGTCACCATCGGAAACTTCAGCAACAATCATCGGTATAATCAGGGACACTAGAGCATCAAATCAATCCTATAATTGCAAAATTCAACATGCTAATGCAACAAATGGAACTCGAAAGAAGAAAACATATTGTACACATCTTCAAAATCCATGTGGAACATGGTCCGGTTCAAAGCTGGCTCAAGTGCTCAAAACCTGACTTACCTTACCAATCAGACCAAGGCCGGTGTGGCTTCTGCTGTACACAGAAATTGTCTCCATTGTAATCGGTCCATGACTGTACCTCGCCAGCCTCACTGTCTGCAGAGAATCCACAGGTCGCCATCTACTTGATCGATCCGCCTTGCTCGTTGCGCGCCTCTTCTTCTTGTACCCGTCGCTTCGTTTTCGAGAACCAATTTAACAGGGCTGTCGTCCGACATTTTTACGACATGTCCAGCTCATTGTAGTGTACCAATTTGAGCGATGTGTAGCAGGATTTCCCAGCAACTGATGCAATTAGTGGTTCATTCGCCTTCTGCACGTTCCGTCTTCTATCTGCACTCCACCGTAGATCGTACGCAGCACCTTCCATTCCAAGACACCCAAGGGCGCGTTGGCCCTCCATTAGCAGTGTCCATGTTTCGTGGCCGTAGAAAACTACCAGTCTAATTAATGTGTTGTAGATGATCAACTTTGTAGTTCGGCGAACTTTGTGCGATCTTAGCATCCTTCGAAGTCCATAGTAGGCACGATTGCCAGCCATAATGCGCCTTTGTATTTCTCTGCTGATGCCGTTATCGGCGGTCACCAATGAGCCCAGATACACGAATTCATCTACTACCTCAATTTCATCACCGTCGATCTAACCTTGTGGTAGAAGGCTAACATTGTCTTCTCGTGAACCTCTTCCCTTCATGTATTTTGTTTTCAATCACAAGCCCAATCCTACAATCTTTAGCCTTCCGCCATCGTCTCAAAGTTACATGCTCCGATATCAACGTCGTCGGTGAAGGCAAATAGTTGGACAGACTTCCTGAAGATCGTGCCACTCGTGTCTTTCCCAGCTCTTCGAATCACACCCTCCAATGTAATGTTAAACAATAAACACAATAATCCATCATCTTGCTGTAACCCTCTCCCAGATTCGAACGGACTCGAGAATGCCCTGATGTTCCCTGTGTCGGACGACACACATCACTCTATCCACCGTTGCTTTGACCAACCGCGTCAGTTTTTCCGGAAATCCATATTCGTGCATAATCTGCCATAGCTGGTTTCGATCGATTGTATCATAAGCTGATTTGAAGTCGATGAAAAGAGTGCTTGAAAACTACAAGTGTTCAAAACCTACAAGGAAACCCTGAGTGTGGAAAGGAATCAGCGGACCTACGAAAAAACTGGAACCAGTTGCGCAGCAAGGTGTTGGGCTGCGTTAAAGCCAACCCCGGTCTTTTGATCCGAGATGTGGCGAGAAGGTCAACGTCAACTTTCAAACGGTGTCGGACATCCTTGCCAGGGAAGGATACAAGTCGTACACAGCCAGTAAACATCCGAACCGGCACAAGAAGCTGAGTTCCGTGGCTAAAAAGTTTGCAAGGCTCTTGTTTTGGCGAAACATAAGAGCTGCACTTCGATCGATAAAGAAACATACGTCAAACTCGAGTTTAAGCAGCTTCCCGGTCGAAAGTTTTACATCATTACTGGACGTCGGGATGTGCCGGGAAGATTAAATTTCGTATTTGCCGACAAGTTCGTGAAGAAGGCCATGGTTTGGCAAGCGATTTGCATTGCCGTACATAGAGACAAAGTCATTTGTTGACCCGATTTGGCCAGCTGCCACCTTTCCTAGTTGGTTCTGGAGTGGTATGCAAAATCGAGTTTTTCCGTTTCCACTGTGCGGGCGCTGGTGGGCTCCATCAAGAGGAAAGTTCGAGATTTCGTTAGAACTGGAGAAATGTTTATCTTTATAGTTTTACTAAAAGTAATGCTTTATATTATTTTTGAGACGATGGGGGAAACGCACATCAAACTGAAGGCTGAAACAAGTAGGATTGGGCTTATAAATAAATGAGGGGAAGAGGCTCACGAGAAGAAAATGTTTGCCTCCCACAAAGGGTTCAGATCGACGGTGATGGAAGCGAAGCGGTAGACGAATTCGTGTATCTGGGCTCATTGGTGACCGCCGATAACGACACCAGCAGAGAGATACAAAGGCGCATTATGGTTGGCAATCGTGCCTACTTTGGACTCCGAAAGACGCTAAGATCGAACAAAGTTCGCCAATCTACAAAGTGACCATCTATAAGACATTAACTAGACCGGTAGTCCTCTCCGGTCCCGAAACATGGACCAACGCGCTCTTGGTGTCTTTGAACAAAAGGTATGGCGTACGATTAACGGAACATGTAGGAGACGAATGAACCACGAATTGCAACAGTTTGCTGGGAAAACGTTCCAACCGCGGTCTACTACGGTAAGCTGATCACCTCGTAAGAATGACGAACGACAGCCCATTCTCCAAAACAAACCGACAGACACAAAAAGAAGAAGCACGCGACGAGCAAAGTGGATCGATCAAGTAGAAGGCGATCTGCGGACCCTTCGTAGACAGCTTAGTAGCGACAATGAGCTTATTATGAAAAGTAATAAGATTGCAATGCCAAGAATATCTATAAAAAATCGCCTTTATTTAGTGTAGTACTCCCAAGGAATTGGGTTTACAGATAGCACAATCTACCATGCAGTATGAGCTTTAACTGTACATCCTCAACGGACCACTTTTCATTGAGACTGTTAGCTAACCTTTCCTTTATCTTTTTATGACACCTTATTGTTATATATTATTTCACGTGGAAAAACATTTTATACGATGTGATAATCTTGTCTTTACGGACAGAGCAAGAGCATTTATGGTTCATCGCTCCAAAATACTATAAATATAATAAATTGAAGTTCTTGTTGGAACCAAATTATAGTTCATAAGAATAAGTAACGCTTTTTGGTTTTGTTTTGATTTAAAGTTATATTAAACTGTGTTGTTCCAACTGTAAATTAATTCCCCTATTTCATTGCCCTGATATAAAATGTAAACTGACATGTTATCGTACTCAAAAACATTAACACTTTACAATTACAAGGTATTGTGAAAGTAAAATTACATAACCCGATAAAAAAGCGAACTAGAATATTGTCGTCACAAATCAGTAAACAATTAGCAAATTACAAAATTTCGAATAAACAAATAATTTCCTTGGTGCATACCCGCCGTGAAACGTGGATCTGCGCTGCTGTCCCGAGTTGAGGTTGAAATTTTGTTGCTCATTTTTCTTCATATTCTACACACATATTTTTAGGACCGAATAATCCATCAAAAGGCGAAGCAACAAGAACAACTTTTTAATGATAATATGTACTCGCTATCTCTCTCCCTCTGCTTTCCTACGATTATTTCGATCTTTTGCTTTTTGTGTGATTCTTCTCGTTTATATAGATGGGTAAAAGAACTGAAAACGATTTAGAGCCATTTCCTGCGGGGTCCGGTCCGACCGAAGCAACCAAACTCGCGGAACAATTATAAAATTATTTCTCAAACCAAACCCTTGCACTCGACTAGATACCGTTCACTCTCTCGTTCACATGCTCCCCGAATATTCCCGGGACCCGCGATGATTTTCTATATGGCCTACCTTAGACGTGACATCCGAAACTTCCCGCATGATTCGCTCAAACTCTGCAGTCTCCTCTGCCTGTTTTTGATTGTGCAAGGCAATTTTCTCGCTGAATTTTCGCGGATTCGCCATTGTTGTTGCTTTCAGGTATTATGATTCCGATAGTTAGTTTTTCTCCTCAGGGCCTTCCGTATTTTTTCAATCCGAAGCACTAAAGCACACTTTTTTTGTTGTTGAAATAAGTATCCACTCACCGATTAACACTAACTATAAGATAACATTTACTAAAACCCGATAGGATATATTATAGCCTCCTATTATGATCCAAAATCAATGGATAGTAGGAAAACTAGTCGCTAGCTCTCCGACTCCTACCACCCTAATTTAGGTTTCTGTTTTTCTCAGAGTTTTCTTCCCGTAAAATTTTACTGCCTACTAGAAAAGCACTTCTCTTCGCAAAGACACATTTTTTCCTCCTTCTCCGTAACAACGAAAATCACTCCTCATTGAAGAAAGATAAAGCAGACACAAGTTGCAAAAATCTGCAGTGTTTTCCTCAAAAAGCAGAAAAATCCTCCCACCGAACGGCCACGACCACGGTACAGAAGAGCGGATGGTGAATGGACAAGGAAAAAATAACTCCACAGAAAATTTTCTACTCAGCCATCCGTCAGCCTGGTTGGTTTTCTTCTCGTCTTCCGCTTGACCTCCGTGGGATATTACGAATCTATGGACACAAAATCCGACGGACAATCGATTCTGTTCAGTTATCGGAAAAATCTTTTACGAATATCGCGTGGAAAACTTTTCACGATTCGACAATTTTTACTAGCCTGTGAAAAAAGTTTTCTTCGATCTTCCCTTCGTTATTTACGTATCTGTATAATTTTTTTCTCCTTCGCTCTGCTGACTTGTGTGACTGAATCGTTTTTAATGCGAGCAAACTCCTGCATAACCACTACTACAGCATACGAAAAGAAAAATGTTTCACCAACACAAACCCAATCTCGTAGAGCACAGCAGGCACTAGCAGGGTTGCAAGATATTTTTTCAATTGTAATCCAATTGGAGAATAGAAATTTAATCTCACTTAAATTTGACAGATGAAAACTGCTACACTGATGGATAAAACCTTTTGAAATACATAATTTATGCCTTATGAAACATCACAAACTGACTTATTTTTCACTTCATAAGGTTACCACAAATTTCAAAAGGACTCGTATGAAATCTTACATATTCAAAACAATATTTATACGTTTATTTTAATAGTTGCATAAAAGTACCTTATGATTTTCATAATCATCCCATGTGACAAAACATAGGACAATTTTACAAAACAATGAAAATGGGGCAACTAAGAGACATTATGTTAAGAATTAACGGACACAAATTAATGCGAGGTAATACTATTCTCACTTATTGTAAACTAAATTGAATATTTGAAAGCAGATGTAGTTGTTGCATGTGTATCCATCCTTAACACAATTCGAATGATTTTTCAGGGCACTGCAGCTGAAAATTATCTACTTAAATCACTCATTCTAGTTACCACGGCAAGTTATAGAACTATAAGGCGACTATAAGAATAGAATGCACCTGCTGATCGTCGGAATCTATAGCAACAAAATCGTATGGCTTTCTTGCGTATGGCAGGAAGCTTTGAATCATTAATGCAGCACGGTTTGACGAGCAACGGCAGCGATGGAGAGGCGAAACGGGCGGAGGTTCGACGTAATCTCGGTTGTAATATATTTATTCCCAGAATGGTACTTTTTGATTTGCAAATAAAGATGGTTGAATCTGCATTTCTTCATTTATTGTGATAAAAGCAAGGAATAACCTCTGAAAATAATGAATATCGAAGCGAAATACTTTGAAAGACAAATATTACATATCAAACGCACGTGTTTTTTCATCATATTCCACAACAATGTGTTTCATAAGGCTGTGTATTGTAAATCATATGATAGTTGTATTCAAAAGATTGCAGATAACAAACAACATGTTTCATAAGGTAAAAGTATGAAATTCAAACTGATTCCTTGTGGCTAAATTTCATAAGGTTTTTTAATGAACTTCGTTAGATTTTTTTTGCCAGTGTATGTTGCTGCTACTGTACTCGGATAAAAAAAAATAACCATACAATTACAATACAATAATAAAAAATAACAATAAGATCTATATCCAACCATGAATCTTATTGTTCATGAATCGGACAGAGAACAAATGCATATTGCCATTACAATTGATCTACAATTCACTCCATATGCATGGATTTTCAATAATTGTGAAACAATACAATTAATAGTTATTGGTTCAAATTTGTTCGGAAAATATTGATTTTTTCTATAGTTAAGATACACTCAGTAGCAAAAAAAAAGCCGAGCAAAATTTTCCTTCCAAAATACGCGTTGTTCAAGCTTCTGTCACTTTGTCAATTATCAATATTTTTAGCTGAAAATTTCACAACACTATAACCAATGCATAGACCTTATGTGACCAAAATTTCATGTTGATAAAATCTATAAATTTGAAGTTATCATAACATATGTGAAAAAAGTCATTTTTGGACATAGCAATTTCAAAAACTCGTATTTCTGTGAAAAATTTAGATACCGTATTATAATTTTTTCGATAGCTTAAAACAATACATTGAATTATGTGAACAAAATTTGAACTGTTTCCATCAAGTGGTTTTGACTACAGCTGGCGTCAAAGTTGACGCACCAAAATGAAAATTTCCCCTTTTCACCAGATATTGACCTTGCTGAAATATCGGTGCAAAATAAAAGCCGAGGTGAATTCATCTTATTAATACACATGATTTGTTACGCGTGAGATATCCCAAATAACTAGTGTAACCCACGAAGAACTTTAAATATATGGCATTCAGTATGAATGTTTGTGAAAACTACGTATACAGTGTTATACAGTATTATTAATAAAATTCACCTCGGCTTTTTTTTTGCACCGATATTTCAGCAAGGTCAATATCGGGTGAAAAGGGGAAAAACTCATTTGGTGCGTCAACTTTGACGCCAGCTGTAGTCCTAACCACAACATTTAGTGCGCTGGCGCATCAGTTGTGCGCTGAAAATCAAAACATACTTTTCATTTACATTGTGCTTCGACTCAATCTTCTAAATTTTCAAATGTAGTTTTAGTCAGGGGGTGAGTCACTCTGCCACGTTGTGTTTGTGTTTCAGTGTGTCGGAAGGAGTTTCTGTATTTCAAGTTATCTGTCAATACTGCAATCGAAAATTTATGCTTATTGGCAACCAGGGACCTATTTGACGATCACTTCACGCACACTTATGCATCATCTAAATCACATCAGTGAAAGCGAGAGGGAAACAATACAGTGAGAAAACAAACAATCGATTCGTGTAAGTGGTGCCAGATATGAATTTATCTCTCATGTGGTAGCGACTGTGTTTGAAGTGTGACGGATTGTGTTTTTTGGGGTGTTAGCACATGGTGGCAGAGTGACTTACTCCCTGGTTTTAGTAGTAGATATAGTAAGAGTTTGTAAAACAGTTGGAAATTATAGGTAAGTATCTGTGTTTGCAAGACTTTCTGCTTGGCCGTAAATTAATTTTGTGTTTTGTTCATGTGATTGTAGTTTTCTGACGAACAAGAAGGACACTGGAGCTGGTTTGCGTAGATGTTGCGGGTTTGGAAGCTGCTGATGAGCTGTTCCGAGACTATCCAATCCTCCAAGCATCAAAGTTGTGTATCACACTGTGTGTGGAGAATGTGAATATGGGATTCGGACAAGGCATTAGTGATAATGAGAACGTTAATAGTGCAAGTGCTATAGTAGTGATTTATCATGTACTATTAAACGTATCAATATTTACACTTTATTTCAGTTGAGAACGGCTACATTCGATGAATATAAACACATAAAAACAAAATGTATTATTACATTTCATTTTTCTTTTCGAGAAGGTTCATCCTATTTGCTTTTCGGTTTCGTTTACTGTTGCATCAGGGGGTAAGTCACTCTACCACCATGTGCTAACACCCTGAAAAACACAATCCGCCACACTTCAAACATACTCGCTACCACATGAAAGATAAATTCATATCTGGCACCACTTACACGAATCGATTGTTTGTTTTCTCACTGTATTGTTTCCCTCTCGCTTGCGCTGATTTGATTTAGATGATGCATAAGTGTGCGTGAAGTGACCGTCAAATAGGTCCTTGGTTGCCAGTAAGCATAAATTTTCGATTGCAGTATTGACAGATAACTTGAAACACAGAAACACCTTCCGACACACTGAAACACAAACACAACGTGGCAGAGTGACTCACCCCCTGTGTTGCATCTAGTTTGTTTTGCAACAGCTGTGTTTCTCCGGTTTTTGTCTTACACTGGCAAAAAAAATCTAACGAAGTTCATTAAAAAACCTTATGAAATTTAGCCACAAGGAATCAGTTTGAATTTCATACTTTTACCTTATGAAACATGTTGTTTGTTATCTGCAATCTTTTGAATACAACTATCATATGATTTACAATACACAGCCTTATGAAACACATTGTTGTGGAATATGATGAAAAAACACGTGCGTTTGATATGTAATGTTTGTCTTTCAAAGTATTTCGCTTCGATATTCATTATTTTCAGAGGTTATTCCTTGCTTTTATCACAATAAATGAAGAAATGCAGATTCAACCATCTTTATTTGCAAATCAAAAAGTACCATTCTGGGAATAAATATATTACAACCGAGATTACGTCGAACCTCCGCCCGTTTCGCCTCTCCATCGCTGCCGTTGCTCGTCAAACCGTGCTGCATTAATGATGCAAAGCTTCCTGCCATACGCAAGAAAGCCATACGATTTTGTTGCTATAGATTCCGACGATCAGCAGGTGCATTCTATTCTTATAGTCGCCTTATAGTTCTATAACTTGCCGTGGTAACTAGAATGAGTGATTTAAGTAGATAATTTTCAGCTGCAGTGCCCTGAAAAATCATTCGAATTGTGTTAAGGATGGATACACATGCAACAACTACATCTGCTTTCAAATATTCAATTTAGTTTACAATAAGTGAGAATAGTATTACCTCGCATTAATTTGTGTCCGTTAATTCTTAACATAATGTCTCTTAGTTGCCCCATTTTCATTGTTTTGTAAAATTGTCCTATGTTTTGTCACATGGGATGATTATGAAAATCATAAGGTACTTTTATGCAACTATTAAAATAAACGTATAAATATTGTTTTGAATATGTAAGATTTCATACGAGTCCTTTTGAAATTTGTGGTAACCTTATGAAGTGAAAAATAAGTCAGTTTGTGATGTTTCATAAGGCATAAATTATGTATTTCAAAAGGTTTTATCCATCAGTGTAGGTGTTTCAAATAACCGGAAATGCATATTCACAGTTGTTTTGAAGCAGGATGGATAAACAGGCTTCGAATCTATCATACTCGATGTGTTTAGATAGCCTTATTTGGACATATTTACGATTCTGGTACAAATATTTCGAAAATCGCTGTCTAAATACAGTGAATGCAAGGATACTAATTTCATACAGATTGGTTCCAGGATAGCATTTGGCTACTTCTAGCTCATAATAACCTTCACCAACGTTGGGTACATTTGGGCGCAGTCTGCAAGTTTTGAGTTTGATAAATAGTTGCAAATACATATTTTACTGGTTTACGTTTTTTCCGGTGGAAGTGGATTCTTGTACGCCTCTGGCAGGAAATGCGCCAAACAAATCTGCAGCCACACCTCCTACAGAAAATATTATTTCCGCTAGCTCATCAGAGCAGCAAAACTGCACCAACAAGGCACTACTATAAATACATGATTCAAATAATTCAAATAATGATAATAAATTGATTAAATAAATACAGGGGGTGAGTCACTCTGCCACTTTGTGTTTGTGTTTCAGTGTGTCGGAAGATGTTCCTGTGTTTCAAGTTATCTGTCAATACTGCACTCGAAAATTTATGCTTACTGGCAACCAGGGACCTATTTGACGGTCACTTCACGCACACTTATGCATCATCTAAATCAAATCAGCGCAAGCGAGAGGGAAACAATACAGTGAGAAAACAAACAATCGATTCGTGTAAGTGGTGCCAGATATGAATTTATCTTTCATGTGGTAGCGAGTATGTTTGAAGTGTGGCGGATTGTGTTTTTCAGGGTGTTAGCACATGGTGGCAGAGTGACTTACCCCCTGAATACATACTAACTTTTTTCATGCTGCTTAAGGATAAATGGAATATTTTCCTTGTCGCTTCTCCTGTTCTGTTCGAGTACAAACAAAATTCGCATTTTCACACCATCTTCGATATTAGATATTAGATGACTTGCTGAACGCTTCAGTGGCGCCACTAAGGGAAGTGCGGAGACAGTCCCAAACAAAACATTATTTGAAGTGACTGTTAGGACATGCGATGAATGTGATTACGAGTGTTATGTCTGTTTGTCTCTGCTTTTACTGTCGGACTTACTTACCTTGTATGCAGCTGAAAAGGAGGACAAACTTTGTAACGTAAGTAACGTCTGTCCAGGTAATCTTAATGGGGCTGCAGGGGGTAAGTCACTCTGCCACCATGTGCTAACACCCTGAAAAACACAATCCGCCACACTTCAAACATACTCGCTACCACATGAAAGATAAATTCATATTTGGCACCACTTACACGAATCGATTGTTTGTTTTCTCACTGTATTGTTTCCCTCTCGCTTGCGCTGATTTGATTTAGATGATGCATAAGTGTGCGTGAAGTGACCGTCAAATAGGTCCCTGGTTGCCAGTAAGCATAAGTTTTCGATTGCAGTATTGACAGATAACTTGAAACACAGAAACACCTTCCGACACACTGAAACACAAACACAACGTGGCAGAGTGACTCACCCCCTGTGGGGCTGTCACTTTTCCTTGCGAAATAATATTCCGTTGGATTGTCCCGCAAGAAAAATTGACATTTCTCCCATACTGAAGCAGTTATCAAAATTACTTCGGTAAAAATGGTAATATTGAACAAAATCACCCTCTTTACTTTTTAGGTCGATACTGGGCTTTAATCTATGAGATTTTTTTATTCGGGTAGCAGGCATATTTCTGACATACGAGTAATTAGTTCGTAAAAACACATTTTCGAATATTGAACGATCAATAACAAGGGAATTTTTTAACATAGGGGAACGGGATGTAACGTCAACCTAGCTTCTTTGTCTAAAATATGCCATAAATTCAGCAACAATCGACAAAATCATGTTGGCATCATATCATGCTGATTGATTTATTCACGGAGAAGAAAACAGTCCCGTTTGAAACAACAATCTTGTTAGTTGACATTCAACCCTGCATTCAACATAAAAAACTAGCTGCTTCAAAAATATATTTTGTTGTTTAAAACCAACAATTTGTTTGAAACAAACAGGCTGGTTGTTCGTGTCTACCTATAGATAGTACCATAAGAAAACACAAATAGTTTTTGTTGTTTTCAACTTGAAGGGGATTTATTATTGCCAGGACTCAGGTTGCTTTTACCTACACACAAAAAAATAAATCTTGTTTCATTAAAAGTTTTGCACTTTACTTCTGAAATGTGTTTATTTTTCATTAAAATGAAAGTTAAATCATCTACAACGAAAGTTCTTTGTTTGATTTGAAAGTGTTGTGTTTCGGTTCAGTGTGTAAAATAAAAAGTGGTTTCTTTCACAATGAAAATTGTAGAACTGTCAAATCCACCAACACAAAGCAAGTCATCGTCGTCGTTGTCATTTGCAATTTTCAGGGGGTAAGTCACTCGACCACCTTGTGTTACCACCCTAAAAAACACAATCCGCCACACTTCAAACACACTCGCCACCACATGAAAGATAAATTCATATCTGGCACCACTTACACGAATCGATTGTTTGTTTTTGTTTCCCTCTCGCTTACACAAATGTAGTTCAGACGATGCATATGTCAGCATGATTAAACGTCTGAACCGTGCATGGTTGCCAATAAGCATAAATTTTCGATTGTAGTTTGTGAAAACACAAAAACACCTTCTGCCACCCCACACGCTAAGAAAAAAGTACCCAGCGGAGCAGTTAAGTGTGGGAAGCCTATTTTGGGTATAATCAAGTTTACCTACAGTTGGGTACAAGTTACTTACTTTTGGGTAAAATTTTACCCAAAACTAAGTTATTTGAACCCAACTATCGGTAAACATGATTGTACTCAAAATTGGCTTCCCACACTTAACTGCTCCGCTGGGTACATTTTTCTTAGCGTGCAGAAACACATTCGTACACGATCAACACAAACACAACGTGGCAGAGTTACTCGCCCCCTGGCAATTTTTCAATGTTGTTGTCTGCGTACGCATCTACTGCGTGCTTCGTTGCTCCCGTCCGCTTTCGTACGCGTTTGGTGAAAACTGTGAGGAAAATGTTATTTTCGTGTTCGTTTTTTTTTGTGCGAAAAAGTACGTCGGCTGTTTTTGATTCAAGTTTCGAGAAATTATGTTCCTGTTATTATTGAAAAACGAAGGGTGATAATGAAATCCGATAGATATGCTGGCCGAACATTGACGGAATTCGTTCGTGATTTGGGAGCACATTCGGAGCACCTTTTAGCCAAGTTGTTGTGAGAACTACGTGAGGATGAACGAATGCGGATTGCCGTACGAGTTGACGAATGAAGATGACATTCTTCATTCTACATATAGGAATCCTTAGCAATTATGAGCAAGAAAGAATCGGTCAGACAAACTACCTGTGCAAAAAACTTTTGCATGTTACAACCATTTTTATTTCATTCCAATCATCATATTTTTATTTTAATCACACGACAATTTTATCTTGAAAGTTCATTTTGGAATAAAAATAATTTGCTTCCATGCTACGCTTTCGGGTTGAAAATTCTACAATTTATCTGAAAAATAAATCTCTTGGTGTAAAAACTATTTTTTATTTCAATGCAAATGGAATATTTTTATTTTTATTACACGACACTTTCTCGTTCATAGTTTATTTTGGAATATAAATTATTTGCTTTCATTTTCAACGTTGCCACGGTTTTGATTTGACAGTTCTACAATTCGTTTTGAAAGTTTCAACTTTTAATAGGGTATAATAGGGGTTTGTGGATTATAACATTATTCGATAGCAAATATAATAATATACCGACAGTTAATTTATGTTTTAATTTTGACGAGCGTAACTATTGAAAAAACAATTTCAAAATATTATGAAAACATTTCCTATTTCCCCATGAAATACGCTACAAAAACAGACTACCTAAACCAACGAACCAACCATTGATTTCTAGCATACATAAGTTGACATTTATGTCATAATGAGAGCCCCTGTAACTGATAATTAAGTGCCAGGAGCCCCCTGTTACTGAAAGTAAATGTCACTTTGTGAAACTGCATGTCGGTTTGTGAAAATAAAAATGATTAGATTTTTCTTGTTTAAAAATCGAGAATAGATAGTTGAGATTCATAACAAATATTTTTGTGCTAGGAAGAACACCCATCGTCGATACAGATGAAAAAAAAACATGTTTTTTTAAAATTAAAACCCCCTATTGTAGCAAGCAGGAAAATTTTGATTTGACAGTTTGAACGTTTTTGTTGTGAAAGCAAACCGCTTTCTACGAAAAAGAACCAACCAGGGTTAATACCAGGACGTGAGTCATTCTGCCTGAAAATTATGCTGAGCGATCCACCCCTTGGAAACAATACAAATGAGAAAATAAACAATCGATTTGTGTAATTGGTGCCAGATATGAATTTATCTTTCATGTGGTAGCGAGTGTGGTGGATTGTGTTTTTTAGGGTGTTAGCACATGGTGTCAGAGTGACTTACCCCCTGGTTAACACTGTCATTTAATATGTGTTGTTTATCCATCGACATGTGTTGTTTATGACATCGATGTTTAAAATAAAAATCATGGTATGTCAGGGGGTACACAGGGGGTAAGTCACTCTGCCACCATGTGCTAACACCCTAAAAAACACAATCCGCCACACTTCAAACATACTCGCTACCACATGAAAGATAAATTCATATCTGGCACCACTTACACGAATCGATTGTTTGTTTTCTCACTGTATTGTTTCCCTCTCGCTTGCGCTGATTTGATTTAGATGATGGATAAGTGTGCGTGAAGTGACCGTCAAATAGGTCCCTGGTTGCCAGTAAGCATAAATTTTCGATTGCAGTATTGACAGATAACTTGAAACACAGAAACACCTTTCGACACACTGAAACACAAACACAACGTGGCAGAGTGACTCACCCCCTGGGGGTACATCACTCTGCCACCATGTGCTAACACCCTAAAATACACAATCCGCCACATTTAAAACACACTCGCTATCACATGAGAGATAAATTCATACCTGGCACCACTTACAAGAGGTGATGTGATTAAGATGATGCATAAATGTGCGTAAAGTGACCGTCAAATTGGTCCCTGGTTGCCAATAAGCATTAATTTTCGATTGCAGTATTGACAGATAACTTGAAACACAGAAAACACAGTGTTTCAAGTTATCTCCCAACAAACAATCACTCATTAAATAAACATTATTTTGGCGATTTAATTCAGCAGTGTGTTGAATAATCTCTGAACTATTTTCAGTCACTGCTTTTGTTCAGGCATTATTCATACAAATTTGAAAAAGTTATTAAGCTGTCACCAAGTGCTTTTGGACACTGGCAATTGCATATGCTTAAGAAGCAAGTTTGCAGCAATGGAGTTCAGCTGATAATTGAATAACTGCTGTTTAAGTGCTGCACACAACTTGAGGCTGATTCCGAGAGTAAAAGTGACCTTTGTTTAGCTAAGCGAGTTTTTTTAAAGGATAATATATTCCCTCCTAGTTAATTTAAAGTCATGCCGAAATTTTTCTTCAACATCATTAAGCTTATCAAAAAAGCTGTGTTGTCTTTTATAGAACTTTTGTTCGACTTTATTTAACAATCCTCATAAAACTTTCAATGGTTTTTTTGTATGATTTTCCATACGATACAGACATTTTATACTAAGCATATTTGGTTTGATATTATTGATATTGTACATGTACATTAACAGAAACATTATGTAATATTTATTTATTAACATTTAATAGCGAGACTTGAACCATCAACCTTCGTATCCTCAACTACGTGACATTCCCACAACGCTATCTTAGAATTGAATGGAATATAAACGAGTCGTCTATATAAGCTCAATGTTATATTTTGAATAGTAGCAGAAGTGATGCTTTAATTGAGCTACATTGATATTCTATTTAT
Organism: Aedes japonicus; assembly: GCA_034211315.2. Classification (NCBI taxonomy): domain Eukaryota; kingdom Metazoa; phylum Arthropoda; class Insecta; order Diptera; family Culicidae; genus Aedes; species Aedes japonicus. Next base: position 261,481 of record JASCZW010005232.1, on the reverse strand, counting down.
AGCGTTGTCTATAAATAAGCAACATCAGTGCTCAAATAAACCTTCTAAATGTTGTTATTAAAAGTCTGAATTAGCAAGCTGTACAAAAGCTTTGATAGTGGATGTTTGGTTCTACTACGTGCATTACTAACAAAGGCATGTTGAACAAGAGACGATGAAAGGATATGACAATGTTGTCTGCTGTTATTTGTTAACATTGCGCTGTTTTTTATTCGGATACGCAATGTTAAGATTAGCCTGTGAGCTGTTTGCTACAAGCAGTTGACTATAATTTCAACTCTTGAAAACAGGCCAATACTTTTTCACCGGCACCAAAAATGAACAACTCATAAACGAAAATATATTTTTATCAGTTATCCAGCTTAACTTGAAGTTGAAGAAGAAATATTTATCAACCAAAATTACGAACACTTCGGACGCTTTACTACGGCATTTAAACGAATTTTATTTTAATTGAAGTTTATTTTGTTGACCATTGGCTTAAACCACAGCTATTATTCAGCTAAATATAAGGTATAATTGGCAAAGCTAGTTAAAAGTCGTTGCATAAGAGGCATAAACTGTGTTTCAACTAATTGTTCAGTAGTTGAATAAAAGTCAATTAAGACACCTGTGTAAAGCTTTTGTATTATTTTTCTTCAGCTTAAAATTGAATCACACGCAAAGAAATCATTCTGCTTTGAATCAACAAAATATTTTGTTGGTATTCAAAACAAAGTTTGTATTTGTTTCAATTCTTAAAAAAGTTCCAAATCAATTCAAAATTTTATTCAAATTAAACCAATAAAATTATTTAAAGTAATCACCGCTGTTTGATTCAAGACGATCACATTTATTTTTAAACTCAAATGATTAATTTATTGCTTGAACAAAGTATTTTGTCACCCTAACAAATCACTCTGCTTTGAATCAACAAAATATTTGGTTGGTATTCAATGCAAGCTTTCTGTTTGTTTCAATTCATAATTCCATTCAAATCAAACCAATATATTTTTTTAAAGTAATCACTGCTGTGTAATATAAATTTAAATAACGTTTGCTTTATAACAACCACATTTATCGTTTAACTCAAATGTTTAATTTATTGTTAAAACCAAATTATTTTTTCACGCTAAGAAATTACTCTGTTTTGAATCAACAAAGTGATTTGTTGCGCTTCAATACAAGGTTTCTATTTGTTTCAATTCATGAAAAAGTTTCAAATCAATTTAAAATTTAATTGAAATCAAACCAATCAAATTACTTAAAGTAATCACCGCTGTATGGTATTCGTTTAAATAATATTTGATTTATAACAATCATACTTATTTTAAACGTCGTTTTAAACTAAAATGGTTAATTTATTGTTTTTATAAAATCAAATTATGTATGAGCGCACATTTCATAGTTGCCATATTGCTGCCTCTGCCTTGGTTTTTCTAGTGTATGTATGAACATGTTAATTTGTAAAACAGATTATCAACGAATTATTCTCTTTGCAGATAACTGGAAAAAGAGCACAACTTGGAAGACGATTTAGAAAATAAGCTGCCATTATGACTGCCTCTCCGCAATAGTTCTTCCCGAGTCCTGCATCCAACCACATGCACGATGTCATCTGCTGCAAAGTCCGATTCATGCTTTCCAACACGCCGTTCGGCAGGCAGAATATGGTGCGGTAATTATTTAAAAACAATAAAACACGATTCTCAGTTTTATAAAGCATGAAGTTTTATTTCAATCAAATGGTTTTATTGTATTAGTTCTTCGAAGTTTATTATTTCAACAAATGCGTTTAGTTGATTTAACAAAACATTTTGTTTTGAACAATAAAACACGATGTTCAATTCTATAAAACAAGAAGTTTTATTTCAACTCAAAGGTTTTCTTGAATTACCTCATCATTGTTTATTATTTCAACAAATGCGTTTAGTTGGTTTAACAAAACATTTTGTTTTGAGCAATAAAACACGATTTTAAATTCTTCAAAACATGAAGTTTTATTTCAACTCAAAGTTTTTGTTGAATTAGTTCATCAGTTTTATTGGTCCATATTTAAACCAAAATTTTAGTTGAATTGATTCCTATTTTGAATTGGTATAACTGCGTATTTTTTTGCGTGCAGTTGAATAGTGATGTACATTACAGCTATTATTCAATTCAATATCAGGTTTTATAAGCTAGGCTATATAGACGATGTTTAAACGGATGTATAAACTGTTATTTATCTCTTTGTTAAACTGTGTAAATTTAGTTACACATAAATACTAAAATAGCTTTTACTAAACATGTTATTCAAACAAAATGAAACAATTGAATTAATGTTAATATTTCAATTGAGAACATGGTTATTCAGCTTTTATTTCAGCCAGATTTTTTATTTAGCTACGAAAGTCGTAATTCAGCTTTAATAAAGCATGTATGCTTATTTACTGCTTTCGTTTGTTTGTTGGGCTGTCAATACTGCAATCGAAAATTTATGCTTTTTGGCAACCAGGGACCTATTTGACGATCACTTCATGCACACTTATGCATCATCTAAATCACATCAGCGCAAGCGAGAGGGAAACAACACAGTGAGAAAACAAACAATCGATTCGTGTAAGTGGTGCCAGATATGAATTTATCTTTCATGTGGTAGGGAGTGTGCTTGAAGCGTGGCGGATTGTGTTTTTAGGGTGTTAGCACATGGTGGCAGAGTAACATACCGCCTGGTTTAATCAACGATCCAATGCGTCAAAAACATCAGCAAATCGTTTAATAGACAAATTATTTACGCATGAGAAAGTCGACAAAGAGAATCTCTCAATGTTACTTAGGACCTAATGCATTGTTCAGCTTGATTTGATAACAATAACAAAAAACGGAATAATATATTTTACATTCAAAATATCGTTTTGACTATATAGCAAATTGTTTTTCGTTATGCGGGAAGTTCTGCGCTATTGTGAACACAACATTTAAATTTTTCAGTTTTAATCAAATTTCAGCAATTTGTAAACACTGCCATTTCACATTTTTTGTTGTTTATCCAAGGTTCGCTTCTCATCGATTCAAATTGTCAAAGAGATGATAAATAAAAAGTGCAGTAGTATACTGAGCAGCATTAATCTCTACTGTTATTGTAAATTTTAAATTGTATTAGGGGTATCAGAGTCTTAAAACTTTTTACAGAATTATGATAAAATATTATAAATATGTCTATAGACATATTAAGAAATTTAGTCTCACACCTCTTTTGGTTTTTATTATTTGATATTTGTTTGTTCACTTGAACGATCAATACACAGTTTCAAATCTTGAAAAAGTTTGCTATATTGTTGAGCGGGATGTAAATTTTTTGCTATTCGGAGTAATTTACACTCAATCTTGGGGTTTCAGAATAAGCGTGTATTATGCGTCGACATAGATGAACATTAGTTTTTCGACTTTTATGTCAACAACAGTCGACAATTTTGGACAAACCTTTTCAGGAACCCTGCAGGAAAACAACTCGGTGCGCTTCAAATGTCAAAAAAATAAAAAAAATAAAAATATACATCATATCCAGCAAGCAGTCGGAGTTACATGCTGATTTCAGTTTTGAAAGAAAATTAAAATTGAATCTAGCTTTTCGATTGCTTGACTGAATGTTTTTTTGTAGTAAGCATAGTGTTCTGCTTCAAAGGTGTTGATAAGAAAAAGTGTTTGAATCGGTGAATATCTTGGTTAATGAAATGTAGCTCGTTCAGCCAAAAGTGGATTGCGTTAGATTTTTAACACTTGCTAGCCATACAGAAAAAGAATATATTGTGCACTACTATGGCAATGCGGAGGCCCCGTATAAAGGTGGCTGCGAATCTGTCGATTCGGCGGCCAACGAAAGTAGCCACTTCGGGTGGAGAATATAAGCCTGTGGAAAGCTCGGCACCAAAGCCAATTGATGGGGAAGATGGGCGGGATCAGCAAGTGATGAAATCGGAGACGATAACCGGCGACGGCGAAAAGACTAGTACCTATATGATTGGGATGGAGAAACAGCCAGCTAGCTTGAAGCCGGCATCTACCCCAAGCCCAGTAGCGGAACAGTCGGCGTTCAAATTTCCAAGTAGGATAATTTCATGATTATAACATGATGTGTTTAATTTTATTAAAATTTGCCCTTCTACTAGAACCGGTGGAAGAGCCTTCTAGACTTACGACGCCAGCACCTGTGTCTCATTGTTCATCGGAAGTCAACACCGATGGACCACATTCACCGAAAAAACTGGATTCTAAGTTTGCTTATATCAATGCCCTGAATAGCCCTCGGAAGCGGATACGTACTGAATCGATGACGTCGAACAAATCGTACTCGGATGTTAGTTTAAAGTCTCGCAAAACCATTAAACAGGAAGAATCACAGAAAGCATCGGACGCCAAAAGGGATCTTCGGAAACGTTTGAATAACATTCAAAACATAGACAAACAATCACTCACCATGTTTGATATGATCTACTACAATCCGGTAAAAAACCCGATGAAGAGTCCGGCACTCAGCAAAAAAAGTTCGTTGGAAAACATTCCGCGTATGGTCGATCGATCGCGTAGCGTGAGTAAATCTCGTTCACCGACTCCCGCTCCGACGATGCCACCTCTCGAGACCCCGAGTGTCCCGTCAACGCAGCCGACACCACAGATAAAGCTGGGACCAAACGGGGAAATGATTTTGGACGAAGCCAGTTTGGTGATTGAAAATGAACGCGAGAAAGCTCTCAGGGATAGTATGGCAAAGGCGGAAATTGTGTATGTTGACGAATTCAGCGGAAGTATGTCAAATAAGTGCGTCATTGTGTCAATTGAATGATTTCTAAAACTACCATCTCACCACAGATTCCGGCTACTACAGTCGCTTCAAAAGAACTAGGGATTGGCCCCCGGAGGAGACAATACGTTTCTATCGGTGTTTGCATACGATTGGAACGGACTTTTCGATGATGATGCAACTCTTCCCAAACCGGAGTCGGAGAGATTTGAAGCTGAAGGTGAGTGCGTTCGATATGTTTTTAAAAATTCAAACACATTATTTTGGCACTTTTCGAATCCCAACTCTCAAGAATGATGGCGGACAACGACGAAAGTCCGAATCCCAAATGCCCGAAATACGGAAAACCGAAATCACAAATTCCCGAATACTCATGGTAGAGCGAACCAAGTGGACCGGTCCAGTTTGTCCCTCTCTCGTGTTTATTCTGGTTTCTCTGATTTGAGTTACACTTATTGAAGTTTGAATATATACTTAACTAGCTGACCCGGCGAACTTTGTTCCGCGTTAATCGATTTTAGGATTCAAATAATTCCGAATATTCATGATAATTTTATTTTTAAGTTACTTTAAGCCATACTTGGACAGTGTTTGCCGAAAATCACCTGGCAACAAAATCCTTGCGCCTCCAAAAGGTTTCAAGTTACTGCGCAGATCTTGCATAGTTCTATCGAGTGCCTCCAATGCTCGTTTGTGTCCCATTGTTCATTCGTCCCAGATGGGGATCTTACAACACTGCAACACTTTCGTCCTTGCCGAATTCTTCGAAATGTTGCCTGTCGATTCGTCTGTCAGTTGGAGATTCAACGGCAGCTTCAACGCAGATTGAGCCGTTCGACCGCCTTCCAACAATGTGGCTGCAATCCCTGAAAAGGCAACCGCCACCGCAATATCTGATCATGGGCGAACCCAGGCCAATTGTAATAAAATAAGGTACTTTTTTCAAGTTCCTCCAGGTACATTGATGAAGAACACGCATCCATTTCAGTTACCAATCGCTTTCACTAAAGTGTCCTATACGTTCTCTTGCTGAGGAGTCACTGCCGCACATGAGTAAACACATGTATTCAACCAAAATCAGCGCCTCGTTGCGCGATGTAAAATTTCATCAACCATATCATCCTTGTATTTGTTCCACAATTCGACTGCATTTGATGGAAAACATGTCGAGATGATACGAATTTGATTGCAGGTACAGTGACAATAGCATTGAAATGTGTTGTATCCCAATGTGTGTCATTTTCTATCAATTGCAACCGCTGACAGGTATCTCGACATGTCGTACATAGTAGATCACCCACAGTCCGAAACGACTCGAGCAAAGCTGGACCACGAACATTAACCAAAAGCAGAATAATAAGGACACTTGTCAACTCCGCTGCATGTCAAGGATAACTCGATCAAAACGAAAAAATACCATACGTAATGTATTGAAAATCTATCATTTCGAAGTTTTCATTTTCCCGATAAATTTGTCCAACTTTCTCTCTCTATAAATGTTCCTTGAGCGTAGCCGAACAGAACAAAAAAAAGCAACTTAAATCGGACGATCCGTTCTCGAGTTATGCGCGGTCTTACGTATGCCACTCTGTTTTATATATATAGATGTGAGCTTTGTTTCACTCAAATTATTCAATATTGTTCTGGTTTAGATAGGTGCCAGAGAAAATTTGAACAAAACTATATTAAAAAATGGTTGAAATTAGGAACGTCCATTTATTATGTCACGCAAAAAGTAACAATTCAATATTATTCACAGTCACCGTTAGTTAAAGTACTTTAAGTTTTAATAATTTATTATCGCCGACAATGCTCCAACTTCCAACCTTTTTTCATTTGTTGTCCTTCTCATTATAGACACTCAAGTAATAGACCGGACAACGTGAGTCTGGCACAGTTGATGTATCCAAAACAACTGTCAATTCGTATGGGAAATGCGAGTAAATGTTCGTTTTGGATACAACATGGCGGCACGTTGTCTTGTCTATTACTTGAGTGTCTATACTTCTCATCACTGACACCTTCTCTGACCAACGATTTGAACGGTAGGTACGCCTCAACGACAACCAGGATAGTGGTAGTGTGCACAGTGGGTTTGCTCGCGCACATTCCCCGATCCGTATTGCTGCTGATCATCCTCAGCTATACCTCCCATAGCCACGTCAAGTACAGCTATCCTGGGGACCGGTCTTAGGAATATCCCATTTACTGTCTGTACTTCAACTCTTCTGGTCCTGCCATCCTTTTTAGGAATCGCCTTCACCACCTTTCCACGTGTCCAGCTGTTTCGCGCACCTTCATCTACTATGACTACCAAATCTCCAACTTTCATTGGCTTGGTGTCGTCGAACCACTTAGTACGTCGGCAAATCGTAGGCAGATATTCTTTGATCCACTTTGTCCAAAATTCATCGAGTAAACTCTGTATCTGATCCCAGTTAGCTCTGAGCGTTCGCCGACTACCTTACTTCGGTAATTGCTGCGGCTGAATTACACCACTTGAGCTCAGCATCAAGAAGTGGTTGAGCGTAAGCGCTTCATCGTCTTCCGTTTCCAGAGGAACAAATGTCAACAGCCTGGAATTAATGATTCCTTCGACCTCGGTCAAGAGCGTCTGGAAGGTTTCTTCATTTGGCGTTCTGCTGACGGACAATGTTTCCAAAGACAACTTCACCGTCCGCACCAGTCGTTCCCACACGCCACCCATATGTGGTGCAGCAGGAGGGTTGAAACGCCACTGAGTGTCACGGTTGGTGAACGTTCCAGCCAAAATACTAGTCGTTAAAAGTCTGTGGCTTTGAACGGATTTTCAGGACATATGTAATTTTGCGGTTCGGACTCGTTTGGTGAGTTGGTTCTGTGATGGTCATCGGTTAGCTTTGTTTCGTACCTTCGCTGATGAATTTCTCGTCGGCTAACTGTGCGCGCTCTTGGTGGACATGTGTAGGTTTCCTGCTGCAATTCTGGGAGTGGTGGGTATAGATTTGCAACTTCTTCATCAAGCAGGTTTACTCAATTTTGAGTACAATTCTCGGGTTTTTTTTTTCTTTAGGGCGAATCTAACATTGAGAGATTCTCTCCGGGCTCACTCTCTTTCATTCACACAGCGCCATTAAAACACTTTCGAGGCATTCTTTAGTACAGATCGAAACACAACAGTGCTGGCTAGCATACTTTACAAATAGTAGAATGAAAAACGTTAAGTCGATTGGAATATTGAAAGAGAAAGTAGTTAAAGAGAGTCTCTCAATGTTAGATTCACCCTAATGAAAAAAAAACCCTAGAATTGTATACTATCTCTTTTTCCACACGGAAATGTTACTCAATTTTTGTAAAAAAGTGGATCAACTCAATTTCTGAGTAGATCCACTTTTCACGAGAGTTGAGCAACATTTCCATGAGAGAAAACGATACAATTGTACTCAAAAATTGAGTAAAATGAAACGACAGTGTACATAGTTCTGTATATCTAGACAAAATAGTCAATAGGTCTAAAGTAACATTTGTAAACAATGACCTCTTGCGTATTTTTCTGGGATCTGCTTGCTCCCACAACCAAAATAGCACCAGAAACAGATAGAAGGAGTTATTACCTTCCCATTGGTAGTAGATATAGATGTAAGCAACCTGGCATTTCCAGGAAATTTACGTTTTAAGTCATTGTTTACAATTGTTCCTTTCGACTTTTTGATGATTTTGTCTAGAATATAAACTGCAGCTTTAGGGTAGTTTAAACATTTTTAGTCTCTACATAGTTCCTAACCCTAGTGCATGGATCAACAGCGTCTTATTTATTTTGTTTATTTATTTATTTACTTATTATTGACATCAACAGGCTCAATATGGCCACAATGATGTATTCTTCTTCTTTTAACTTTCGTCGGATTCGTCGAATAAATTACTCGAGATTTGAATCGGCGTTTTTTAAGCGATTAAAAGTTTAATTTGAAAAATTAATACCACAGTTGTCTAGCAGAAGCTTCCTTTTCCAAAACTGTGGGCTTAGTTTATGAATTTGACAGACTCGCATATTACGCAAGTTTCTCCGGAATTGTTGCCAAAATCGAGGGTAGACAAAATTAGTCTTGCCTGAACCGGGAAGAGGTGTATTAATTTATTGTATTTTATGTTTCATTTGTTCTACAGTTCAAAAAGGAAGAGCGACTCAATTTGAAATTGGTGAACAAAGCACTGCTCTTCCCGAAAGAATTTAACATCGAAGAACTGCAGCTGCAGTTCCAGGAAGAGGACGAAGAAATCAAACGCCTGCGGGAACAAGAACGACAAGAAAAGGCAGAACTAGATGAGAAAATAAAACAACAGAAACTGGCGAAAAAGTAATTATCCCTCCATCTATTTTAGGAGTCCATGTAGTTTCTAAATATGTTCTGTTTATTTCTCTTTCTCAGAATGCAGTTGAACCAAACCAAAAACCGGAACCCTAAAAAGCGGGTCAGCAAGTCAGCACGTGTTATGCTGGATATTGACCAGTTAGGAAATACGGAACCTTTCGTAAAGGAGGTGAAACCCAAACGAAAACGTAAGGAAACTCAAGCAAAAGCAATGGTTTCTGAGAAACGTAAATCTTCAAAGACTGATTTTACCGAAATAAGTCCATCTGTGGATGTCGCAGATGAAGTTTTCGACGAAATCGGGACAGGATCCAATAAAGAATCAGCAAGGGAAGACCGAATATCACAAATCGATAGTGTTCCTTACATTCCGAATGGAGGGTTTGAGCGGCATGAAAATTATTCCAGCATCACCGACTCGACGGAGCCTAGTCCTTTGGATAGTACAAAACCCTCAAACAATAACTCAGTGGATGCAACGACAAGTGTATCCCAACTGGACATAAATGCTATGGACATTGACATAGTCGATGAGCAGTCACGGAATGTGTATGAAATAAAAGCGGAACCCAAGACTTATCCCGTCCAAATTTATAAGAGCAGGGATAACGCAACTATGGATGCACAGAATGTAATAACCCTTCAAAACTTAGACGACCAAAGTCAAACTACGGTAACTTATCGCGAACCAACGGCTATGGACCACAGTAATCAGATATTGACTAACAGCGAACAGGACATCGGCATTGACTCCATCGAATCTAAGTACTACGGTGGATGTGATGTCGTGTACCTGCCAATGCCGGCAAATGCTCCAATTGCGCATCCAGTGAAAACTGAATCCACATTCTATGTGGCACAACAAATATCATCACCACCCCTCGTGTACGATCTGCACACCGTTAACGAATCTAATGAAGATACTAGTCCAGTCATGTCAACGCCTCTAACAAAACCGTACGTACAAGAAGGTACCAGTTCTGAAGAATCAAGTTCCGCACCAACCTACCCATCACCTGTTCCATTTGACCATAAATCGAAAAAAGAACCGATTGAGTCTTCATCATTAGAAGACGACTCCAATGGTCTTCAGGAATCGGAATCTTCCGAAGATATGCAGCCACCAACAGAAGTATCGGAGGAATTAGAAGAAGTACCCGACGAAACGGACGAAGAACCACGCGGGCTGGGACCGCTCGAAGACATTGACATCAACTCGTTGGTGTTAGTAGAAAGTCAGGATACAACCACTCCGGGCAAAACAATCTACGAAATCTATGTGATAGATCCGGATACGGGAAAGCTGAGCGAGAAGCCTTTAGACGTCCCGGAGGATGTGATTGAAAATATTCGATCTATACTCGAAGTCGGTGAGGAATGAATAGCTGTTATTAATGGTAAGATTGTTGTTTTTTCTTCAACACTCAACAGCATGTAAATTAGCCGGGAATAGGGAAGGAGGATCGATTCCTAATTTCCTCAAAGTAAAACAGATCGCTTTGTTATTGAAACCAAAAGGAATAAAACTTTATTTATCATCAACTTTTACAAAACAAAATCAATAATTTACCATCTCACAGCAGCGTCCCTATTAAAAGTCTATTTTTGGGGGTGCAATTTTCAGGTTTAAGACGTTTCTGGATAACCGTGTAGCCAAGCTCTTCCGCTCGTAGCATTCGATCCTTGTCGATAATGTCCATGCAGTAGAATCCTTGATGCGATTTCTCGATATTGGTCCGACTGTTATTTAAGTCATGCGTTTGATCAGCGCAATGTGCTAAACATAGATACTCCTTCAGCATAAGCTCAGACTTTCGGAAAATTTGGCTTCTTGGATACCGGATCCGTTCGAATTCGTACAACTTTCCGTAGCAGCAGGGGCAGCATACAAACTTGGCTTTCTGCTTGAAGCATTTCTCCAGCACGATATCACTGGCTACTCCGCACGCATGCAGCGAAACACCGATGTCGAAAGGTGCCTTAAAATAGTCCAAGTTACATCGGAAGTAAACGACATTCTTCAAGCCAAGCCGTTCTACTCGGTCTGTTGCTAACTGTTGGGACTCTTCCTTGTTCTCCAGAAGATAGATTGTGCACTCGGAAAGCAGGAAGGCCAACAAAATACCTAGATGGCCTGTGCCGGAACAGAAGTCGACTATTGTGTCACCGGGCTTAGCCAGGCCTATCACCTCGTTCGCCAGACACTCAAGCTGGTGTTTCTTGCGGTCGATGCGCTTGGTAGGAAGTTTGCCACCTGCAAAAGAAAAGAAGAGAAAGCTTTATGCTGTGCAGTACATCATAATCATAATAGTTCTAATCACAAAAAAAACGCATCAGAGTGCCTCAGAGCAGCAGAGAGCAAACGAGTCGCTAACGAGAGATCGGTTGAGTGAATGACGCTTTCCCGGAAGCTATGTCCCCGAATGTACTGTTTTCACGAATGCAACAATTCGAGTAATCACGATGTGATTGAGAACTCTTTACTAAAAAGAATGTATTTTTGTACTAAACTTTTTAGCGCAAACGATAGTATTCCGTTTGTCGTATTGTTCAACAAGACATCTGTTCAGTAATGTTTTTAAATTTGCATCGTATTGCAGTTTAGAAATGTATGAAACGCTTTCAATCAAGATACATGAGTATACGGTTGAGTTGTGTGAGCTGTCACGTTCTTTTCCGGTATTTATAAATCTGTATTTTTGTGAATTACAGATTTAAGCAATGCAAGTAGTGGCCATGGTTTGAATACTGTTCGGGATGTCTACCTGGTAATAATTTTATTTTTAATAATTTTAGAAAATATCCGAATAAGTTTAAGTTATCATGGGTCCGTTTGGTGTAATTTTGACGTAGGACAACGTCTTTGGTTTCTATACTGGGCTGCACATAAAAAAAAAACCTATTGCGACCGTCACGAAAGCGATCAGTTTAAGCGTTAATATCTCAGTCGTATCTCCAAACATTTTCAAAATGTTTTCCCCAATCGATCGGAAATATTTCTACGCGTTGATTCCAATATTTAAAACTATCGATTTTGAACATTACACTATTGAAAATAAGGCAAATATAAGGTGATGTCTTATATGTAAGGGAGATCTCATATTCAGCAAACAACGATATTAAAGGAGTACACCTGCGCAGGGTACACCATCATCCCAGTTCGAGCGACACGTACGAACGTGTTTTTCGCTCTCTCGCAGTAAAAGTTGTTTCCCCCGTTTTTCCCCCTCGCCCGCTTTCTCGCGATTGCGTGTTCGGTTCGCGATCCTTTGCCTGCGCTTGCTCATCTTCTGGTGGTGGCAAAGCAGAAAAAAGTGCTGCAAAGTTTGGAAAAATTTCCCGCTCGACCTGGCAATGGGTCCTAAAAAACGACCAACGGCGACATCCGCTCCCGAAACATTACCACAACCGGGCAGCTCCAAGCGGCTGCACCACGATGACGCCGATCCAGTGGATAGTAACGCTCGTCTACTAGCGAGCAATCAATTCGCCGTGCTCCCGGTACAGGAGGTGCCAAAGAAGGTGAAGGTCCCCCCGCTCTTAACCACATCAAAGGACATTGCTGCACTCAGGACCGAGCTTGCAGCTATCCAAATCCATCCGCTGTGCAAGCTGTGCAGTAATGGCACTAAAGTGATGTGCTCAACGGAGGCTGACTACCGTGCTGTAGGCGCTCACATAGTCGCTAAGAAACACGAGTTCTACACTCACGACGCGCCCGGAAGCAAGCCAATGAAGGTGATTCTGCGTGGCCTTCCAGATCTCACTCCGGAGTCAATCTTCGCCGAGCTGCAAGCGGTGGCACTGAAACCTCAAAAGGTGTTTCCTCAGGCGCCAGCAACATGGGAACTACCGGGACCAACTCTATCTGGTCCACCTTGAGAAGGGTTCCGTCACGATGGCGGAACTGATGAAAACACGGGCCCTTTTCGACATCATCGTCGAGTGGGACCGGTATCGTCCAAGACAGCACGACGTGACGCAATGTGGCAACTGCCTTGCGTTCAGTCATGGAACTCGTAACTGCCACATGAAACCGCGATGTGGCAAGTGTGCCGGAGCCCACAGTACCAACGATTGTGCCCCGATGGAAGAAGGTGCGCTACTGAAGTCCGCAAATTGTGGCGCAAACCATGAGAGCAGCAATCGAACCTGTCCAGAACGTGCTGAATTTTTGGCGATCGGCCTGCTCAATGCCGTCCACCATCTCTGATGAACGAGGAGAATTTCCCGTTGCTTTAGTATCAGGTGCCAAACCTACCGCCGATCCTATTAAATCACCGCCAAGCAAACCGCCCATCAGCTTCCGTTCATCATCGTTTCGCGGCAGCCGCCGCCACCCCCAACCCGACTCCTCCTCCCAGGCTGGGGCAATCCGAGTCGCAGTACCTTCACGCAACCACCCGTCGATGGACAGCTCTACAACTCGGAGCAAATGGTAGAGTTCTTGCAAGAGCTCTATCGCCAACTACGTTCCTGCCGCTCCAAGGAGGAACAGCTCAAAGCCGCCACATCCGTGACGATGACGTTCATTTTTAAATATGGACCGTAAACGCACCATCAACATTCTTAATTGGAATGCTTGTTCCATCCGGAACAAAACCGTAGAGCTCGGTGACTTCCTTAACAGGAAGGCCATCGACATCGCCATCGTCACCGAGACGCATCTCAAACCGGAAATCAGCATCTTTATCCCAGGATACCGGATTGTGCGACTTGATCGTAACGGCTCTAGTGGAGGAGGAGTTGGGATCGCTCTGCGCAACAACATCAACTGCCATCTGCTTCCGAGCTTCCAGCTGCGGTCTATCGAAGCCATCGGAGTCGAGGTCGAAACTGCCGTCGTACCGTATTGTCCCAAGCAAGCCAGTACAACCAACCGAACAACAACGGCCCTACGAAACGACATCCGTAAGCTAACTCGGAGGCAGGGGCAGTTCATCATCGCCAGCGACCTAAATGCGAAACACGACGCCTGGGAGAACACTCGGCGGAATCGGAACGGAATAATTCTGCAGGAAGACTTGGAAAAGGGACAATACACCGTCCTGGGCCCGGATACTCCCACCCGGTTGAGCCGATCCGGGGTCCAGTCGACAATCGACATCTTCCTCACCAACATGGGGAACAACATCGCCCAGTCGATCGTACACCAGGAGCTCAGTTCGGACCACTATCCGGTGGTGGCCGAAGTTGGCTCCTCGGTCAATCGGCATCGAATCACCAGATGGAACTACCATCGCGCCATTTGGGAGAGGTTCCGATATGCATCTTGATTCGGTTGATGACATCGAACGGCAGCTGCAGAGCATCGAGCAAGCGATCTCCCAGGCCCGGGAGCAACATGTACCGGTGATTGATCAGGTGAGCAACTCTGTACCTATTGATAGACCCACTAAAGATTTAATACAATTGCGAAACGCCATTCAAAGGCAATACTAGCGAACTGGGTTGCCAACGCTAAAAAGTCACTGTAATCGAGTGACGAAAATCATGAAGACCAAAATGGTGGACCTTAAGAATAATAATTTTGCCGTCAAGATCCCCTCTCTCCCAGATTGTGCAAAGCCGTTCTGGAAGTTGACAAAAAATTTGAAAACTAAACCTAGGCCCATTCCACCGTTGATCCCACAAGACAGCAATGGCTCTAAGGATCGCTTTATAACAATCGAAACAATCCTGCAGAAAAGGCTGAGGAGATAAGTCAACACTTCGTCAAGTCCCAAAAATCTTGGACAAAACATCGTCGGTTCACACGAAGCTGCCGTTGACGCGATTATTACTAACATCCATATAAGCCCCAACGACTTCACAGAGGAGTTGGAGATCTCAGCTGACGAGTTGTTGACTTATATCAAAGGTTCAAAGAGCGTGAAGGCTCCAGGTTCAAACAATTGAGCTCGCAGTTCTATAACCATCTGGCGAAGGTTTTCAACCAATGCCTCCGACTTAGCTACTTCCCCTCGTGTTGGAAGTCAGCCAAAGTCATCCCCATCGAGAAACCTGGGAAAGATTCTCCATGTTGTAAGAGCTATATGCCCATCAGCCTTCTCTCAGAAGTGTCGAAACTGTTTGAGAAAGTGATCCACTGTCGGTTTCTCTCGTCTGCCGACGAAATGAACATCTTGCTCGACGAACGAAATTTGGCTTCCGACGTGGTTATTCAACAATTCACCAACTTAATCGAGTCATTATTATCCTCAGACGGAACAAGCCTGTTTCTAAATCATCTGCCATGACACTTCTCGATAGAAGGCCTTTCCGTGATAGGACATTCCGTGTTTTGCTGCATGGTGCAGTTTCCGAAGCACAGGAGATCTCCACCGGTGTTGCGCAGGGAAGTAAACTAGGTCCACTTCTGTTCAACCTATTCACCTCGGACATACCCCCGCTCCCTGAAAATGGATCTTTGTCTTTGTTCGCCGATGATACATCAGTCGTCCACAATGGTAGGGTAACAAGATCGCTTATAGCGAAACTGCAGGGAAGCCTGAATGTTCTGTCAGAATACTTCACTGAATGGAAGATCTGTATCAGGCCTGAGGATTGTAAAATTAGCCTAAGCAACACAACGGTGGAATGGGCCAAATCAGTTGTCTATCTTGGCGTTACCATAGACAGCAAGCTTATTTTCAGGTAGCAGGTTGATAAAGCTATAACAAAGTGTAACGTTCTATTGAAGCTACTGTACCCATTGATCAACAGAAGGTCTATATTATCTCTGAAAAAAAAAGCTTGCTCTCTACAAGCAAATCATACTTCCAGTCATCGAGTATGGCATGCCAATCTGGGAGAGTTGCGCAAAAACACATCACCTTAAGCATCAGCGTGTTCAAAACAAGTTCATCAGGATCATCCTGAACACCCCTCCGAGGACAAGAACATCTGGGGTCCATCGTCTGGCCGAGATAAAAATGCTCGACGATCGCTTTAGTGAGTCTATCAATCGGCACAGAGCACGCTGCCTGACATCGGTTCACCAGATCATCCGGAATCTGGTTTCCCACCCCTACGATTTTCAAATTGTAGCTATAGTTTCAGTTTAAGTTGGTTATAAAATTTCAACTAACAATGCCCCAAGGGCTGATCTGAAAACTTAATTATAACATAAACAAACTAAACACACCAAACAAAGCTGAAGAGCCCATTGGACTAAAACACTTACAATGTAAATTAGTATATAGGACAAAGATTGGAAATAAAAACAAATTTAGTAGTTAGCAAAATGCTTTATTCGCTCGACAGCCTTGGAGCTGTTTAGAGTGGCAGTGATCCAGTATTGAATTGGCAGTTGGCTGTGACAAGTACCATGGAGAGTTTCTGGCGAGCAACCATTGGCTGGGTAGCTCATTGTTCAATCGCCATTGGATAGCAGCAGTGGTGAATTTGTAGCCAGCCGGTTGGCGCGACCACGAGCGTAAGTGTGATCTAGTTGACAGCCATCTTTCGATTAGGCGATTGAGTGTTATGAACGGTATAAGCCAGCCATTATCATCATCGCTAATGTGTGTAGCAAATGCTTTAACTAGTAACATTAGCATGTCCAGTTCCTAGTAATTAGCAGATAATTGATTTCAATTATCTTCTAACAATTGCTGCAAATATGACGTTAGTATTGCTGGCTAATGAAGTGTCCCTCAATATGAGTAAAGATGTTTATGGGCCATACGACAGGTCCAAAGTAGATCGATCAAACATGAGCCATTTCAAATCCGCCCTTTTTAGGATGACCAATTCGATTTTCCCACCTAAAAAGTTTGTTTGGAACTGTTATAGTATATCAAAAAACCGTTCCAAATTCGTGTAAATTGGAATCTAGCGATGGCTAAAAAAGGTCCAGCTTTCCCTTCTCCACAAACCTTATATCTTTTGTACAATTTCAAACACGGCTCGGAAATTCAAACTGGCTCTATACTATTCCGAAACGCAAATATAAAGCAAGCTAAAGCCAAGAGCAGCATGCCAAATAGAAATTTTACAAATGACGACCGTCACGAAATATTGAAATAAATGATGACGTACTCCTACGTCACCTTTGCGTACAACCTCATTGGGCTGTCCCTTGTAGTTTTTAATTAGTTTTAACAAATGTAATAAATTAAGTAAGCAACAGGCATTCAGCTTTGATGTTCAACCTTTCGGATGAAATAATTATCGTAACATTTCTGAGGGCCAGAGAGGAGATATTATCGTTCAAAATCTCCAAACCTGCGTAAAGCTTACGATTTCAGAAATTTTAGAACGGCGCCCCTATACAAGAAAAGAAAAGAGAAACGTAGGTCCTACGCTAAAAAATAATCCCGCACTGGAAATGGCTAAATGGTCGCCGATTCTGCTCAAATTTGGATTTGCTGGCTCAGGGTGGCATGCGGGGTGGTGAGTTCTACTGTACACAGCAGCACTATATTGTGACTACTTACCCTCTGGCTTCGCATCCAACGGAACGGAGTCCCACTCGAAAAGATTAGCATTTCGGTCGTTTGGAATGCTCTCCGGATTCAGCTCTAAGCGCTTCACTTTCTCCAAAATACTCAATACTTCCGGTTGATTTGTGGTTAGCACTTTTTCACCCGACAAATTCAATTTTTTTCTGTCCGCTTTATAAAGGCTAAAGCTAGTAGGGATTTCTATTGTTATGACTTCCGTTCCTGGCTCTAGCTGAATCTGATCCGGTGTGAGAAGCTTTTCGCATACCCGAAGCAACTCACCCTCATCATCGGCCACGACGCGTTCATACCAGCCGATGATCATTGGCAATTGCTTTTCGAGACATCCTATAGGAACTCGTTGAACTATTATATGCAAACAGATGAAGAGTATCACATCGGCAAGTGTTTTTTCGTATCCTTCGGCAAACTTATGATTCGCATAGAAATCAAAGCGATCAGTTTCATCACTCAGCTTTTCGTGCTCTTGGCTTGAAGAAACTTTTACGTTCTGAACGTTATTTACCAATTTGTAAATATTGTGAACCTTCAGTGGCTGAGCAAGATGGCTCTCTAGCTTCCCAAGATTTTCTGGAAGAACAAGTGTTTTACCAGGACCTTTTTGAAGCACATCGCGGACACAGGCTTCAATGTCCACCTCACAAAACTTTGTCCACATGGATACCTCGGCGGGTGCCAAGAGAGTGTTGCCTTTGAAGCCTAGAATTTGCTTCGGACTTGTCGAATATTTACTATGAAACTTCGTGATGTGTCTACAGATTCCACAAAGCCCCGAAACAATCCACGCATTATTCTTGAGGGTTGGTAATTGACAGTATGTTGCGGATAGCGGCCATTCGTCTACTTCGAAGAAATCAACGTCACAGTCAGTCAGATTCAACCAGATACTATCGCATTGATGCTCGAGTTCAGTTTTGTTCTGGACAAAATTAATCAGAATATCTTTTCCGATGACTGGTTGGCGAAGATATTTGCACAAAGCAAATACTATATGGCTTTCGATAGGGACTTCAACTAAAGTTGTTTCTCGGATACAGTGTTTGGAATAATACTCCAAATAAAGATTGATCATTTTGAAAAACGGATTCTATGTGGGGATTTGAAAGCATCAGCAGGTTCCTAGTTGATTTTGAATCTTCAGCATAGCCTTTCGATTAAGTGATTTTTGTCGAAGAAATGACACCGCCGTCGAAAGGCAACCTATTATTGTCAGTGATATCTGGAAGGACCAATAGTGCTTCTCGTCGAGCCACGCAACCCGATCACAACTAAAGTAGAAGAGAAAAAAATCAACAGGCAAATTACAGGCACACTGCGAACAAAACGATAATCCTACCTCCGAGTAACGATCTCGCCACTGGTGCACTTGAGCACTTCTTTATTGTGGGTGTGCACACAAACTCCTTGAGATTTACTTGCGATTTCGAATGCTGTACAAGGATGACAATCTTTGATTACCACGTACGTTTCTCGCTGCCAGCAGGTGGAATTATTTTCAATGATAAACTCCTGTCGACGTGTTCCTGCCTTCATCCATTTAGACTCGATTATGAGTACCACGATAGTCAACCTGAAAGAGGACGTCGGATTTTTACCATGTTTTGTTGAAAGTATTTTCAATCATTATTTACGTTACTCACAATATCAAACAACTTATCCCAAATACCATTCGCTTCTTGGAAAGATTCTCTATCATGTTGAGCAGTGGTTAAGGAACAGTAAGTCGGTGAGAACACAAAATTGAGCTGAGGTATTTGAAGGCATACAGTGAATAAGGATTCGCAAATAACTTAGTGAATGTAAATTGTTTAATATGTTGTTTCATTTAATGATTCCTACCTGCTTTTATCAGCATACAATAATAATTGAATATTATTCACATTAAAATATTGCTGTATCGAAAGAAAAATGAGTTTTCCGTCATTTCTGTCGTAACATTTAAAAGGGGCATATTTTCGTTAACGGATTCACTTCAACAACCTTTTTTCTGTAAAAAGAACTCGAATGCAAAAGCATTTCCCATAGAATTTATTCTTATAAGCAGTTATCAGAATCCTAAATTCAATGGTTATGCTGTGATAAACTGAAGGAATAGCCAATAAAGGAAATCGATCAACAAAGATAGGTCCTTTCCAAATACTAATCGATATTTTTTCTCAGCTCAACATCAAGGTGAGTAAGAAAAGGTGTTCTCACTTTGCGTGACGCGATTGCGAGCAGTGTTGCCAGAGTATACTCGGTTTATCGGTATTTATACCAGACTTTTATTCTCAATACCGATATGCACCGACAAGGGCTCTGAAAATACCGATTTCCAACGATTTATACCGATAAAGCCGATTTTTTATGGAAAGTTATTTCAACATTATATTTGGTTTATTATATATCAGCGTGTTTTTTTTAGATATTTTACCCCCTAATTAATTATTTTTCAGCAAATATTTTCTCAATTAAAACTGCACCAGATTTGCATCAAATAAAAAAAACTAAATAAAGCGAATGAAAAAGCTTTTAAACTGAAAAAAAAAGAAAGTAACGATGAGATATCCAGTTCATTCGGTCACACATAACATTCCATTAGTGTTAAGTTTCAACGGTATCCAGCAGCCAATGGCATCTATTTTCGTATCATTTAATAAAACCACAGAATGGCCGCAATACATTTAACATTTCTTATACGTCAAACGCAAGGGCATTCGATGCCAACTGTCAAACATCGCTGAGTTTCATACGGAGGTTATTGCATCGATCAATTTCTGCTAGTCGGTTTTGGCCAATATCTTAGTCAAAGCAAGATTTCGTAGTATTTAAGCTGCAAGACGGAGTTATCGCGTATCGCAAGAATGATGCCCAGCTCGTTTACTTGCCAGTTTATCAATTTATTTTCGGATCAAAGAAGAGACATGACGCTATATGGAGTTCGCCCGTTCGGAAACTCAACGCGAGAAACATTTGAATTAGTCTTAAATGCACTAACGATGAACAAATTTGGAGTGTTATGGTTGTATGTCTGTGACAAAACTATGGAGTTTTAATTATGATATTGAATACGTTAACAAATGAAGACAGGTTGTAATTTTAAGCAAAATAAACTCATATCAGTCGTATATTTAACAACCAACAACACATTTATGCTACGCAATATGGGGTTTTCAAAAGAAATTATCGGATTTATTGATAGGGTAGAGCGCTACTTCACGTCATGGTCGCCTTTTTCGTTCTATCAAGCAAAAAAAATCAAAAATATCAAATACACTATGCGCTCGACAGCAGCGTTGAATAATCGATCATATCTTAGCTTTTCGTGACTAGCAAATCCAGTGGTATGTATGGAAAAGTGTATTAAATTGGAACCCGGTATACACTAGAATTAATCCGTTTTTGTGTTAAAAACTGTTTAAAAAAAAAAAATGGATGTGCTTGGTGAGGTGCTTAGCATAACGGGGAGTTGGCCTCAAAAACCTTATCGCTATACATGATTTTTGTATATCTTAATAACATCTTAAGAAGTGTGTATTCGAAAAAAATATATATTGTAAGGCTCTTATTTATTCAAAGTATTCATATTCAGCCTGCGAGATGGTAAAAATAAAAAAAAATAGCTAATGCATTTTTTATTTTTATTTTTTATGTTTACGTCAAACTTGTTCATATAAAGGTTTGAAAATAGAAGAAAAAATGATCGCCGAAATATATTGTAATCTTGCATCAAAATTAAACTATGAGTTCACTTGAAAAAATCCGAATTTTACTCAAAACCGATAAATACCGATATTTTTTAATAAGCAATACTCGATATTATATAATTCCACCTGGCAACGCTGATTGCGAGCAATGATTTGTTTCACACGGTTGTTTGTGAACACCCATCAATGGGTAAAAAATTAAATAGCATCTGAAAACAATTCGATCGTTACCCGAATAAAAAAATCTCATAGATTTACAATTGAATATATTGTAACCATACAATAGAATCTATAGTATGTACAATTAAAAGTATTAATCACAACGATAAGATGACAATAGGAGTTATTGTTACCCACAATAAGAATCTAATGTAAATTGAGACATCGACAATAGAAAAGAGGTTGTTATGTATCTTAACTTCATAGAAAAAAATCCTTATTTTCCGAACAAATTTAAGTCAATTACTACTAATTGTATTGTTTCACAATTGTTGAAAATCCTAGCATATAGAGTGAATTGTGAGATCTATTGTTGTGACAATATGAATTTTTTATTTCTCTGATTCACGAACAATAAGATTTATGGTCAAAAATAGATTTTAATGTTATTTTATCTTATTGTATTGTAATTGTATGGTTATTTTTATCCCGATTTTTATGCCGACAATCAAATCATGGTCAGGATGACTATTGCATATAATGGTTACAATAACCATGAAAATGGTCGAATTCACCACGTTCATGGCATTCTTGACTATGGTCATGGTAACAAGGACTATTCCGACATTATGGCAAATTTTGGATCAACTATTTTAATGGTCGTTTTGACTACGATCATAGTCAGTTCAAAATAAATCACTATACTGGAATATTCATCCTAACCCCCTGTTGGCGCACTTCTTGACACCAAGGCGGTGGGCTGTATATCAGAGAATGCGTTGGACACACTTGGTTGTAGAAATGGCTTAACTCTCTTTCTTCCGCCTTGAAAAAGGCAGGAATTGGTTTCCAAGTAAGTGTGTCCAATCAGCTACTCTTGTCAAGGTAGAATGCAAGCAACAGACTCGGTGTGGGTCGAAACAATCGAATATGTCCAAAATGAAGTCGGCTGGGAAAGTGCCAGATGCAAACGTAAATTTTTACTCTTGGTTGTGTATTTCCGATGTTGATAGTTCGGTGGATAAAAGTAGACTGTGTCCAGGCAAGGAGTTTTGGATTTGCTTTGCTTACTCACTGAAGACCAAATAAAGCAAAGGTGGAGCTACGGTGTGCACAGGCTGCAAAATGTGTTGTGTAGTTTCCATGCCTACCGGATGGCAGTTAAATGGGCGTTGCTGCTGGCTGATGTGCACATCGTTCAGTTTCAGTTTCCGGAGCGGACGGTTCGGGCGCGAACACCCCCAATAATGGTATAATTGACTATCAAATTTGTCTCTGTGTACCTATTTGTCATAAAATGGGGAAATTGCTCAATCATGCAATGGGTAAAAAATACTCATTAGAATAGGAAAACTCATACAATAAAAAATCGGGTATATTTTTACACATTAATGGGTGAAAAAACAGTTCAAAACCCAAGCGTATCCGATGCATCGTTGATGGAAAGCGCTGCTTGTTTCAGTTTTTTAATTTCATAAAAACTATAATAATATATGAAACCAAACACTCTCGGAACAACGCAAGTAAGACAAATTATATTTTTTTGTATATAAGTAATCTAATGCTTCAAAATTATGCCTCCAGATCGTCGATTCAACTTTTACTAAGCGTTGATAATCGTTTTGTGTGCACCCATTTTGGGTTTTTGCAATGAGTGAAAAAATAACCATTTACCCTTTTGCCCATTGATGGGTAAATTTGGTTCACCCATTCAATGGGGAGAGGCACATCTAGCGAAAATGGGTGTTTTTTCACCCATTAATGGGTTTTTGCTCATCCGGTAGCTTGCTTGTGTTGGAAGTAAAAAAAATCATTGCTGGACAGGCGAGCACACGGTTGTTCTGAAGTGGTAATATTGTTGACTACATTCTATGCATTTCAATTAACATCACCCATGCTTCACAAAATTCCTTTCTTTTTAATCCCAAAAAATGAATATTTTAAGTCCTTTTCTCACTCTAGTGTGATAAAAAAAAAGCATAAGAACAAGGCTATCTTCCAAGTGGAATTATCGATTAATTTCTGGCTTTGCTGAAAAATACGAGGAAATAAAAAAAAATTGGTTCTTGCAAGCCAAACCTGAATCCAGTATCATGGACAGGCTACGAGACACTAATTAGATCTCTTAGATTGATATTTATATGTATTTATTTAGTCAGCACCAACAGGCTTAATAAAGCACCAATGGTGGTATTAAAAATATGACGAGTACAATAAACTTAAAATTAAATATCAAATCAAAAAACTTGTTCAAAAGGCTCTACATGTCAGAAAAATATAACGTGAAGCGTCTGCGCAGAGTTTGCCGAAGGACATGGTAGTCGAACATTGTCGAGACTCGATTAAAAACACGCTGGAGTCCTCCGATCGGTGCCATGCTATAATTTTTACGGCGAATTGGCATCCTCAGCATTACACTATTGGGCAATGCCCTTGGTTGAAAGTTAATATTAATCTGCCCCAGCATGGCGCTGCAATCTATTCGGCCTTGTAAAGTGGCTGCAACAAAGAGAGCCCTGGATGTGTCCCGACGAAACCGAAGCGGTGCAATATCGATCAATCGACAACGACTCTCGTAACTTGGCATACGAAATGGGTCTTTCTAAGGCAACCTTCTCAAAGAGAAGCGTACAAACCTGCGTTGAACAGATTCGATTCTATTCCCGCCATTCATATTGCTCGGATTCCAGACGGCAGTGCAATACTCCAAAGTCGATCGCACTAGGGAGCAATAAAGAGATTTCAAACAGTAAATATCGGAGAAGTCTTTAGCCATCCGAAAAATAAAGCCTATAGCTCTTGACGCCTTGTCCACGATGCACGAGATGTGAAACTTGTACGTCAACTGAGAATCCAGATTAACTCCTAGATCTTTTCCGTAAGGCGTACGTTAGATTACCATGCCTTGAAGCTTATAGTCGAAGAGGATTGGCTCCTTTTTTTTTTAGAAAAAGTGATTACCGAACACTTCTTCGGATTAACCACCATACGGTTGAGGCTGCACCAGTGCGCAAAGATTTGTAGCTGCTATTGTGGAGGTGACAATCGTTGATTGACTGGATTCGTAAAAAGATCTTCAGATCATCAACATACTGAAAAACGGGGGCCAACGAGGGCTAGTTTCACATCATTGAAGTACAGCAAGAAGATCAGCGGCCCTAAATGACTCCTTTGAGGTGTTCCTGAAGTGGCTGGAAAAACGTCGGACATGAAATCACCAACAGTAACTGTCAGCAGACGACGTAGGAACGAAACGACTGTAAGAGACTTCCATTTACTCCAAGCTTACATAGTTTTGCGATAGCGATGTCGTGGTTGAGCTTGTCAAAAGCTGCTGAAAAGTCTGTATAGATGACGTCTGTTTGCGCCCTTTCGGCCATATTTTCCGTTATAAACAAAGTAAGACACAACACATTAGTGGTAGTGGAATGGACGACCACGAACCCGTGTTGACCTTCACTTAAGTATTGCTTGCAATGGGAGAGTAGAGGGTCTATTATAACGAGCTCACATAGTTTCGATACCGTGCTCAAAGACGAAATGCCTCGGTGATTATTCACATCTCGCTTGGTTCCCTTCTTGTTAACTGGAAACAAGCGAGCAACCATCCAACACTAGGGAAAATTGCCACTTGATATGGAAATCTGGAAAAGACGATGCAAGGGGGCCAGCAGAATGGAAATGTGTTTCTTTAGAAATACTTACGGAACTCCATCTGGGCCAGGATTGAAGGATGACGTGAGCTGCGATGCGGCGTTCGAGATCATCTCAATACTGATATGGTTTGCACCAAATGAGTAACCATGCAGAGGAACGTTGTTCGTAGCCGCACACGCTAAGCTCAGTTTACCCATAATCGCAAAAAAGTGCACATACTCATTTATGGGTAAAGTTGTCTTTACCCATATTTGAATAAATTTGTATGGGAAAAAATACTCATATATGGGTAAAGGCCACTTTACCCATAAATGCGTATGTGCACTTTTCGTGATTATGAGTATTCTTCACTCATATTTGGGTATACTGATCTTAGGGTGCAGTTATCTGATCGTCAGTAACATTTTCGTCAGTGAATATGCTGGCAAAGTTGATCGAAAACAAGCGGTTTATATCCTGAAGAATGGAAGCGGTTTCGCAGCTCAATACCATAGACGATGCTAGTCCATACTCCCTGCGCTGATGATTAACATAACTCCAAAAAGATTTCGGACGTGATTTCAGCTTTCTTAGGACATTTTGTGATTTATATCTATTGATACTACAACCGAAAATGAAAACTTTCTCCTTCGCTGGACACATGACCTCAACGTTCAAGTTTCGAATCCAGGTTGCTACATATTTTTATTTTTTCAACATCATAATATTTCACTTTCACTTTTTTAAAAACACTGTTTAAAACTGGGGGCGCGACACATTTAAATCCAGATTCAAGATGATCGAAAAATTCCACGCTAGCGAATCAATCTTTAAAAAATTTAGTTTCAGCTTGTGCATCTTAATCCATAAAGTTGCATCGTGCTCCATCTTTTTGCAGTAAATCTTTAAAATCTACGTCAAAATCTTTAAAATCTTCTTTCTATCTACTAAGCGTGCGCACATCGCACAAAAGCAAAACAAAAAAAATCCTGCATCTGAGATCTGAGAGTCGCGCCCCCTGGTTTAAAACTAGGTTTAAAAACCTTTTTTGAGCGTATTAGAAGAACGATTGTGATTGGGAAACTAGGAAATGAAGTGGAGTGAAGGAAGTAGAAGTGTTAATTTTGAATTCTCCTAGTTCCCCAATCATCATAATAGGGTATGACCATAGACTAACTCTAAGACCAGTAGGTCCCATACAAAAACGATTTTTTTCTTGGCTCAGTCAGTACTAGAACATCGTCCCAAGCTCGGTCCCAAGCTCAATAATGCACCCCTTATAATGAACTCACATGAACACACTCTCAAATACTCTGTCAAAATAACACAGCAAATCAAAACAAAGGCGCAAATATGTATAACAAGGTGCTGGCTTCAAGGTGTAATTCGGACCAAGGGGTTCTACAACAGTGAACCAATTTCAAATCGCTAGTTACATATTGATTGTTGGTATGATCATAGACTAACTCTAAGACCAGTAGGTCCCATACAAAAACGATTTTTTTCTTGGCTCAGTCAGTACTAGAACATCGGTCCCAAGCTCGGTCCCAAGCTTAATAATGCGCCCCTAATAATGAACTCACATGAACACACTCTCAAATATTCTGTCAAAATAACACAGCAAATCAAAACAAAGGCGCAAATATGTATAACAAGGTGCTGGCTTCAAGGTGTATTTCGGACCAAGGGGTTCTACTACAGTGAACCAATTTCAAATCGCTAGTTGCATATTGATTGTTGGTATGACTCACCCTATTATCATAGACTAACTCTAAGACCAGTAGGTCCCATACAAAAACGATTTGTTTCTTGGCTCAGTCAGTACTAGAACATCGGTCCCAAGCTCGGTCCCAAGCTTAATAATGCACCCCTAATAATGAACTCACATGAACAAACTCTCAAATATTCTGTCAAAATAACACAACAAATCAAAACAAAGGCGCAAATATGTATAACAAGGTGCTGGCTTCAAGGTGTATTTCGGACCAAGGGGTTCTACAACAGTGAACCAATTTCAAATCGCTAGTTGCATATTGATTGTTGCTATTATGCAACCATCGATTACATTTTTTATTATAACTCATAAAGTTTTTAAGCTTTAAGCGAGATTCAACTACACAGAGAGGAATTTAATAGTCAATTTTACCATTATTGGGGGTAAGGATGGCTATTGCAGCATAGTGATTTTGAACCGACTATGATCATGGTCAAAAATACCATTAAAAATAGTTGATCCAACATTTGCCATAATGTCGGAATAGTCCTTGTTACGATGATCATAGTCAAGGATGCCATGAACGTGGTGAATTCGTCCATTCTCATGGTTATTGTAACCATTATATGCAATAGTCACCTTGACCATGATTTAATTGTCGGTATAACGATAGAATTTTTCTCAGAGTACTTATACACTTGCGAAGATAAGTTTGATTAGTCATTTGGTAGTATGTATCACGAAAAGTTACACAACTCTTTTTATAAAGCCAGAAACTTGAAGATCGTGTAAATCACCTGTTCAGCTCAAATCATGATGTCCCAAAAGTTCAAGAAATCGAAAATTACACGAAAGTGAACAACTATTTTTTTATTATTATTGTCTCAATTGCTTTGGATTACTTCGGTTATCCTAATAGCAACATGATTTTACATACATTAATTGTTATGTTATATATTCTCCGTGCGAGGAGTAACGATTATGATGTAGAAGGAGATGTTCGCTCATCACCATGAGGCACCAAGAGCGAACAACAAGCTTTGGCTAGAATGAAAGAAGAAAAGCTTGATTGCAGTGCAGGCTCAAATATGACAGATGTTTTTAGGAAACTTGAGCGAAAAGGGCATGTGTACATGTACTGAACCAACGACATTTTTGCCTAACATCCACTGCGGGTAGGCAAAAATGTCGTTGGTCTGAGTACCACTCGTACACATGCCCTTTTCGCTCAATTTTCCTAAAAACATCTGTCATATTTCCGAGCCTGCCGCACACTAGCGGAACTATCAAAACTTCTCTTCATATCTTTCATTCTAGCCAAAAACATTGTTGTTCACTATTGGTGCCTCATGGTGATGAGCGAACATCTCCTTCTACATCAACATGATTTTGTTGATTATCGCTAAATTAACGACACATTTAGTACATAGGCCGAATGAAGGAGCTAGGCTAACATTACATTCCCTTATCCTATTTCATAAGATAAATTTATGAAATTAATACTGAATTTTTATAGCAAATATTAAAAATGCAATCTTATAGTACGTTCACACTACTGCTTTATATTACATGATATAGAGTATCTTGATATCAGCAACTATACATCTAGTTTTCACCGGAAATAATGTACGTAATATAAGCTACAGTGTGAACGTACTTGTGACATCCTCAACGGACTGCCACAGTAATTCTAGGTGCAAAAGCTACTTATTTCTCCGAGTGAGGAGACGTCCCAAGTAACCATGAAGCTCTATATAGATACATCAATTTTGCATTATATTACGATATAAGTTTATTGTATAAAGCAGTTTAATCTTATATGCGTCCATAAAGCAGAACTAAAGTCGAAAAGGGCCCCACTCCTGTCAAATTAAAGCTAGCGCACATGCTTTATTGAAGCCCGAAAACAAGTATATTTAGGGCATAGTTACTTTTTCAGCAGTTGAATTACTGCTTCTACTGAAATGTTTTATTGCATTTTAAAAAGCATATATAGAGCTTGGAAAATTTTGGAGAAAAAACATCAAGAATGTATTCCTTTCTATTTGAAATTCATTTCTCCTCTATTGCGACGTTTTATTTCTATCATTTAATGGCATATATTTTCGCGAAACATTGATGATGAGATATATTTAATATAAGCTCCAATGTGTTTCCTACATCGGGATTCGAACCGAGGCTTCTCACGAATGATCGATGAATGCCGGTTGCGTTAACGCTCTTAGCCAAGAGAGCAATGAAATTATGGAAGACAACTGCATAATATTAAGGAAGCATACCCTAAGCACACCCTCTTTGTCGTTCTACAAAAACATGTTTCATGCAGCTATTTTTAGATTTTTCATGCTCAACACATCGTTGAGATTGTGATACCTGAACCTTTGTTCATCCTCAACCCCAGACGAGTTTCAAATGAAATCATGCCCCCGCCGTTCATCACACAACAAGCCACCATTTTGATACCCGGTGCAGCTTGAAACTGGATCATAAAAGAAAATGGTATGAGAATGAAGATTCCTCTTTAAAAAATAACAGCTCAGTCCTCTGAACAACCAGAAAAACCCGCGGCTCCCCATAATGCAGCCATATTTTTTGCTGAAATTTTAGGAATCAAACTTTCTGCTGCGAAGTCCAAGGTTAAGAAGAATGAAGATGACGTTTCTGGATCTGACAGGCAGCTCAGCTCGATCATATGTTTCTCATTTCCAAAGTCAAATTGGAAAATGTCGTCCAGATGATACTGCACCAATGCTACTTTTTAGCTAGCAATGAAGCATTTATTGAGATAATGCAATAATGCATCAATTAATGCGTATTTAACGTTAAGTTGTTTGAAGAAATATAGTAATGCATCATAACATTTTTAATGTAAAGGTAATGCTACATAGCATTGAAGTTGTTGAATAAATGTGATATGGCATGACTGTTGCTGATAGTCGGTCGAATAATGTTATGATATAATGCTTGTGGTTACTTGGGGTCTTTCGCTTATACACGCTGCGAATTCTTTTTCTCTAGGAACTACTTGTTTCTCATGTTACCGAGAGACTTTTTCGATCCAGAGAGCCAAACCAAAAAGTCCTATACGAAACTACTTGTTTTTTCTTTACGGAGATACGTTTTCGTTTCAGCTAGGGAGATTGAAGATCGGAATTTCGGAGTTTCTACTAAGAGAACTTAGAATGAACATCGAACTTAGTTTATTAATTCATCAACAAGGGGTTAGGATCTTAATGCTACATGGTGTGTTACTGATTTACAATTTTGGCGTATTTAAATTAGATCTATCTTCCTTTTTTAATGCTTTACTACAACATATTTTTTGTCTCAACCATGACCTACAACATATTTTTGTCTTAATATTTAAACTATCCTTGAATGTGTGATCATCATAGATCTTATTGCACTTTTGCTATGCTCTATATACTGCTAAGGCACTACATACTAATGCACTTGTGCTAAGGCCCTTCCAGATCTGGTAATTTGCTTCAATCAGTTCTATTTTGATTGGTTTCCTCATCCAGATCTGAGAGGGCTCATAATTTGGGGCGTTGCTTATGATCTAATATTGCATAGCATTTGTATTGTTCACGCTAGAAGAATCGTCCTTAAGTAGGACGAAGGAAAAGGAAAGTGATTACCGCCGGATGCATCTACGCGTGGGCGTGTTTATTGCTAAGCTTCATCTGTTGTTTGCTTCTATATATCCTTATGTAAACGATGTTCTAATTATGACATCAACATCGTTGTGGCTTAGGCCAGTGCGTTGCAATGCTAGATGCAACAGCATGATTGCTTTTAATGACGAACTAATTTGGTTCGCGCAGTGACAGTACTATTATGGATATCGGAAGTTTATTTCGCTGAGTGTAGTTGAAATCTTACAACTTACAACCCAAGTAACCACAAGCATTATATTATTGCACTTATCCAATCCAAAATCAACATCGATAATGCGGAATCGCTTCAATTTACAGTTGTCAAG
The DNA here is from genome assembly GCA_034211315.2 of Aedes japonicus. NCBI lineage: Eukaryota > Metazoa > Arthropoda > Insecta > Diptera > Culicidae > Aedes > Aedes japonicus. The sequence continues at coordinate 230,740 of JASCZW010005232.1, read as the reverse complement.
TAATGAAGCGTTAGATTAGCTTAAGAATGTAGTGATGCATTACCAATGCAGTAATGCTACTTTAGCAATGTCTTATGGCATAACAAAAGATATAGCATTAGTTCGATCTTAGTGGGGCCCTTTTCAACTTTAATCCAACTTCAATGATGCACTAGACGTAATACATATGCCCTATATATGCATGCTATTACCATAGACTAACTCTAAGACCAGTAGGTCCCATACAAAAACGATTTTTTTCTTGGCTCAGTCAGTACTACACATCGGTCCCAAGCTCGGTCCCAAGCTCAATGGAAGAATCCAGGTTGAAAAAAGAAGAAGACACTGAGTGGTGATAAACTGACAGCTCTACGAAAGTATAGGACGAACATTTTAAAATGCTTATAAAAATTCAAATGAAATTCTAATTAAAGCGGTTTGTTGTATGATGTAAGAAAAATCCATAACTACTCAATAAAGCCATTTTCAGCAAAATAAAAAATAAATCAAAATAATGCCCCTATTTTGCAGTTTAGGATTTTTCTTACATCATACAACAGACCGCTTTTAAATAAAATTTTATTTGAATTTATTAGAAGCATTTCAAAACGTTCGTCCTATACTTTAACATGGGAGCTGTCAGATTTATCACCGCTCGGTGTCTTCTTCTTTTTTCAACTTGGATTCTTCTATAATGCGCTCCTTATAATGAACTCACACGAACACACTCTCAAGTATTCTGTCAAAATAACACAGCAAATGTAAACACAGGCGCAAATATGTATAACAAGGTGCTGACTTTAAGGTGTATTTTGGACCAAGGGGTTCTACAACAGTGAACCAATTTCAAATCGTTAGTTGCATATTGATTGTTGCTATTACAGCCTCGTGGTTACTTGGGAATGTTCTGTAAAGTTTCGAAATTTGGTAAGAGGCCAAATTTTTACATTTGGCATGTGCAGCATGTGCAAATCCAGCAACATATCTGGTTTTCAATGAAATTAAATGAGTGTACTGATTTCTCCATGTATCCATGTACGTGAACTTTCCTTAATTTGCAGTTTGGCAAACCCTTGATCTTTTAACAAAATGTTGAAAATGTTCCCAATCTTCCAAAGCCGTGATTCTCGACTCAAAAATGAGTATCTTCGGAATATCGTGTATCATTTGTTTTGATTTTTTTTCTGTCACAGAGCTTTAAGCTTTCGATGTTCATTTTGTTCATCCCACCCAAACTCCTTCCTGCAATTTATATGCAGTGCTGTCACAAAACGTAGTCGAATCGGTGGTGTTGAGTTCAGTTTGCATCAAACCTGCCATCGTCTCTATCCAGTTCTTCATCTAGACAGTCGTAGGCTTCAAAGGTCACTCTTGTTTTGCTAGTCGAAGTAATTGCTGTTATTATTGTTGCCTATTTCGTATTCCCACAGGTAATGTACAATTAGGTAGCAGGCATTTTAAAATTTGGGTACAACCATTCCAGGGGGGGTATATTTGTTCCTACGGTGTCAAAGGTCAAACTTGTTGCATATTTATTTGAGACTGTAAATGAGTTTCACGAACTTTTTTCTTGTGCGAGCCATTATGCATGACTTGGCTGTATTCGGGGAGCTGATTAGCGCCTATCATTGCTGAACTGCTACAAGCAGATAAGATTGTTCTGGAACAAACAACCTCATATAAATTTTCTGTATTATCCACAGGTCAAGTAAAAATTAGTGCTAAAAATGGTATCTGCAAACAGCAATGCATTGCGCTACGATGGCCGAGTTGTCGTTGTGACCGGGGCTGGAGCTGGATTGGGTCGTGAATATGCATTGCTATTCGCTTCTCGTGGTGCCAAGGTGGTTGTGAACGATTTGGGCGGTAATTTCCATGGCCAAGGAAAGTCGAATGCGGCTGATAAGGTAGTGGAAGAAATCCGGTCAGCGGGTGGAACCGCTGTGGCAGACTATAATTCCGTTGTCGATGGTGATAAAATCATCCAAACTGCGTTGGAAGCCTTTGGGCGAATCGATGTGCTTATCAACAATGCAGGAATTCTGCGGGATAGAAGTATGGCCCGCATTTCCGATGACGACTGGAATCTGATTCATGATGTTCATCTGAAAGGCAGCTTCTTAACTACTCGTGCTGCATGGCCAATAATGAAGAAGCAGAACTACGGTCGAATCATCATGACGTCTAGCAATTCAGGGGTATATGGTAATTTCGGACAGGCTAACTACAGTGCCGCTAAGCTGGGACTCGTGGGACTGGCTAACACTGTTGCCATTGAAGGAGAGAAGAACAACATTCAATGTAACGTTATTGTCCCAACAGCCGCTTCCAGAATGACCGAAGGCATTTTGCCAGAGATCTTGTTCAATGAACTGAGTAAGTGAAGATTTTGTGTGTCGTTTTAAATCATTTTTATGACTCCAGTGTTTTGTTTTGCAGAACCAAAATTAATTGCACCGGTCGTTGCCTATCTCTGTCATGAATCCTGTAAGGATAATGGCGCTATTATCGAAAGCGCTGCCGGTTGGGCTACAAAGGTACACTTTGTGCGGGGAAAGGGTAGCGTTTTGCGTACATCAATTGACGAAGACGTCACTCCAGAGTATGTCCATAGCGTATGGGACAAGGTAACCGATATGTCTCAAGCAACGCACTTGAACGCGATAGGAGAAGCTAGTCTTTCGTTGGTCGATGTGTTGGAAAAACTGCGCGAAGGAAAACCAGCTGGAGATTCACTTACCGATACGTTCAAGTTCAACTACAAAGACGTCATTCTGTATGCATTGGGTGTCGGAGCAACTGTTACCGATGAAAATGATCTGCGATTCCTGTATGAGAATAATGCGGACTTTTCCGCTCTTCCCACATTCTTCATTTTGCCGGGTCTACTTTCTGTGATGGGATCAAATCTTACAGCTTCTGCTATTCCACATGCCAGCTTCGATTTAACAAACGTAAGGACGCGTTTTTGTCAGTTTCCCGACCAGTCTCTAACGTTTGCTTTTTCAAATTATAGATTCTTCATGGAGAACAGTACATCGAATTGTTCGATTCGGTCCCAACGGAGGGGGTTTTAACAACAACGTCTTCAGTGATCGATGTACTGGATAAAAAATCCGGAGCCTTGGTCGTCACTCAATCTGAATCCTTTGACCAAAACGGCGCGCTGGTCGCACGTGGTCAGAGCAGCACATTCGTGGTTGGTGCAGGAAATTTCAATGGTAAATCTAAGGCGAGTCCGGAGGTCAAGTCGCTGGTCCCAAATCCGAAACGTTCACCCGACGCATCGGTCCAGATTAAAACTAGCAGGGACCAGGCTGCCCTGTACCGACTGTCCGGTGATCTAAACCCAATGCATATCGATCCGAGTTTCTCCGCCATTGCGGGATATAAAGTTCCAATCTTGCATGGACTCTGTACGATGGGAATTTCTGTGAAAGCTGTTCTCAAACAGTACGGTGGCGATGATTCGACTTTGTTTAAGGCAGCTAAGGTTCGCTTTTCGAAACCAGTATTGCCAGGCCAGACACTGCGTGTCGATATGTGGAAGGAGGCAAACAATCGAGTCTGCTTCCGCACGGTGGTTGTCGAGACTAATACAGAAGTTCTTTCAGGTGAGTCCGGTCTAATGTTTTTTTTTGTTTCTTTGAATTACTGCTGAGCAAAATGCTGTCTGATATTCCTTTTATCTGAGTTATTTATAAAAGCTTGTTTTTATTGATGATTCAACTCACGTCGATGTGATAAGATTTCTGAGCCAGTTGTTGAAATATTGTTCTTATTACTTAAACAAAAGTTTACCAACAATTTTTTGTAGCTGCAATTGAAAATACTGAATAAACCTCAGAAATTTGAGGCTGTTGAATCAATTTAAATGTAGAAAAACTAACCTACATTTAAATTGATTCAACAGTCTCAAATTTCTGAGGTTTTTTTAAGTTCACCTGCTTATTTCCATTATTATTATTATTTATAAAATTGTAAATAGTCATGACAGGAAAATCCACAAAAACTTTGGCATAAAACCTGTTCCTTTTCAATGTGATAACAATGTAAAATAAGTATAATATACATAGAAATGTATATCTACGTCATCATTGAGACCGTTGTTTCGGTTTCAACTCCATTGGAAGATCCATAGGCCGAAATACGGAAGGCTGGAATTATTAAAAAAACCGGATCAGAAAAACGCCGAATTACAAAACGTCGAATCACAAAATGCCTAAAGGTCGAATCACACTACCCCGAATTACAAAAGACCAAATAAACAGCCGAGAAGCGAAGTGGACCGGTGCGCTTGTACCTGTCCACTTTGTCGCTCTGTCATGTTTATACAGCCTTTTGTTCGGTATAGAGTTAATTTGTTGAAGATTGAAAATTTTCCTTATTCATGCTTTGCATATATTGTTTAATAATCAGTTCTCTTCCTGATTTCGATTGAGGCGGTTGATAGTTTTGTTCGTTCGCGCAATAGTATTTCTCTCTACGGCATTGTAATCATTTGGCATTATCCTGGTATCATCAGCCTTGTTTCTTTTGTCGGGAGCAGACATGTGCAGAAGTTGAAAAATACTGTGCGATTTACCTACGGAAATGGAGCAGACAAACTAGCCTTGAGCGAAGTGGCTAAAGGCTTGGATGCGGAGCTTGATGAAATGGGAGCTGCATATAGGATTGCAGAGAAAAGTCCCTCCTCGTCGAGTTCAAGTCTGTCAAGCGGTCGATGTTGCACGCGTTGACCGTCAACCCGAACGAACTGATAGTGGTAGACGCTGTTCGTAGCAAAAACGTTTCATTATAATTACAACATCTACTTATTAAAGAAAACTCCGGTGGCTATGAAGGTCGGTCGCTTGCTAAAATACCGATTACTTCAATTCCCTCTCTGAATTGGTGAGTCCTAGAAGGGTTCCTAATTACCGGAAACATCCAACATCTAGCGCCTTGGTGAAAGCATCCGTCAGCTGCTTTGCTGTTCGAATTTCTTCGATCTGAAGGGTTTTTCCATTTGCCGTCAACAGAACTGAAATCGATTCACAGATGGCTGAGAAACCGTTGCGACATTATTTTGTAAACACACACACACACACACACACACACACACACACACACACACACACACACACACACACACACACACACACACACACACACACACACACACACACACACACACACACACACACACACACACACACACACACACACACACACACACACACACACACACACACACACAACACACACACACACACACACACACACACACACACACACACACACACACACATTGACACACACCCTTCTATTGATGTAAGAAGGGTAAAAAGAGCAAAAAACAAGATGGAACCAGAAACCTGGTGGAATCGGTGCCCTCGACGACACGCAAGCAGTGTTGGTTACAGAAAATACTAATCTGAACAGGCCACACAATTACCAGCACTTAAAAATTCCCCCCATTTTCCTGAATTTTCCCCGCATTTTTGCATAATTTTCCCGACTGGAAAAAAAAGAGCAAAAAACAAGATGGAACCAGAAACCTGGTGGAATCGGTGCCTCGACGCTTGCAAGCAGTGTTGGTTATGAAATACTAAATGCAGGGTGGCCACACAATTTATAATTTAAAATTCCCCCATTTTCCTGAATTTTTCCCGCATTTTTGCATAATTTTCCCGACTGGGAAGATGAGTTAATATAATTTGAATTAATAGATATGTTTCATGTTTTCGAGGAAATCGTTCAATCTGTAATTCTGACTTGTTTCATTTGGGCAAAATGGCGACTAGCAGCCGCAATTGCGTATTGCGTAACCTGCTTTGGTCTCTCGTTTTGCAACCGAGAACAAAAATCGCTCTATATTAGTCACTGGTCTTTCAAGTTGCTAGAAGCATGAACATCGAAGAAAAATAGTATAGCATTCGAGTTTTTCGACTACAAAATGATACATGTGATATATTGTATCAAGTATTTCATGACTTCAACGTCGTTGAGAGTTCGAAAACAATTCTCTGAGTTATTAAACTCTTTTCAGTTTTGTTCACCACCAGAAACGTTTCATTTATTGAAAATCCTCACTACATCGTTGCGTTTGTGCGACAGGATGAGCACCTTTTCAACACATGTTGTCGAACTCCTTCTTGGAATGACCAATCAGTTCTTTCAATTTATGCGCAACCGCAGCGCTGAGAAAGTCTTTATCAATTACCGTTTCTTGACATAGCTCTAGACGCTTTTTAGCTTGTTCTTGATGCGAGTTATAACATCAGGGTTAATATAGATGACGTAACGCGTTAAGGACATACGGGATCAAGTCCCTATCACTTCGAAGTTTTCTGAGCACAAACCTCAAATACTATTAGGACTTCAGGCGTGAAATTTTCAAGAATCGTTTGCTCCACTGGAGCATCCATTGGTTAGCAATTTGAGCGTTGTTTGTTTTGTTTTGTTTGTGATTTTTAGTCTCAAAAACGTGAAGTGATAATTAACCTAACCTATAATTCATATGGAGAAAGGACTGCGTCCAGATTCACTTCAGAAGAGTAGCCACAGTAAATATGATCGACAGTCGTTGCGGAATGACATAACGTATTTGACGGATTTTTTTTCGCAAATTCTCTCGCTTTCTTGATTGCCGATTTAGAGGCAAACCCGATTTCCATATTAAGGGCTGGCAGAAGATTGCTCTCCGTCAATTCTCTTTCAATTAATGATTTTGCTTTGACGCTCAGGCTTAACCATTTTCAAATCGTCAAAAAGAAACGATTCCATAGGTCTGGGAAACGACTAAACCATTGCTGCAGACATGATGACAAAGTTCAACTTAATAGCTACATTTCTTAACCTAAGACCACACTCGTGTAAAAGGAAGCTTGTGCTAGCCAATTATGGCCTTATTTTTTTTTTTTAATTGAGCTTTCACTCGTTAAAAAACGTCGATTCAAATGTTTGTTTACAAAAGCAGATTCACCCATTTCGCAAACTTCTCCGGAAAAAAATGCACAGCTCATTTTTTGAAAAGAATTCGTTTAAAATAAAATCAAGTAAAATAAAAAACACAGTAAGTAATGTGCGAAACCCTTGGCGAAACCTCACCTGTAACAGCTGGGTAGCCAGATTTTCTAGACGGTACGTTTTTGACCAGGCTGAACAAAGCCAGCAGAAAATGATTCACATGCCAATGTCAAACACTGTTTCGTGTTTCGTTCCGTTAATGAGATCGTTGGACCGATTAGATGACAAGAACGCTGCTCGAATCGTTTGTCAAAAATTACCGATGGATTTTGAAATTCATGACTTTTTCCCGCATATTTCCCGATGATTATGGATTCCCGCATTTTTCCCGTATTTCCCGATTTTACAGAATCTGTGGCCACCATGTAAATGATAAAAATCGGCCATTTTATGAGAACTGTTATATTTTACCACCCATATTATATTATTACCCAGGATATTTTACCACCCATGAATTAGTGTTTATTTTGTTTTAGTTTTGTAAAATTCCAATTGATTTTACAATTGTTTAACATTTTATTTGTTTTATGATGAAATAGTCGCAAAAAGGACTAATTTTGAACTGCCACAAAGTTTTTTTGCGATTACTCTATTTGTCCATCCAGAATACGGAAGAATACCCAAGCAATCACACGTATATTACAATTGACTGTATATGTTTTGAAACTGCGGATATCAACGGGCAAAAAACAGCAATAATCGAATCTTACAAAAAAAAACATGCTTACTATCCTTGCACAAGTATCTGAATCCCTAAAAAACAGACCGTGCCTCTTGATAACATTCCTAGTAGGCTCAGCTCTACCTCAGAAGGATTTCAGGCTTTAAATTTAATCAAAGTAGATGTTTTAGGTAGCGCAGACGTTTACAAAATAAGCTGTTATTAACGACAAGCAAAACACGTTGCCCGGCTTTTCTCAATCGCAATGATTTATCTAATTAATGAATTGAAAAATCAGCTGACCATGCACGCCTTGAGAAAATGCTCCACAACAGATGGCGCGCTATTCAACTCATCGGCAGCACGATGACGTTTATATATTTTTTATCTTTATATTATATAAACGTAAATGCCATACGCATGCTTCAGTTATTGAGGCGTGTGTATACGGTGATTAAATGAATTGATTGAATGAGAGGCTATATATGTATGCGTAAACTCACATGCAGTAATAGGTATAGTTCATATATTTGTGAAGCCGGTAGCCTTGCATCATGACATGTGTTATTCTAATTTACAGAGGTAGTTATAGAAGAGTCACTGTAGTCAGTCTCAGTCAGATAGCATAGCTCGGGAAGAAGTATAGTCGATTGGAGCACATTTGCGTGAGTCTAATCGTACCTAAAATCTTAATTTGAAGAAATCAACGGTGGCACCGTAAGTATGGGTTTAGTGAAGTAGAAATATGAAAGGGTAATCTTATCATTTCGTTTGCAAATTTACAACTCAGGAGTGGAAATGTTCGCAGCACCCCTTTCCAAACAATGTAATTCTATCGATTTTCGATAAGACTGGTACCTCGGGCTCAGTGGATGTTAATCGCGACTCAAGTGCTATGATTAAGCATTTATACGTATAAAAATAACATAATACAATCAAAAGTGCGACTTTTGGACTCCATTTCCTATCGCTGACCTGGGAGGTGTTGCATTGAAAATTCACAACCGGTTCTCGATGCTCATACAGTTTTTGTAGCTCGTTAGGATCGTCCGTCAATTTTAGCAGTCTCACAGTAATTACACCTAATTGTTCGAGTAATTTTAACACCGTATGTATTTTTTTTGTTACTTTATTTATCTCGTTTCGATAGGTGCTTACGTCGATTTGAAGAAGGTTGTCTTAAAACTAAATATGACCGCCGGAAAGAGCCTACAGAGCGATGCCGTGTTCGCCGGTATTAAGGATCGAGTGGCGGAGAACGAAGCAAAGGCCAAGGCCATCAATGCTGTGTTTCTGTATAAGATTACGGATGGTGGAAAGGTGTCCAAAGAGTGGGGTAAGTAGAATAAATTCATGGTGACGTCAATTATGCAAACAAATGGATACCGAATATAGGAACTTAGCATGTTTGTCAAACGTGTTATAGGTATTTAGGAAAAAAATAATGCATGCCTTCTTCCGCCATGGAAAGCTACGTCGAATTGGATGGATCACTTTGGATACTTTCATACTCATGAGCAAAGTGCAATAATTGATTGTATGGCATCCACAATTATTTAATGCAACTCTTTACGGTACCCTCTTTTTCTCTGGCGTTGTAGACAGAGTACCATCTAGATCTATAAAACAATATGGAAAATACCAACGTGAGGTAATCCGGCTTTGCGTACCTAAGCCCCTAACTTCGCGTTTTTTTTTTAAATTCAAATTAAGTTTTTAAAAAGCATATATTGAATTGAGAATAAATTTTAGAGTTCTCTTTTAAGGTTTACCGGAGTAGCATTTTGTCGAATAAAACAACATTCGAATTAGCAGGATTCGAAGTAGTTTCCGCTGGATATTATTAGGGCAGACGTTATATCTTTTCCTACACATATGTATCAATTCCTACCCATAGAAAATCATGAATTCCCTAAAAATACCTTTAAAGTTAGCTTAATATCACTGGTTTATATACATGGAGCAGCGATTCACCTTAAAAATTAATGTTATTTTGATGCAGTTAGTATTGCCCGGCTTTATACGCCCTGTAAGTTTTTGAAACACTTCCGCAGTTCTCTCTGCGATTCCAATCGATCTCAGTATTTTTTTCAAAATATGTACCAGACTTAACAAATAGGTCTTAGGAACTAGGACAAGAAGATTAGCTAGTTATACTGTTTTTATGTTCATATTCTGTTCGCTTACGTTGTTGCATTTAATAACTCCCAATTTTTATCATATTTCAGTTTTGGATTTGAAGAATGCCAAAGTCTTCGAAGGACCAGTGCAGGGCCGAGGCTGACACTACGATGACCATTTCCGACAGTGATATGGTTGATTTGACACTAGAGTAAGCCTGCTGACCTGCAGGCTGCTTTCATGAAAGGAAAGCTGAAGATTACCGGAAACATAATGTTGGCTCAAGAAATTGGCCCTACGTTGCTCAAGACGGAAGCCAAACTATAAAAGCGGTTTGCTAGATGGAGTCGTTACATTCTTTCTGTTATCTTATGGTGATATGAGGCGGCTTGTTTCACATCTTCACAAAGTCTAGAATTAAGCTATAAAATAGTATTTTTAGGCAACAAATCATCGCATTTTGATATTTTTCCGTAATCTTGGGAAGAAAAAGGGGCGATGGTAAATATGCTAGAGGAATTCTTAGAATGTATTTTTATATCTGAAAGAACTTGTGTATCCTTATATCAAACGCAATTTTGCTGTGAGTTTGATTGCAACTGGTGAATACAACGGTGCAATATCATTGCCTTATGGCCTAAACACAATGATAACGGCAAAGCCCGATCTGAGTATTCCTGCTTGTCGGAAAAAGAAAGAAGCGGAATCCGAGCCGATTCTAATTGGACATATCGATGTCATTTTCAGCTAACTGTCAAAATTGCCGTTTCCGTTCCGTTTTCCGTTATCGACGTTGTGTTCGGGCGGATATTACAAACAAATTTTATTTACCTGCAAGTCCACTATCAATTTTCCGCTTTTCTTCGATTAAATTTACGATATTAACCAGAGATAAATTCGCCATGAGGTCATAGACCCAACCTTGTCATAGGAAAGCGAGTTTGGACCTGGCATTGAGAAACTCTGAAATGTTTGACAAAATTCGAAACTGGAATGTGTCAACAAACCGCGTTTAATTAAAATTTCATTTGAATTTATTGGAAGCATTTTAAAAATTTCGTCCTATACTTGAACGTGGAAGCTGTCAGATTTATCACCACTTGATGTCTTCTTCTTTTTCAACCTGAATTTGTCCATTGAGTTGAAGCATGATGAGTTGAGCGCCTTTGAGGCTGATTATAGACTCATGTTCTCCGTGAAGCTTCTCTGCTCTACCTGAAATAAATGTAATTTTGGGGAAATAGATCATTGCACTGGAATGTATTTACCTCTCTTTTTGACAGTTCCAGGAGCTTGTTTACAAGGTGCTAAGAATTTGGACCGCTCAAACAGAAATTTTCATTGGCGTTTTCCGGCTTCTGTACGATTAGATCCAAGCAATGATGAGATTTCCAGCAATTTCACTTCAATCCGTAATAAGTATAGAGCACAAAACCTCAAACCGATCTTACCGAAAATATTCTAAGTCCACGTAAACAAGCTCCCTGATCTGTCAAAACTGCATTGATGACGCCATCAAGCAATGATCTAGTCGCCTGTCATAAATTCAAATCGACAGTTGCAGAACACATCTTCACGGAAAATCACGACATAACCACTGACAAACCGACATACAACTCAATCTTCATGATTGATCAAGAATCCATAACGACCGATTCAAATGTGCAGCGATCCCATCTGTCAAAACCCTTAGAATCATTTTATCTAGATCAAATAAATGTGTCCAGAATTGCTCAGACATGAACCTTTTCATCAAGTTCGCAAGCGTGTTCGTGGCTTCAATGAAGGTTTTCAGCGAACACTTGTATCAGTCTTTTGCAAGACACTTTTCGAGTGTATTTTCAAGCGATTCACCATCTCAAGTTGATATTGAAAATGCTGTGCTGGAAGTACCCAGCGATGAGATTAACATAGATGTCGTTGCTGTCGACGTTCAGGTGGTTCTTTCGGCGATACACAATACTAGTGATCCTCAGAGTACAGAGATATGCGGAAATTCAATCCGACGGTTTGGCAACGGTGTTCGTTTTATTTACAAAAGCTGCTAACACTTCCGCAGAGTAAAATGTTACAGCCTTGTGCGTGACTTCATCGTTGTCAGCTTTTATTGTTTACATTTATAACGTACAAGTAATTTGTTTATTATTTATTTAAAAAACTTTCAACTATGAAGTGTATTGCAATGTTTTGCACAAACCGCGGAGGTGTTAAATCATCGAATTGCGTTAACATAAGCTAAGTCTTGAATATTGTTGGTGTACACCAATGTATCACCGTACATGTACATTACAAAATCGAGACAAGACTGGAAGCGGGTTGGCCGGAGACTGTAGTATGAACGACTAGTAACTTTCAGAATACTCTGACGATAACTATTGCAGACTTGAATGAGTATGTAGGTGATTCCTAATGTTGAGTTCAGACTTGGCGAATTCATTATTGAACGGGTATGAGGGAATCTGCGATCTAAACACACAGACAGAATTAGACACTGGAGCAGAATTCTCTTCAAAATACTGACAACACGGCACCAGTGAAATGAATTGACTGTGAATTGAATTGAAATAAATTGAAATGCACAGCAAAGTGAAAAATGGCCTTCTGTACAAATGCCGACAAATTTTCATTTCAGCAACACAAGCAACATTATCGAACACAGATAATAATAAAATATTATGTTATTACTAAATCACGAGTTCAGCAGAATACGAATGATTCATTTTTGGTTTTTGAAGCGTAATAAATATAAACCATTTATTTTAACTCCATTTCAATACTTAGCAATCGAAACATTTCAGCAAACAGTAAACATGCTCGTTTGGACTCAGATTTTGACAGTTCTCGCTGCTCGATTGGCTCAACATGGCCGCTTCCGCATATCTCTGTACTCTGAGGATCACTACACAATACCAAATCGTCCTTCGAATCCTGGACCTAGGGTGATTCCTAATGCTGTGTTGAAAAAATGCTCCGACATTTTAGCTACTCCACTTTCTCTGCTTTTCAACTTATCACTCCAACAATCAAAATTTCTAATGTAGTGGAAGTGCTCTACTATGTTTCCAGTTTTCCAGAGAGGAGACAAAAGTGATATAAGAAATTACCGTGGCATAACTTCACTCGGTGTGGAATCAAAAGTATTTGAGTCGCTGATCAACGACAAATTGTTTGCTGCCTGTAAGAATTACTATCAACATGGTTTTTATCCCGGCCGCTCTGTTGAAACGAATCTTGTCAGCTTTACGTCGTTTTGCATGGAGAATGTATGTAAAAAATTCCAAGTCGATGCGGTTTATACCGATCTCAAATCTGCCTTCGATAAAGTTAACCATGACTTACTGCTTGCTAAACTAGAGAAAATTGGTTGTTCTATTGCTTTCTGCACATGGCTTTGATCTTACCTTGTGCAACGTCAAGTATCTATCAGTATTGGAAACAATTCATCGGCAAACCATTCCGGAGTTCCCCAAGGAAGCACCCTCGGACCATTGCTGTTCTCACTTTTCATAAACGATGTTTCCCTCATATAGCTTAATGGATGTTTTCTGTTGTTGTTTGCAGACGGCCTTAAAATTTATCTTGTTGTTCGAAGCCTAGCAGACTGCTATGAACTACAGAAACTTCTTGAAATATTCAGTAATTGGTGCGTGTGAAATATGATGGTTCTGAGCATCTCAAAATGTTGCGTAATAAGTTTTGGTCGAACGAATAATGCAATCCAGTTTTATTATAGTATTGCTGGATCTCTGCTGGAAAGCTCTTTACTTCTCGCTCGTACGCTCTATTCTTGAGTTTGCATCTGCTGTATGGAACCCCTACCAGGCTGTATGGAGTGCGCGGTTTGAAGCTGTCCAACGCAGATTTGTAAGATACGCTTTGCGCCACCTTCCATGGAGTGACCCGTTAAACTTGCCTGCTTACGCCGATCGCTGTCGCCTGCTAGGGCTGGATACTCTGGCTAAACGAAGGAATGGCTACGGCTTCTAAGGTATAGGTCGTAGTAGAGGTGACGTTGTAAAAGGGTCTATTCTTAACATTTAAGCTCTCACGTAGCACCAGTTAGAAAAAAACACGGGCTTGTATATTACAATGCGCTACAGCTAAAGCAAACAAATGATTTGGATAATTATAAATAAAAACACCTTTTGTGTAAAATATACATGACTGTTTAATTAAAATCGTTTTAATACATAAGAAGAGTTGATAGTGTCATCATGTTTCTTTAAAAACCTATTCATAGATCGCATCTAGATAGGATTACGATAACGTTAAAAGATTATATCTTACTTTATGATTGACACGTGCTTTGAGGAAAACGTCGCTTGCTTAGGTTTAAATGAAAAAAACAGCAATGGATTTGTAAGAATTTGTGGCTTTGTAAGCACGAATCGGAGCTCAAGACAGCTATTGTGCTCGGACAGTATTGGACTATGAAGTGTTTCATCTTGACTACATTTGCGAAAAAGTCAAAAACCAGAATGATTTCCCTGCCTTATGACAATTTAATCTACACGCTACTTTCGTCATTTCACGACCTGCGTACAACAATCGAGGTTTCGTCTATCGTCTGAGATGGAGAGATACACTCGTTTTCATTTAACCCAATGCGCGTTTCTTTACAATTCTTTCTCTATTCACTATGGTTGCGGCGACAAACGAGTTCAATGATAGGGTTTTATGTTACAATGTAGTGTGCATTGTAACTGTTTTGCGATATTTGCTTTAATAATACTTCGACAATGATTTTCATTAGAGCCTAATTGACAATTATAAACAATGGCTTCTTCCGTAAATTTCTCGGTATGCAGAAGTCTACCCGATGTAAGTAACCAATTGTATCGAATTTGGAAACCTTCTTCTTTCTCTACGTTTGGCAGTGAGCCCTAATGAAAATATTTGTCGCCTCCATCAGTGATTCGCGGCAACTTTCGTAAGGATGTCAGTTTCTTTTGCACGATTATCAAATCCTCCACTATCTAGTTCTAATATCACCTACATCATCAGTATTACGTATGATTCAAAAAACACGTGAACCACAATTTGAACTTTCACGTCTTATATTCCTAGATGTTTGTAAATTCGGTGACATCAGTTTCAAACCTGCATGTTCCATTAAATTATTATTTTGAAAATCTATCACAGATTACTACAAATGTGTTAAGAACTGATGGTACCGTTGAATGAACTTGTTCGTCATGTAGTGTATGTTATTTGATACTAGATTAATATCGTGTTCCTGATAAGTTGTTTGACTGGAATTATTTTTTCTATCGAAGTTACGGCAACTGAAGATGCACTGAAATTTCAAACAAACAAGCGCAATTCAAATAATTAGATTCACACTAACACGAAATTATAACTTACCGTTACACCAGCAGTGACTGCTCAATAATCGACCCAGCAAGAACGTCCCACCAATGGTGACGATTATCTGTTATGCGAGACATTGGACAATATATTCCCCACATAGCTATCGAGGCTTGGCACATTAGAAAAGCCATCACGGAACGCATCTTTGGTACTCGTTTCTGCAAGTACCAGATCATGAAAGAACTGATGCATACACGCTCACAGACGAATGCCCGGGAGGGAAACGGTTTACTAGCGTATTCTCGAATGAAGCAATGGCCGAAAGTCCGTGTTTGTACGTGTAAGTAGACACATATCTGAGATATAATCATATGTATTAGTGTACGTAATTTGTTTAATATACCATATAAACTTACTCGTTTGCTTCATCAAATAACGTCTGGTCTACACGTATCAATGAAATGTGGCCTGTGTTCCCCAGAGAAGATCTAGAAAGATTAATAAAGTAGCTAAGTATAAATCAATAAAGAACACTAAATGTTATACCTTTAGAACGTCCACGAATAAGAGCTTCAGTATTAATGCCTGGCCGTACTTTTTAAACCAGTACCAACATTGGTACCATGAGTTGGACCAACGACTGCTCGACTCATCGGCTCTGGCAGACAATGCCAAAATTGGTGTATGACATAATACTTCTGTTATCCATATCTGAAAATTGAGTTGTAATGTAGTATTCAGGTAATATCATACTATGATCAATATTTACTAAAAACATAGGTATAATCCCACTGATTAGTAACACATTCGTGCTCACAGTATCTCCATTGAAAGGATGCTGAATAGACCTGTCATCGCAGAAAAAGCCCGCTTGACTAACTGTGGGAATAGTCGAATTCGCTGGTTGCAATGAAAGTAACAACTGAAAATAGAAATAGAGAATAGTTTATTTATTGAAGCATTGCAGATATTAGAAATGCCGGCTCATATAGATTGTAAAATGGCCCTGATATTCCCAAATGTGACAGGTAGTAAAATGTTTCTTGTCTTCTATAGATAAACATACATCGTGGGACTGAATCTGCAAAACTTATTTAAGTTCTTCAAAGGCAGAAACACCATGATCCACCCGAAGATCGTGAAGCAGTCTGAATTTGCACCGGGTGGATCACGCAAATGGTTTTCAGACACTTGAGAGGTGGTAAGTGCGCTTAGAAACGCAAAGAAAAACAGGTAATTGTTATCTATTTCAACCCTATATCAAATTAAAATTTAATTAATAACTAAAGAATGGTATATAAACCTTACCAATATTACTTTCATCAAAACTTTCTAACCACAACCACGACAAAATGAACATTACATAACATATAACGGGGGAAGGAGGACCATCAGGGCACCCAAGTGAAACGAATTTGATAGGGAGCGTGGGACTGCCTCGCGCTTCCCTATTGTAGGGTTTTTGTGGAACGAGGGCGAGTTCATCGACCCCATTCCAGGTTATGACGTATAGTGCCTTTTGCTTACTCGGTCACTTAAAATGATTCTGACACTTCATACAGGGAGGTTCCTTGATCACAAGCAACAATAGAGTCATGATCAAATTATTTTTCTACCGCAGGTCAGATTACCTTGCTACAATAGATGGTCAGTATTACCACGAGAGAAGACAGACATCAAGCTGGATGTGCCCGCCGAATTGTGTAAGTTTATATAACTGCTATTTTAAAGTAACAGCTCGTTTCCGTTGCTCGCCTCGAGAGTTGATGAGTTTGTCAATTTTGGATTTGGTGAAACCTAGACTAGGCGGCGATTCGGTTTTCGCGGTTTCGGCTTTAGAAAAATTTACACAGTGAAGTGGAAAAAAAAGTTACAATGCTATCTGTGTAGTATATCATCATCATCATCATCAAATGCGTTCACAGCAAATATTGCTTTGATAATAGATTGGATAAGGCTTATCATGTTCCTCCGTGCGTCTGAAGGTATGAAGTGGTCGCCAGTAAGGTCGTAGTTACTTATCCAGTAACTCTTATGCCTAATCAGAGAAAAGATCGGATCCCAAAAGCCCAAGAAAGTATACATTAAAAATAACAGCAGACGTAAAATTATACACGTGGAATAATTAGCGGAGACATCAGCAGGGTGCTGTAGTGTGTGCAGGCTTACATGAATACCCGGTTCTCTCGAGTGTCCTACACTTCCAAGATCTGGCTCAACTTAGTCTTATCATCAAGTTAACAGCAGAAATATGAGTTCAGTTTCGGTGGGATTCGAAGCAAACGCTTTTTCTGTGGGATTGAGTAAATTAAAGATAAACGGAATAAAAAGAAAAGACGGGTGATACCATTTGTTACCATTTTTCGATGACCCGAAGAAACCCAACAAAAGTTTTTTGTCTTCCATTCTAACGAACACAGGTCGAAAGCAGTGTTTCAAGAGAAATCTGGTTTAACTTAGAAAAACTATGAGCATCTTTAATGAACCGGGCGAAACTCGTTGCTCATAAAGCAACTTTGCATATTGTTATTGATACAGAGTGACAAAATCAGCAGGAAATGTTCGATGATTTATTCTCATGCCGCCAATTCATCTTGCAATGTGCATAAGAAGAAGCGCTTTGGAATAAGAAATTTTCTTTTCAATGTTTACCATAGAACTAACGATAAACTCGTATAGCTTCTGATTATGGAAAAAAAACATTTTCCGGTGAAAGTGATTTATTTACAGCTGGCGGTTGAGATTTGTACAGATTCAGAATAATTGAAGGTGTCTCACAGATGAATCGCCATGTATTTTAAACTCGTCCTCATAAAGCAGATCTCTCAACCGGTGATCTGCCGCAGTTGTTCAGGAATAAAAATGCGATGTATAATCTGCTTGGTTTTAGGTATTTTTTATTTAACTGTATTTCTTTTACCGATTTTGAATTTTCAAGCAGCTTTTTCCGATGGCTCGGTGCGAAAGGGCGAGGCCGTCGAGGTGTGTGCGTGCAAAACGGTTCTCGCGTCACTTGCTGTTCCTTCGACTCCATTTTTCGAAGGGAAACTACGACACATTTCACAATGGAACTCCTGGGGCCGACCACGGCGTGTTGAGATTAACATCCATAGCTCTCACCAAAGTCACGAGTTCAAATCTCACCCCCGGAGAAGTTACGAAAATGCCTAAAAGTGGTGTTTGGCTGACTACGACGGGAGATGAACCAGCCCGAGGCCGAAAATCTCGATAATCAAGGAAAAAAACAATGAAACTCACGCAGCGTAAACAATACACGCTGAGGCCATTTCATCCAAAATTTCCTTGAAATCAACCCAAAGGGCGAAATGTTGCAGCCTATTGAAAGTGAAGCAATTTAACTGTGGACACCCAGATTCTTTTTTGTGATGGCGAACAGAGTAGTTTTGTGTTTGGTGTTGTAATTCGCGAAAGAAATATTCTAAAGCGCATTCATAGTGTTTCCGCAATCAGGCTAAGTAAAAGAACAGTTGCTATAGCTGCTTGTTCTAATAAAGTTTTAATTTGCTTGGTCTAGTCTCGTGGGAATGATCTTGAGTGTCCCAGGGAAGTGTATTAGGCCCCTTTGTTTATTATGTATATTAATGACATGCGACGTGTTTTACGATTTTGTGACATAAATCTGTTTGCAGATGACACAGTGTTATTCATTACTAGCTAAGGACTTAAACGAAGCCGCATCCCATTTTAACGAAGATTTGCGTTTTCTGGTAGATGGTTGAAACGTAAGCAATTGAAATTGAATATAAGCAAAACTAAATTTATAGTATCAATAACGTAGTAAAAGAGTTGTTATTGGTAAAATGTTAAATGGAAATGCATGAGTTTGCTGTTGTTTGTTTTCAAGTGGCTCATCTAAACACAAACCGAAGGAACAAAGATCATTTGTATAGTGAATTATAATGTTTTCATTATTGAATGGCTGATAAATCATATACGAACATTACTCAAGTGTTTCGAAGCAGTTTATTTGGTTTGTTTGTGAAATTATGTGTTAAGTAAAACGAATACAGCTAGCACTGCCCTAATTCATAAAATTACAGAAAAAACAGTACAAAGACTAATGTAGAAGGAGATGTCTGCTCATCACCATGAGGCATCAAGAGTGAACAACGATGTTTCTGGCTAGAAATGAAAGATATGAAGAGAAAGTTTTTGATAGTTCCGCTAGTGTGCGGCAGGCTTGAAATATGACATTGTTGTTCACTCTTGGTGCCTCATGGTGATGAGCGAACATCTCCTTCTACATCATAATCGTTACTCCTCGCACCGGAGAATATATAACATAACTAATGGGTACAAAGACTGCTTTTATCAATAAATCCATCGAATGAGACGAAGTTGCATCCATGAATAGACTCCAATTTGGCGCCAAATAGACCGACATTAATCCATATCCTCGAAGTTTCGGCTTTATAAAGAGTTGAGTAACTTTTCGTGATAAATACTACCAAATGCCTTTTTTTAAAACCACATGGTTGATTTCTTCTATGGCTCAGTCAAGCGTTAGCTTTGCAGAGCCGAATGCCAACGTTTGTGAGTTATTACACAAAAAAACTATTTCTAGCAATCGAATTGTGATGCTTCTTCTTCCTTGAGGCGATTTTATGTAAGCTTCATCGCTGTCTCTTTTTGCAATTCTAGCCGACTCTTTTGTTTACTGAGTCCCCGTTGACATCTTTGCGGAATGCGGCGAGAACTGCTGCAACGCACGACCGCGAGTATACCTCGTCCTTCGGTTCTTCAATACGTATTTCAGTGAAACCTCCGGTGGCAGGACGTAGAGATTCGCTACCTAGCGAGATGTAATCCTGCGTGCGTACGACGTACGCTCCAACCTTTTTTCCATTCCCATAATGGCTCGTCTGGGGACTGGCGGACAGCGCGGTGCAGCATCGACCGCTCAGACTTAAGCGCCGGCGAGAAGGGATTTTCATCTGGCAATCCATATGCTACTCGTTCTCATCCAGCTCCACATCCCGGCCTTTGACGAAGTCGGCCATTACCGCCCAAAAGCTGGGTTATCTGGCTCCATTGCCGAAGGTAAATCGCACAGCATTCCAACTCACATATCGCTGTAACAAAAGCGACCGGGTTGATGAAATCTAGAACAATGCTAATTTATTACAATGCCGTAGAGAAGAAGGCTACCGCGCACGCGAAAAAAAACAAAACACTCAACCGTCCTCAAACGAAAGCAAGAAACAGAACTACATCTAAATGCTCGATCAAACATAGCTTTGCAAGTATATAACTGGTTGAATCTCGCTTCCAGCTTGTAACACTTTATGAGTTATATAAAAAAATGTAATGGATCATTGCATAATAGGCTGGAGTCAAGGGACACATACTCCTATAACTCGATTCATATAGGGCATAATGTGGGCCTATAGAACTAGAGCTGGACAACAAGCAAGGCTTTTTCATTTTTAGTCACAATAGTGTGTCTTCTGAAAAGTAGTATAATTCTGGTTTCAAGAACAGTATTGGTATAAAATACTTTGCTTCAAAATGCATAAGCCCAACCATTTCCTGAAGTTGACCTCTATTATTTATGATAAACTTCCAACGAAAATATAGGGTATGTGTCCCATGACTCAGCCTAATATGCAACAATCGATTACATTTTTCATTGTAACTCATAAAGTATTTGAGCTAGAAACAAAATTTAACTAGCTATACACTTCCTAAGATATGTTTAATAAGAAATCGGTAAAATGTATCACGAAAAGCTACACAACTTGTTTTATAAAGTCAGAAACTTTGAGGGATATGGATGTAATGTCAGTTTATGGGTACCAAATTGGGTCTAATCATGGATGCAAGTTCGTCCCATTCGATTGATTTTCTATAAAAATGCAATCTTCAGTACGAGTTTCTTCCTGATTTTCTGATTTAAGGCTTTCCCAGCTGTATTCGCTCTACCCAACAAACAATTTCACAAACCAAACTGTACTTAAACTGCTAAAAAACACTTAAGTGTGTTTTAAACATGATTTAGCGGTCATTCGACAATCAAAATATTATAATTCGCTCTACACAGATTTTGTTACTTTAATTTGTGTTAAGATGAGCCATATGAACAACATTTAACCTGAACTCAGACATTTGTATTGTAAATGTTACCAATAACAACATTTTTACTACGCTTTTCATACAACAGGCCATATTTGGGAACATAGAAAAAAATATGTCCCTTACATTGGGTCTACCGTTTGCTTGTTAAGTCATTGTTATTTTAATTATGTGACCTGTAAGTTTATAACATGTGACTATATTCTGTACATCTTGGCTGCACTATTCGATTTATTGATCGGTTCAATTTCGGCAAATTTAGATCATTGGAAGATCGTATAGATAATCTGTTCAGCTTAACCAGTGAAATCATGATGCCCCAAAAGTTCAAGAAATCGAAAATTACGTGGAAGTGAACTACTATAAATTGATTGATTATGTCTCAATTGCTTTGAAATCAACCGGTCATCCTGATAGCAACATAATTTTGTTGATTATCGAAGAAATAATGACATATTTGGTACATAGGCCGAATCAAGGAGCTAGGCTAACATTACATCCCGTTACCCTATTAGATCATTTTTTTACCAACAGCATAAAATATTCATATGAATTCTCAAGAAGGTACGTTTATCTTAGAACTGCCAATTTGAACATGTGAGTTTCATCAATAGGCCCACGCTAAAGTCATTAACTATAGAATATATATCATGATGGCGTAATCAGTTTTAGCATGATAAGCTTGTTACTCATCGAATGATAGGAACAATTTACGTGACGGATGGCTTAAAATTTTACTATAGATTATACTTTTTTTTTTCAAAACAAATCATTCACTTCATTCTTAAAAACAGAACATTTTTTTAAGTATAATGGCTTTACCTACCTACGATTGTGGCTATTGCATCAAACACATTGGGCCATCCAATTTTTCCTGTTGGTTTGGTTAACATTTTCTGTGATTCAGTATCCATATTATTGGCTTCTTTACTATCACTATCAGGTTTCTTATCAATCTGACAAATAAAATTTAATGATGGAACAACAATACGTTTTCCAACTCAAAACAATATTAAAATTGCAATTGATGTGCAAATCACTTTTGATAATTTATTGGCAGCATGTTATTGCAAAATGTTTGTAGTGTGTTTCCAATAAACGAATGCTGTGCTATGTGATTATGACACCAAGCCAACGAGCAACACTTGTACACGATGTTTTTCACTCACTAGTATTCTTCATAAATGATTTGTGCAACTTAATCCAGTTTTGAAACAAAAGTCACTACCGTGCAGAGAAGCAGAACAGGTAATATGCCTTCAGCATGTTACTCTATTACCTATGATAAAGTTTAGTTTAGTCGAGACGGCATTCTCCAAAATCTCACACAGATGCAAAACTCAACAAGACGTTGCAAGAGCTAAATGACCGGTTTGCTTGCTATCAGAATTTATACTGAACTGACCTAGAGGATGCTTACTCTCTTTCTATCTCCTAGCGCGTAACATCAGTGTGACAAATCCGTAGTAGTAAACCGCAAAGTGATTTACTTATGAATGAGACTGAGATTACTCATTATTTGCGAAATGATATTCCTTTCTATTAAGCCATCTTACGGAGAGTACATGTGGCATGGTAAACATATATTCATACTAAGTTCCGGAGTGCTGAGTATTAAACGACTTTTCTCTTTTCGATAACAATAAATAAACTCTGTAGTCTGAACAAGGCATTATATACCTATAGTATCAACTCGATTAAATTGGAAAATGCGTTTGTGTATATGTTCATATTTCTCGTTAACGAATAAACCGAATTGATCGCAACATCCACCACACGCTGTACATTGAGGTTAACAGTATTGAATATTGGTAGGATTGGTCGAGCATTTGAACAATGAAAATGAACCGAATTTAGAACAAAACCCGAACTGCACTTTGTCTATATTTTCCTAACGAATTTGAATACAAAGCGGCATGCAACAATAGCCAGTGAGTTTGAAATTTATTTACCGGCCCATTGGATTCAATAATAAATAAAAAATGTGTTGGTAGGTATATTGTTGATAATCTAGGAATAGTTTTTATTTACAATTCCGTCATACGATTATCGATTTCAGCACGACCCTGTGAAACACAATTGTAATCGGTGTTCTAAAGGGTGTCCACGATGAAATTGCCACACACAAAATTGATTCGCAAAATTCGAGTTTTCATCCGATTTCCATCAAATTTTCAGGGATTGAGAAATAACTATTAAACTTCATTTTACCATTTTACTCGTATTTTATTTACAGTCCATACGCAAATGCCCGCACCTTGGCCTTAACCCCGGCCATAAGATTCTGCACAACCTGTGAATCAACCGTTTTTGCATGTAAACCCATACTTTCTTCAGTTCCTCGACTGTCTTCACTACCTTAGGTCGTTTAAGAAGGTGCTGCTTCATAATCGCCCAGTACTTCTCGATGGGGCGGAGCTCCGGAGTGTTGGGAGGGTTGAACATTTTTGGCACGAAATTGACCTTATTGTCCGCATACCACTTCAGCACGTCCTTGGAGTAGTGGCATGAGGCCAAATCCGGCCAGAAGATTGTTGGGACGTTGTGGGCCTTCAGGAGAGGAAGCAGCCGCTTCTGGAGGCACTCTTTTATGTACACCTGTCCGTTCATCGTGTCCTGGGTCACGAAAGGTGCACTCCGCTTCCCGCACGTGCAGATGGCTTGCCAAACCAGGAATTTCTTCGCAAATTTGGACATCTTCTGAGTGCGGACATGCTCCGGAACGCTGAACTTATCCTTGGCCGTGAAAAACAGGTTGCCGGGGATCTGTTTGAAGTCGGCCTTCACATATGTTTCGTCGTCCATGATGCAGCATTCAACTTTCGTCAGCATGTTGAGGTACAACTTCCTGGCACGGGTTTTGGCGGACTTGTTCTGCTTCTCGTCGCGATTAGGGGCCTTTTGTACCTTGAACGTTCGAAGCCCAGCCTTAGTTTTGGCCTTCTGGACAAAACTTCGGCTAAGTGCAGCTTCTTAGCCACATCCCGAACGGAGGCGTTCGGATTTCGGTTGAAGGCCCCAACTACGCGGTTGTGATTTTTGGTGTTGTACGGAATACTTTTTCCTTCACTTCTGGGCTTCCGATCGGTGGTCAACCGTTCCTCGAACCGCTTAATCACTCGCGACACCGTGGAATTCGCGATTCCCAACGTTTTAGCGATGGAACGATGCGAGAGATCCTTGTTCTCGTGATGAATGCGCAAGATTTTATCACGCACGAGCTGTTCTTTCGACTCCATTTCCGCAGTTTGATCACAGGACTTTAAAACTTGCAGGATGTAAATAATGCACTATGAACTAAATCCACCCAAATTTTCATTAAATTCTACCCAACGGTTAAAAAGTTGAAACAATTTCATAGTGTGGCAATTTCATCGTGGACACTCTTTAGTCGATGGTAATCATGTATTCCGCAGGATGTTATTGAAATTGTTGTGTGGTATGTATCCAAAAAATAACTGTGTTACATGATTATGACACCGAATCAACGAATAACATTTGAAATCAGAAGAAAAATTTGTATTTTCCATTTAATTCCAACTGCTACCAGCGCTCCTTGACGGTCTACGCGAATTTCGTTTTACAATGTACAGACTTCTTCCGGTGTCTCGTACTAATGCTCGACTCCAGTAAGTCAAGTTGTTAGTAAGACGACACTGAGAGATGTCTCTGCTACATTAACCAGACAGAGCTACGCGTATCTGTCAAGATAAGCAAGGTGTAGTTGGAATTAAATAGGTAAAATTTACTTCTGATTTTCTAGTTACAAGTATTCCACTAATTTGGAACCGGTTTGAGACCAACGTTGGCAATTTTGCCAACATTCAGTCCCTCCTAGTTCAGGAGTTTAATACAGTCCTGATAACTTTTTTACAATCAAGAATAAAAAAAAACGATTTTTACTGAGCATAACTTAAATCCTAACTTGTTTCAGTATTGAAAAAATACAACTTTGTTTTCATTTCGTATTAAAATGTTACGCAAGTGAAAGCCAGGGGCTTGTAATGTGTGTTGAACCTGTGCTTATTATTAGACCAATTTTGACGAAACTCGCAATTTTCCTGCTGCTGCTGGCTATTGTATACGTGTGGTTCATCGGAATGGTAAAATTCAAGTTATTAACTTCGTTTCTCCTGAATACATCAACAAAATCTACTTGTTGGTATGAAAATCAACTAAGTGTGCTAATTTTAAGCCCTCAAGCTTGCGCCGTGTTTCTCTCAAACGAATCTCTCTCGAAACCATATTAATGAAACGAAAATGTTTACTACTCAAAATGAAGGTTGTTTTTTGCGCTTTAATGGAAAAATAGCGAAACAAATATTCCGATTTGGTCTTGATTAAATCTCAAACTTTTCTTCGAACACCATTCATCATATTTTGCACACTCTGTTAGCAAACCCGAGTGCCCATTTTGTTCCACCATCTCTTTATCTCTGTTGCATTCCGAGTACCTTTTCTCTCTATTTCAACTTATGTTCGACAACTGCCCAATATACCTCAATTGGGCGAAAATGAGGGTAGTTGGCTGGATTGATGTCCTTTTAAAAAAAAATCCACCCCGTTGTCTTAATATCACAGTAGTACTTCTCCGCTGTTGTGGCAGCTTACCAAATCACTTCAAAAATTTACAGGTTCGTATTGAGCTTTAATTTACAGAAGAATGCGTTTTTTTCAGGCGCTCTTTCTCGGAATCCATAGTGCTTTTGGCTCGCAAATCTGAGTTTTTTGTCCACAGCTGCAAAAATCTTATCAGAGCATAGCTTTCCTGAGAATTTATCGGCAAAATTGAATTTGTCCCTAGCAGCTCCATCCGTCGCTTTTTAAAACATTTCAGCGCCAACATTTGATTAAGGCGTATCTGCTTTTGTAAACAAACACTTCGTTTGCTAATATCTCGGAAGTTGAATACAATTTTTTCAATTTGAAAATATCAGCGGGTAGAGATTAAGCACCTCTTCCTTAAAGAGTTCCTAATTTGTATTTGTGACCTTTTGTTCAAAAGAAAATGAATGCGAAAGCCGTTGTTTACAAAAGCAGATTCGCCCTAATCTAATGTTGGAGCTGATTTATCCGCGAAGCTACCGATAATTCAGCTTCACGTACTTTTCATCCTTTTGTACTTAGTAAAAACCTCATTATACAACTTCTGGGCACGTTTTTTGTCCACTAAGGCTTGTTCGCGACAAAATCTTGACACCCCTAATTACGTATATCTCTGGAAATACTTCATCAACGCGTGAAATATTTCGCAGACTGAATTATGTTAAATCAATTTTTGGTGATACTACCAGCTTCGAATATAAGATCGAATATGGCGTTAAGAGAAGAGCAAGTGGGAAAAGGAATTGTGTGCGGTCGCAATGAAAATCCGGATCTGTCAGTAAGAAAACTTGCAAAGAAAGCTTGGTTTTCCTGCGAACACTGTCCATAAAGTGCTTAAATCTTTCGATACACGTTTGAAAACAGCCAGGAAGGCTGGGAGCGGAACAAAACCGGATCGCAGGAACCACCAGAAGGACGCGAAGGTGAAGCAAATATCGTTTCAAAGATGAGTCGAATTGATCTGGACACGCGAAAGAAAAATTTGCACATTTGGTGCTCGGAAAGAGTGTCACATGCAACCAAATAGCAAAACGAGTGAAAGCAAATCACACTGGTATCAAAAATGTATTAATTATGTAAGTACAAGAAGATGGTTGACGTGAACTCATACGTACTACCGTGCTGTCCGTGCTGCTACTTCTGTCAAAAGATCTTGCGCGCAAAGTTAAAATTCAATGCACTCGTCGAGCAGCAAAAACTTCTTGATAAGCAAATGAATGTTAATAGAGAGGTAATGCATCGACTTGCACTACATCTAGAAAGGCTAAACATGATACAGGAAGCAATCGAAGACCTAGAAATTTTGCTCACAAGTATTAAACATGAGCTGGCCGTAATTTATAAAAGCAGTAGTCTATCTGGCCGTGTTGCCATTAAAAATCATGTTACGAAGAAAAAATGTGCATACATCGTTAAAAGCGTTGACGTCAGAATTATGAACTGACCTGCGCAATATAAATAACGAAATAAGCCAACTTAATTAACTGTCTTTATTTAGATACAGCGGCTAGCTGCGCTATGCATGCGAATTCTATGCTCGGGCTTGATATTATAGACGCGCTAAAATCCTTATCGGCAAACATTGCATCATCACGGAGTATTGCCTCTGCCAGACGGCTCATATCCCAGCTTGGAAATTGAACTGAGCGACAACTCTGGGTGGCGCCTACTCGGTACCAGCAAGGTATGGAGGGCAGACTGGACCGAGTATGATGAGCGTAGCCTAAAGTAACGAAAAATCGACAAAGCGGCGAAATGAAGAAGGCAATCAAAATCAACAAAAAAAAAACAAAACTCTATTCAATATAATCCATGCATGATCAACCTCCATCACAACGCCAACAAAATAAATCGAAACAACACTTTGAAAAACACATCAATGCTTATGATTCCAGCAGCGGCAACTACAACTACAACAACTTTAATTATTCAAGTGGCGAACTAGCCCAGGTGGCTGAAAGCCACTCTAATAAAGAAATAAATAAAAAAAAACTCTTCAAATGTACCCAATGAGTGTTCCTTTAATTTTATCCTGTATGGCCCCTGGGAGCTCATCGACATCGTGTGAGGCATCGACATCGAAACTGACGCCTTCTCCAAAGAACTTCATCGATTTGACGACTAATATGGGACCACAAATATCCAAGCCTTACGCCATCACGGTTAGAGTTCGACTGATAGAGCTATCAAATTTTGTCTGCCGCCTCATGGGTTACTATGATTGATGCTGCATGGGTTGTTTCGTCAGTGCGGGTGAAGCCATAAGAAATCGGAAATTTTGTCCATTATTTTAATGCAAACGTTATTCCGATTTTAGTAAACCATTTAAAAGAGTTGGCATAAATTTGCAGCTTGTAAGTTATCGAAGTTAGGATTTAATCCATGATTTCTGAAATGGATCGAGTCGGACATGAAAAAAGAACGTATAGAGTATGGCAATCTGACGAAAATTGAAAATGTTCAATCTGGAGTCCCACAATGTTCACATCTTGCTTCCTTATTATTCGTTTTTTGTTAATGATGTTAATGATGTAGAAAAAATTGAAAGTCTTTTAAGTCTCAGTATATGCAGACGACATGAAACTGTTTAAGGAGATAAGAAAACAACATAATCTTGATATTTTTCAAGGCGAAATCAATAATTTTACACCTGGTGTAGAAAGAGCATGTTAGATGTTAGAACTCAACTTTAAAAAAATGCATCTCTATATCGTTTACAAGAAAACATTCCTTAACTCAAAAAAACAGTTCCTATAGGTTCCTATATAAAAAAATAAAGATGCCATTAAGTTAGAGACCTAAGACCTAAGAGGCACTAAGTTATTCTTTTTTGATCACTACAATAATCTCATCTATAAAGCAACTAACAAATATTCTAGAGACATCTTATTAAAAGATATAGTTTGCATTTTTATACTGTAGCGTTTTTTGGGTTCCATATCAAGGAACATATGTAAACCGTATACAATCGGTTCAGAAACAGTTTGTGTTGTTTGCTCTAAGAAAATTAGGTTGCGATTTTTGTTGATTAATTTAGAAAGACTTCAAAGGCGAATAAAGTTTGCTATAATTACTTTCATATCTGATGTTATTGAGCAACGAATAAACAGTCCGAACATTTTAGAAAATTCAAATTTGTATGCTCCTAAGAAATAGCAATTCATTCTTCATTTGCAATCAAAGAACAAAGTATGGCAAAAAGTTCCTTTTAATAGAATGATGTCCTGCCTCAACACATATAGCGAAATGATTGATATTACATTGAAGAAAAATACACTTATAAGCTTTTTTTCGAGGCATGCTAGACAATATTTAATATTTAAAAAAGTAGTAGTAGTTGAGCAAAATTGTAACAAGGTCTACGAAATGATTGACGACAAATAAAAGACTCGACAAACGCGTTAAAAACCAACAAGAAAATGGTAATTCATTTCTTATGGTGTTAAGTTTAGTGTTAGTGAGGTGGCGTTACTATGAGGGGACTGATCACTGGTGGTTAGGTCCAGAAAGATAGGCCTTTTTCTGTTTCTGTTCTCTTTTCGACAGACGCATCGGCTCGCACACATCTAAGGTGAAGTGGGCACGGTTTCAGGCAAATAATGTGCTATTCTTACGAGCTACCAGGGTGAGTCGAAAAATGGCCTTCGATCTCCGACATCTGCCATTTCGTCGTCGCTAGCTGCGCTCTGTCGTACCGATTGCCCATCATCAAACCACAACCAATCGCCGCTGAACATTACGTTCCTGTTTGTCAGCATCGACCACCATCGCGCCGTTTTTGAGGGCAGCGTAGAATTCACCGTCACCATAATCAGAATTCGACCATCAACTTCATCAACCACCAGCCTCCACAACAGCCAATACTGTCAAGCCACCAAAAATCTTGCGCAAGTACCCTATAAATTGTGACGTCACACAATAAATGTAGAATTTTTGCTTAAAGTAAATGTAAATTACAAATTGTTCCGTTTATTCTCCGTGCTTACAAAGAAGTCCTCACCGGTCTGGAGTTTTCCGTTAGAAGACGTTGTCTCAGGGTTCGTATCAATTTGCCAAAATTTCTGTAGGATCAGGACAAGGTTTAATATTAGTTCAGCATACACTAAACCGAAACGCCAAACGGATGATATATGCGTCACTGATGTATAATTGACCTTAAGGTTACGTTACGATTCCATCCCTTCTTTCACATTCTTTGTCAGTTATGAATTAATGAAATAAGTTATGTCCGGGAAAAAACGCAAGATTTTTTATTGGGGTTTTCCGGAAGAATTGGCAACTCTGATTGTTTTTTGAAATACGTTCATATGTCTACCTTTGACCACCTGACAGCCTTTGGCATACAATTTTTATTTAAAAATAAACACAAAAAACCCAAATTTTTTCAAATACGCTACTCTTTGATACTTCGGTTCGAAGCATGTATTCGAAATCAAAATATGATATGACAACCATATTTTAAGATTGGTGAAATACCATGATCTGTTATTTGACTGAACAAACATTTTTTTTTCGAGCATAACGGAAATATTTCTGCCAAGACAAAACCTGACTTAATGGATATTATTTTTATTTTCGGTATAGGAAGCACACTGTATCAAACTTTATGTAACGCCAAGCTTATTCACCGCTCAATGCATAACGTCACTCTAAGTTTTACCCCATGCTTGCAATAAAGAATTCCCGGCAGGGTTGAATTAGTTCTACACCGTAGACTATGAATACCACTTGTTCGAAACAAAACTAAAATGACAGCAAATGCCATAGTATATCCTTCATAGTTACAACGATAATTAATATTACTAGTGTATCTAATGTAGCTCGAGCTAGAGGTAGATCTACCATAGAAATCACATATGATATCGACATCGGCATACTCACGTACGATCAGTATTCTACGAAGCGTAATAATCCGGCGAACCAATTGCAGCGTTTGGCTGTTCATCACGCCATCGAATGAAGTTGAATAGGACCCTTCTTTTCGCATCTCGTTAGGTCCGACTGTTTTACTATGAACTGTTTTGTACTTTCTTGTCAAACTAAGTATAATACTAAGGTTTTATATGCAGGGTTATGTAAGATTGAATGTTAAGTTTCCAATAAATACTGTTGATTGTTTGGTACAGGGATAGCAGTTTTTCCAATTGAATAACTCTCACAATCTGCTTGAGCACTTCTTATTCTCACTGATCCAATAAGCAACAGCATCACACAGTTGAATCTTTTCGCATCTCGTTAGTCGCAACTATTCAACCATGAACTTTATTGTTCTTCCTTTACAATCTAAGTGAATTTATTCTCAAACTGCAGTGCTATATAAAATACACTTTTAAGTTACCGGCAACTATTGTTGATCGTTGACTTATTTGTAATTGAAGAACTTTCCCAATCTACTTGGACATAAGAATTTTATTCTTACTAGTCTAATAAACATCTGCACTACCCTGCCTAGTCCTGTGAAAATCTATGAATGGAATTTGACAGCTGATTCCCGTTGAATGTGTTTTTCTCAAAATACCGTTGTATTGGATTGTGTACATTGTATATACATGTACTGTTACTACCAGATGCTTGTGGGAAAAACGAATCGCTAGCTGTAAGGATGAGTGTGTGTGAGGAGAGAGTGAAGCTGTTCGAGAGAGAAAAATCTTTTTGTTTGTCGACCAAAACAAAGTATGATATTTCAAGCTGAACAATGCATTAAGTCCTAAGTAATTGTAATTGTAGTTTATTTAAACGGCAGCCTGTTAGCTACAAAAAAATTTGCTCAGGTCAAGGAAGTTATTTAGGATATTTATCCAAATAGTTTGGCAATCACAGAAAGACGAATCACTCTGTTAATATGTGCACTCAGCGAAATAAACTTTTGATATTGATAAGAATGCATTTTTCAACCTTATGAAATTCTTAAAATTACTTGGCTGAGTGTGGCTGGTAGGTTATCATGAAGGAATTTTAGATTTAAAATTAATATTTCCGGAACGAACTTACTTACGAAACTGATAATTGAATGACGCTTGCTCTCAATGAGTTCTTTAGCCCGGAATAATGAATTTTGTAAAGAATTTTACGAACTATGGAATATATGAAAAAAAAAAAAACATCAATGGCGGGGCGACTCACCAATAGGAACAAAATGTAAAGTTATATCAAAATGACTAGAAAAGATTTCATTTTGAGTTGTTCCTTTTCTCGTGTAATTGATTTGTTATGTCGACTAGTTGTGCAGCTGGTTCGTGGATGTGTATTGGTGAGTATATTGATGATGCTCTTGTCGGCATGTTTTCTATCATTGGATGTCAGTAACATCACTACAAAGTTATCTGTAGCATACAGTTCGTGAAAAAAATAAACAAATCACTTACCTTTCAATGGCATGCTGTGGTTTATCTGACCAAATTGTGATGTTGGATCATAAAACATTCGTTGATAAAATTTATTCATCATATCCGTTCTATGATTCTGGAATAAAAAGTGCCTCTCTGAGATCTGAACTTTTTCAAGTGTTTGTACCGTATGATGTCAAACCATACGAAGACCGTGCAGAATCTACCAGGAAGCCAAAGAAAAGGAAAATTACAGCGAATTTTGATAAAATCACATTAAAGGTAAGTCTTATATTGAATTCGCTTATTATCGGGGTTGGAACTGATTCCAACACAGTGCGAAGCCGATCTTCAAGTCAGTGCGAACCTTTAACTTGGTAGGTTTCTAACACACAAACAAACTGACGTTTGTCAAAACATAGAAAGATCCAGTTTGGAACTGCATCAATAACGAATTCATTATTATAGTTCTCTAAGGACTACTTGTAAGTCGCACAGAATCCGATACAACATTGCTATAATGAAAATGCCAGTAGTCACTAGCCATGATGAACACGTGGCTATAGCCTAACGGTTTTTTTTTGCAACTGCACATGGCAATGGGTTTTGTTTTCATCAAGCTGTTCTGTGTACCAAAAATCAGTTGCATAATGTGCAACTTTAGGCAAAACTTTTGAATTGCAATAACTACTTCATTGTTTCACGCTGTTCTTTGGCTGCCTTACACAATTTAGCGTTCTGCGTAGCACATTTTTAACAAATATTGTTGCATTTACACTTTCAGTAATAAAGAGGTGAACATTCAATTGATTTTACCATACAAATCGAAATATACAATTATGTAATCAATATACATATGCGCGGGTATTTTGATTGCTTATAGCTAGGGTTTGTAGGTGTAAATGTCTAACGTCTGCCATGCAAATTTCCATATAAGACGTTAACGAAGACATGCACAGACATTTACAATTAGAACCCTACGTTCAATATCCATGACTATAGTTTGCAGGACATGAAAATTTATAACTGCCATACTGTAATCTAGTTTGATCTCAATGTTTTGCCCTCTTTATTAACCGTTATGTATCCAACAGGGAACAAAGTTGCCTTGGAATGTGTGTGATTGCCATATGACAATCCGGTGACTTGATTCAGGAACAGTCACCCGGAGCAGGTTCCCATGAGGCCACGGATGGCCAAAAAATATATGAATTGAACCCTAACAATATGGGTATCAAAATTCTTGAAATCGTTCCAGAAGTACGTTTGCCATAATTATTGGACAATCCGGTCACTTGGTATCGGGTTGGCCAGTTCAGAGTAAGTTCCAATGAGGCCACGGATTGCCAGAAAAATATTTAAATTGAACCCTAACAATATGGGTGTCAAAATTCTTGAACAAAGACTGCGAAAATTATTTGAATTGACCCCTGACAATTTCAATTTCAAAGCATGCCGTTGCCCTATACGGAACTATCAATACACATTCTCTTCGTGTCTATTCGTTCTAGCAATAAATTACCGTCCACTCCTAGCGCTTCGCATGGAGATGAGAAATTATCTGCTTCTGACAAACTTCATCAAAGATCGTTTCTCCGCGCATGGGAGATGTGATGTGATGTGATGTGTAATAAGAACCCACCATCAGTGCAAGGATTACCTATGGCTGCAGGACTATTCTCAGCAGGTTGTTCTGAGAGAATAGCCTACGTGATGGCTTCTTGTAGCAGGGTCAGCCGATCTCAGTGAGGACCTTTAGAAGACTACGGCCAGAAGGCCGCGTGTCTTCTCATGACAAGGGACTGGCGACTCCACAAACCCTTGTCCAGTCAACAAATCCTTCGACTGCCTTAGGCTACCCCCCCAGGGAATTCCCGTTATATAGTTGTTAAAGGAACAGTAGACATTTTTAGCATAAATGATTTATAAAAAGTTAAGAAAAAATGAAAATTTCATGGCTATACTGAACTTTAGATTCAATTAACACATTTATTTTTGTATTTATTTGCACTAGTAAATGTACTGGGATATTGCAAATTTCTACTGTTTCTCATAAAATAGTTGTGGGCAATAAAATGAGGAAAAATCTCACAAAATAAAGAATACTTACATTTTTCGTGGTAGGGTAAGACTTCAGCATGCTATCTTACCGCGCTGACTACATTGCGTTGGTGGGACTGCCTCCTAAGGTATAGCTGGCGAGATACAGCGTTTCTTACTCAGCCGCTGTTTGAGCCGCACCTCCTTGGTGGACAGACGCTCGGCACGCACCTCCTCAATCTAGCTGAAGTCAGAAGGACAACAGTGCCCAGGCTGCACTACCAGCTAAGTACGCAACCCTTAGCTGGCGGTCTTTGTCATCTGTTGACCCGTGGAAGCATGAGCTAGGAACTTGTGAGGGCCAGAGCTATGTTGCGGGGACGCACGCTCCATCACAGTTGTCGACTCACCATTTTGCAGCCCCGTTACTCCGCGCATGGGAGAATACAAAAAACAACAATCAAAGTATAGAATATGTGTTACCTGGTATCGAAAGCTCTCAAGTAATATCTGTGGAAGTGCATATAGAATACTAACTTGAAACCCTCAGAAAGAAGAAGAAATAATTTATTGTAACAGCTTTGGTTTCTATATTGGAATTGTTCATGTTTAAAAAAAAGTTCATAGCTAGGATTTTTTTTCAAAAGGGCGAATCTAACAATGAGAGGCTCTTTCCTCTCTCGCTCTCTTTCATTTATTACAGCGCCATCATAAATCTTTTGAGGGGTTCTTTAGTACAGATAGCAACACAACAGTGCTGGCTACCATACTCTACAAATAGTTGAATGAAAAACGTAACGCTGAATGGAATATGAATGAAAGAGAAAGTAATCAAAGAGAGTCTCTCAATTGCAGATTCACCCTAATGAAAAAAAAACCCTAGATAGGTTTAATGTTAATTTGAATAACTTTTTGAAAAATGTGCTTCGAGCATCTGAGAATTGTTGTGCACTCTTTTGAAACCAAGCATAGACCGCTATCGATTGTTCCGGTTAGCTATTGGTCAACGCCGCGAGTGGTCGAGTGAGCTCATAAAAAGAACAATAAAGCTGCTTCGCAAAGTGATTATACGGCGGGTGTGGTTGACCTCTACTTTATCCTTATTGTAGAAATTGTAGAAATTGTAGAAATTGTAGAAATCCCAGAGATCACTCGTGGAAGGGTAGAGGATTTTTCGGCTTCCTTCAGAACGAGTATCACATCAACACGTTTCTTCCTAATCCCTACTTGACTAGCATTCGGGCATGGCCTGCAACGGTATTGCTTCATAATGGGTCACTAGTTTTTAACACATTGACGATGTATGTTAGTCCCAAACATGACCTGCTGGTTCTTTTCTGTAAATACAGCAATAACGAAATAGCATCCATGGGCTTTCAATCATGCTCATGTAGAAATTGTAGAAATCGATAAAAAATTACAGATTTAAATCTTCAATATTTTTTGTTTTGAAAAACTGTTGGTTAATAGATTAGAAAATTATATGCCCCAATATAATACAAATTTCAATACTGCTTCACAAAATTTACAGTAAGAGCGTTGTTGGTGGTCTCTTTCTTTATCATTCTTCTACAAAATCTAGAATACTTTGGAGGAATCCAAGTAATGCAAAAGTGAGGTTAAACGTCGTAGTTGTCGCTCTTTCAAAATGGTTTTTCGAGCTGCATATGCAAAGTAATTGGTAATTCGTAAGATAAGAAGATCGACGATAATGACGATACTGACCAATTCCATACAGTTTGAAACATAGCTAGAAAGTTATTATCAATTTCAATTTTAGATATTTCGATGTTTAACCTCACTTTAGCTTTACTTGGATTTGAGTACGTAATATTAAAAATGATATTATTTGAAGTTATTTACCAAATAGCCAACAGTATATTGTAAGAACAGTAAGAACATTGAACATTGGTTTCCCTCAAGGCAGTAATCGTGGTAATTGTTATAATATGCAGTTCAGTAGAAGTAGGTCTGTATTTGACAGTAGCTTCAAGAATGAAAAAGTTTATTTGACAATGTACTTCTATGCTTTCTATGATAAACTCAGTGTACTATGATAGATATTGTCAGAACTTCAACACTTCTCCTAGACGGCAATGGTCAATCCCATCATCTTGGTAAGCTTCTCTATTCGGAATCTGGGTGAAGGCTTCTTAAGAATATTCGCTTTGCTTTCTCTATTAGATTTTTGATCGTTTGTGCTTTCATCGCAGTCAGTATCTGAGTAATCTACGGTTCCTTCCGATTTAGAACTTCTGCTTAATCACCATGGACAGTGGCTGGTTCCTTCCAGGTATCTGATGACCCGGTTCCCTTTCGATACAATCTTCTTTAGTTGGTCGGCAAGTGTCTCTGCTCAATGCGATGCTTCGCTGCCATAGCTATTAATGTCCAGAAGGTGGTCGAACCACAGGTACAAACATCTAGTCATAGGACGTTCCGTATTGCTGGCTGAAATCTGGGGCCGTCAGTCGAGCTATAAAACGCAATATTTGGCCAGGCGCATCCCGTTTTATAGCGGAAACCCATTTAAAGCCACGATCCTTCGGTAGATTTTGCTACACCACTGAAATCCAGTCGCACATCATCGTTTTCGAAGCTATAGAAATTGCTGGAAGTATCGTTTTGAGCCTGTAATGTTTTCAACGCTGGGAGGCCTTTGCACTAAATAGTAAAAAGTATATAATTTCTGGGTACTTTGTGTTCCCGTCTGCTGTGCCTCAACATCTTTGACCAAGGCGGTTCTGAAGATTGTCGCGGAGGGCACGGTCACATCTGTCTTCGTGTTAGTCGAAGTATTACCTTCATTACTATCTTCGAATTCATCTTCCGTTTCAGATTCTTCGATAATTCTGGTGCAGCAGATTGGTCGACCTCCGTTTGATTGACAGGAACATCACTGAATTCTATCGAAATTTTTGTCGGCTTCTTCTACGATTGCACTTTAGGATTATCTTCACGAACAGCCTCATCGATGAAAATCTCCTTCCGACACTTAAAATACACCTTGTTCGGGGACCATAAAAGCGATAGCCCTTGATATCTTCCTCGCTTATTCTTCCAATCAGCATTCACGTGACCTCGGATGCTACTTTCTGCGTTTGATTATAGGAAGTCACACCATGGCCATCGTACCAAATACACGAACATGCGAAAGATCTGGTTTCCTGCAACATATCTTGTCCCGTGTTGAATTGTGCCCACGAGTTGGTGATCGCTTCACTAAATAGATTGCAGGAGTTAATGTACTGTTCAGCCACCCCTCTGAATGTTCTTCCGACAGTGGCAGAAAGACGTAGTATACCTTAAAAATTAAACTTGCCATAGTTCAATCGGTCAAGTTTCAGCCCGAAGCAAGACCTTGCTGAAGGCGATTGGGTTAGGTCTGGTGGCCTCAGTCTAGTCTGGGATTTGTGTCGGGCTAGATTCTCTTGGAAAGTGAAAACTTGAAGGAAGAAGAGAGATAATTTGTTTTCTTGGGTATGTGGCGGCACAAGGCAGGCCATCTAAAATAATTCAAATAATTTGATTCTCAACAATTAATGTAATATTGGTAGGTGACCAATTGTGGGCGTAACCGTGATACATATTGTGAACCAATGGTCGTGCAACATCAACCGTTCAGTTCACAACCACAAAAACGTCAGCTTTATTAGTCCAAGTTTGTTAGAGAATGTTTTTAAGCCAACTTATTTAAAAAATAGAACCGGAATTTGACAAATCTGTTTGTTCTTTTTTTACTTTTTAGGTGAAAGAAAAGCACGCCGAGTTTTTTAAATTATTTAGGGAAGGAGATAAAACTGATGCACATAGTAATACTACTGCCCTTGAGTTTGTAGATCATTTCAACCGAAATGATCGGTATGATCCGGAGACAGTGTTGAAGGGCGGCAACAACTCGCAGTTTGTTGTTACCACAACTATTTCTGATGAGCAATACTTCATTCCACCAAACTGTCGGTTTTTCAATTCGGATGTAAGGAATCTGAGCAATCTTCTAGCATGTGACGAAAAATTCGATTTCATTGTACTTGATCCGCCCTGGTGGAACAAATATATAAGGCGCACAAAAGCTGTTAATAAAAAAATGGGTTACAATATGCTGGAAAATGAATGTCTGAAGAATATCCCGCTGGAGAATTATATTCATGACGATACGATCGTTGCAATATGGTGTACGAATTCTCCAACTCATACGAGTGCCATCGAACAACAACTGTGTACAAAATGGAACCTTAAACTCGTAGCTACATGGTATTGGACCAAAATAACGAAACATGGACATCCCGTATGCAGTTTTAATGAAACCACTAAGAAACAGCCGTACGAGCGGATATTCATTGCTGTGAGTAGCAAATACACGGACGAACACCAAATTGCATTGGAAAAATATATCTACAGCGTTCCTTGTGCGATTCATTCAAACAAGCCACCACTTATAGGTGAGTTCCGATATGGTAGAAGGATTAAAAGAAGAATTAAACGTTTTGATTTTGCTTTATTACAGAATTGTTCTCTGATGTACTTCCCGAGCAGCCGAAGTGCCTTGAACTGTTCGCTAGAAATGTTTATCAGAACTTTACCTCGATTGGAACAGAGGTTATAAAACTGCAAAATGCCAGATTATTTCAACAATCGAAGCACGAGGTAAAATAAATATAAAAATACTGTCCAAAATGTTGCTTAAATCTATGTTCGATATTCCCTTCTCTGCATATCGTCAGTGATGTCCGTTTACTTGATCAGATTTGTAACCATTTGGATTCATTTGCTGCCATCGCCAGAAGTCCTCACCTGTTCGTGCGTGGATAGAAATGTAATTTAAGCATTTTGAACAAAACTTATATGGTTCGTCATGAGTACTTACACATTTCATCCACGGTATGGACTGCCTTCCAACCGAGCTCCGTTTCCGCTAGTTTAGCATTGGCGTACATCGCAGATATATCACCGGCACGTCGTTCATGAACAACGTACGGAATCTTGACCTTATTGACTCGTTCAAACGTATTGATCAATTCCATCACGGAAATTCCTTTGCCCGTACCCAAGTTGTACATCTAAAAGTGATGCGTTAAACAATTTAGATATAAAATATTTAGAAATATTCAACGAAACAAAATAACCTTCAATCCCAAATGCTCTTGATCGAGTTTATGTAGCGCAGCCACATGTCCAGTGGCAAGATCCATAACGTGAACGTAATCTCTTACGCCTACCAATATGCAAGAGAAAGTTTAAAAAAAAATCATACATCTGTGAAATATTTCATTTACCTGTTCCATCGGGTGTGTTGTAGTCGTTTCCGAAAATTGTCAGCACATCTTTCTTGCCGATTGCCACCTGGCTAATGTAAGGCATGAGGTTCGTGAACTGCTTTGTTGGATCTTCTCCTATTTTACCGGATTTGTGCGCTCCCACTGGATTAAAGTATCGCAGTGCAATAATATTCCACTTGGGATCGGCGTGAACTGCATCCTTCAGCATTTCTTCTATAAAATACTTGGTACGGCCATAAACGTTTGTCACGTTTCCCGTGGGATTTTCTTCGGTGATTGGGAGTGTATCTGGTTCTCCGTAAACCGT
Source organism: Aedes japonicus (assembly GCA_034211315.2). Lineage (NCBI taxonomy): Eukaryota > Metazoa > Arthropoda > Insecta > Diptera > Culicidae > Aedes > Aedes japonicus. The sequence continues at coordinate 191,008 of JASCZW010005232.1, read as the reverse complement.
GCAAGAGCTTGAAAAGACCATCTTGTACACATTATGGCTGTCCATCACTTCCAACAGATTGATCATACCGATCATGTTGTTCTTGTAGTATAGCAGTGGATTGGACATTGATTCGCCGACTGCTTTCAATGCGGCAAAATGTATCACCGAATCGATTTTGTGTTTCTGGAAAATTGCCTCCACTGCTTCTTTGTTCAACAAGTCACATCGGTAGAAACTGATTTTCTTACCGGTAATATCCTCTACACGTTTTAGTGCAATGGACTCGTTTTTAGCCGAGTTCACTGAGTTAGTGAAGTTGTCGAGGGCGACTACAGTGTAGCCGGCTTCGAGTAGAGACACAACCGTGTGTGACCCGATGTAGCCTGCTCCACCGGTCACTAATACGGTTCCTTTTTGCTCGCCAGTCATTTTAGTGTCGGATTGAATTCTGAAATAAGTGCAATATCGAGTATTAATCGAAAGAAAAATAATTATAAATTTATACAGTGATATTAAATGATTTAATAACAGGTAATAAATAATATGTGTAAACACATTTGCTTTGTCAGTTCGATTCACGTATTTAACATGATTTCAATAACAATAAAACACAGACACAATAAAACATATTTAAATACACATATTGAATAAGATTCTTCTTAAGCAAATCTAGATAGAATAAATACATTTAAGCGTTGACTAGAAAGAGATTGTTCTGTTCCTTTATTTTGCCCTAGGTATCTAGTCTTGAAATAAATGTTAGAGAACAGGGATTCTATAACTCTAAGTGGTGTTCAGGAAACCACAAATCGTCATTCTCTTTAGGAATTTCATTCAATGAGATTTTAGAATGATTTTCAGCATTCACTATGACCTAAAAAACTAAATCACTCCTTGAATTGTAAGCTATACTGCCGTGAAACGCATATCAGTCCCATATGCATAGGAAATCAAGCAAAGATGGGACTGATATGCGTATCACGGCAGTATATCGGCAATTGGTTGAAGAGGTATCGTGCTCTTTAGATCTGTTCGGATCAGTTAACAACAGGGTACTGAATCTAGTGGCCAAAAGATGTACCCGTAAGTTGAACAATGAAGATCTTACGAAGTACCAAAGTTGCATCCTCACGGACGACGACGAATTATGGACAGCTTCCCGGACAAATGTTTTATAAAGCCACTGCTCGAAGGGATATCCCTAGCAAGTTCAAATTCGTTTTTGCCGATAAATTCGCAAGAAAGCTTATGATCTGATAAGTTAATGCAGCTTCGGAAAATAAACTCTGGTTTTCGTGATAAACAAAACTATGGATGTACAAGCAGGAGTGCCTGAAAAAAAAAGTTTTCTTCCGTACATTAAAGTTTGCAATAGCTTTCTGGACTAATTTGAGGTGCCATTTTGCGTGCAGCGTAGAGTAACTACAATGATATCGAGACAACGGGGTTGATTTCTTTAAAAAATACATCAACCCACCCAGCTGCCTTCAAATCCACCCAATTAAAAAAAAAGGAAAACTAGGAAAATTTAAATTATCACGTCACTTGATCACTTTTTCTAAAAAATAAAAAAATAGGGACCGAAACACTTTAAATTCTCACTAGTAAACGCGAGCAAATTCCGTTAAACTCCAATACAGAAAGCTTATATTTTGACAGATAGGCCTATTTCGTCTGCGACTTACAGACTTCTTAAGTGTCGAGTGCTGAAGAAGTCTGTAAGTCGCAGAGGAAATAGGCCTATCTGTCAGAAGATGAGCTTTCTGTACTAGAATTTAACGGAATTTGCTCGCGTTAGTGATAGTTTAAAAAAGTGTTTCGGTTTTTTATAATTTCTTTTTTAGAAAAAGTGATCGAGTGAAGTGTTCATTTAAATTTTCCTAGTTTTCCAATTACAATCCTTCTACTTATACGCTCGTAAGAGTGTTTTTTAAAGTGTTTTCTAAAAAAAGTGGAGTAAAAAAATTGGTTAATTCTAGGGTTTTTATTTTCATTAGGGCAAATCTAACATTGAGAGACTCTCTTTGACTACTTTCTCTTTCATTCATATTTCAATCACCTTTACGCTTTTCATTCTACTATTTCTAGAGTATGCCAGCACTGTTGTGTTTCGATCTGTACTAAAGCGTGCCTCGAAAGTGTTATAATGGCGCTGTAATGAATGAAAGAGAGTGAGTCCGGAGAGAATCTCTCAATGTTATATTCGCCCTAATGAAAAAGAAAACCCTAGAATTTTCAAATAAAAATTGACGAAGAGTTCACAGGTGGCTTGGGATGCAACAAAGATGAAGAGATTGTGGAATGAAATGGGCGCCACAGTTAGCCAACGTCCAAATTATGATGAGTGGTATTTGAAGAAAAGTTCGAGATTTCATCGAAGCAAAATCGGAATAATTTTTTCTTTGAAGTGCCACAAATTACAGCAAGACCTCCCACGACGAAGTCACGAGTTCGAATCTCACCCCGGAATAAGTCACGAAAATACCCAAAGAGGTCTTTAAGTGACTACAACGGCAGATGAACCAGCCCGAGGCTGAAAATCTCGATAATCAAGAAACAACTAAAACAACAACCAGTAAGAAACAAATGCAACGACTCGGTGTAAAACTTTGATGAACACTCTCAGTGATGTCCTTATTCTTCGTGTGGTAAAGAGAGATTTTAATTTTTCCACACACTTTTCGTACCTCAACGAGACCTCTTCTCTTTTGTTTATATTCACCAACGTGTTTGCATGTGAGTGGAAAAAGCTGGGGCCGTATTTTGAACGACTTTTTGTACGAACGCTTGTGAGAAAAAGTTCTTCGTTTCGAGTTCCAAAATACGGCCCCTGGTTTTTATTCACACAACATTCGATTACTCTAGAGTGAGAAGAAGCGCTCTTAAATTCCCAGAAGCGAATGCAGATAAATTCCCTAACGCGTGCGCCTTAGTGAGCTCACTGGCATGGACTTCTCTGCTAATATACAGCAGTGATTGCAAATTCGCTTAAACGATACATATCAAAATAAGAAAGAAAAATGTTTCTTCCCGCTTCCTTTTTTCGGACATTTTCTACATCTCCGACGACGTTTTCATTATCAACCGCACCAGCGAATCACAGAAAGAGCACTGGCACGTCCTCGAACAAGTGTACAAGGCAGCGATCGCAGGCGAGAGCACGTGAGAGCGGTTGTTTAAAAGTGAGTGCTTCACTCACTTTAAGCCATCTCATCACAGGCGCCCACTTTCACTCTGCACGGCGAGAAATTGAACTCGATTTGAGAGGCCACTTTAATCAGTCGCATGGGAACTGCGACTCAGTTTCGTATAAAGTGGAGTTACGAGTGACTCCACTTTTTGTGAAACTGAGTCGCAGTTCCCATGCGACTGAGTAAAGTGGCCTCTCAAATTGAGTTCAATTTCTGGCCGTATGTATATTTATCACCGAATAAAAGAGCACTTTGTTTTATCTGCGGTGAGTTATGGTTGTATCCTCTATGAAAGTACAAATCTCACGTGCCGTCTTAACATAAGTGCGAAATGCCATATCTGTACTCTATAAATAAAGAAACAATAACACCAAAAATACCGAAAAGCAACTACAGATACTAAATATTTAAGAAACAATCGGCTGTTAATGGTTTTTACCATTTCTCTGCCGTCTCATTAGAATGTTTTACCTGTCCACATTAAAATGTTTAATCTGCACTTCCAGAGTTAAAATTGTGTACCATTCGATACAAACTCTGGCACCTGGCTTTGTATATTTTGTACAGTACAAACATACTAAATGGTTTTTTTAACATCACCCATAAAATAATTAAAAACTATCATCATATTCACTATCGCAAACATTAAATCTTAGCATCTATAGTTCTGGAGATTTAAAAAAAGAAAGCAATGACACGATATGAATCCAGCTGATTGAAGCCAAATCTTGCCATTTTATTATTTAAACAGTTCTGGCCTGCTGTGTCTTTTTTCTCGTATCCTCGATATTTTATATTTCGAAGTATAATCAGAAAACAAACAAAAATTGAATTTAGCTGCCAGCAAATTTCAAAGCAAATGTCAATGCTTGTTACAATTAGAACTGTTATAAATCGTGATGAACTGTTATAGTGCTCAACAATCAAAAAAATATGGCACTGATTCGGGGGCTACCCCGGCGTAGTGGTTAGCATCCATACCTCTCACGCCAAAGTCACGAGTTCTAATCGCACCTTGGACAAGTTACGTAAATACCCAAAATGGGAATTTTACTAACTACGACACTAGATGAATCAGTCTGAGGTGGAAAATCTCAGAAACAAAATCAAGAAACAAAAAAAAAAGGTTACTGATTATTATTTGTAATTTTGACAATAAATTAAAATTAAGATACTAACAACTTTTTGTCTTACCTAAACAATATATTCTATAACCCAGGCTATGTTAATTCTATTTTCCATACAAATGCATTATAAAAAATCAATGTATTCCGACATTCTCTCTATCACATCAAATTTAGTTTTATGTTCTAGTTGTTTCTCTTTCGTTACCTCTTATTCGCTCTCTGTATCTTCCGTTGTCATCTAGTCACCGCAAGGAAATTTAGTGTGAAAGGCCATTATGTACACTTTTCAGTATGCGTCAGAAAATTTTGAGAATCTCAGATTACAAAATTTTGCTCAAGATGTTAGTAATTGTTAGATTGGTGTATTTGAATTTGTTGGGATGAGGATTTGGTAAAAAAATCACGATAAGTATGAATCCTAAGGTTACTTAACACCCAGAACTCAGTTTCGGAAGTCATGGCTTTTGTAAAATGTTCAAGCTCTACCTCAAGAGTCAAGACATCAGTGGGTCTCCCAACAGTACCAAAAAAAACCTGGAAGTGGTCGGAAGGGATTTGTGAGTCAGTCTATTTAAATGAAAGTAACTCGTTATCCCGCTTGGAGCATGTGAAAAATGGCAAAACAGGTTAATGTATTAGAAGTAACGGTAAGAAGAGTCGTGAAATATTAATTGTAAGGAAAATCCAGAGCTCGAATTAAAAATCAATCTGATTACTGACAGAATTAAAGCAGTTACAGTGGAGCGACGCAAGAAACTACTTAGTGATCTGAATATATGTATATGTAAATATGTAAAGATATGTATTCATAAATATTTATAATTAACTGTTATTGTCCCACGTCATTCTGTTCACGGACGAGCAGCTGTTTACTGTCGACAGCGTGTCCAACAATCGCACCAACCCAACCGGTATATAAGTTCGAAGAGAGTACCTGATGTATCTGTGAACATCAAAATCACGTTTTGGGTCTAGCAGGGGTGAGGATGTTCGGATTGGTTGCTTTCGATGGCAAATATAGACCCCGATTTTATCCAAGAAGACCAGAAAGTGAACACAGATGTGTACTTAGGAATCCTTAATCCTTAATCATGGTTTGCCTTGGATTACATCTACTTACGGCAAGGACGCGATATTGTGTTCCAGCAACAAGTAGCCCCTGCCCACACGTCCAAGAAAACACAAATGTGGTTCAAGGACAACATGCCCAATTCTGATCCAAAGGGAGCCACTTAACTTGGCTGACTTCAATCCTGGATGTCAGTGTAAGGGTGAACATTCAAGCACATGCATGTGAATATTCTCACTCGCACTTGAACTATCTACGGACCTCCATAACAAAGCATTGGAGAGAAATGTCATCTGACTAAATTGTCAAGATCTACATAAACTCGAAAAATCGTCGTCTGGAAACGGTCATAAGTGCAAACGGCAGCCACATTGACTGAAAATGAAGCGTTATAATCAACAATCATTTTTCGTTAATACAGGCTATGTTCAAAGTTGATAATAAAGATACTAAGCTCGAATGAAATAAAAAAATCATTATTTTCTGACCCACACCCGGACAAAACTTTAAAAATAAACTCCATCCTAACCAATCGGATTTGGTCTGTAGATTGAAATGGAAGGATCGGTTAGAAAAGAACACTTATTGTTATATCCTGTTTTTAATGACCATATAAGACATTTTTTAATGTTATTTATAATAATAATTTCATACTATCGTCTGTCGTTTACGGCAACTTTCAAGCTAAAAGAAAGAATGTAATGTAGCAATGACTACAGCGGTTTTCAATGCAACATACTTTAAACATGAATTCAAAGAAGTTCTACGTCAACATCTCGTGCAACACCATGTGGCTGACTAGTTTTAATATTTCCAAAATAAATTATGAGGTTCTCTGGGTTGGATAGATGACATATGAAGATATTTAAACTTTAAGTTCGTGTCTTGCTGAATCGGGATTGCTGAGTTCCGACTCGTTTTATAATTCTGATGATAAAACGGTCGGACCAAGATCATTCCTTCAAAAAGGAAACGTAAACACTTAAGCTTGGAGTAAAGAAGGTAGACACACGTGTTTAGTTCCCTTTCGATGTTTAAAACTTTACTGTTATAGACAAAATTAACAATTTAGAGCAACAAAAATGTAACAATTACGAAGAACAAGATAAACTTTTTTAAATTTTTAATTATACAAAGGCTAGGCAATTACTGGTACGAATGTATAGGGGAGACTGGGAGGATTAGATCCCGTCATAATTGTTGTTTTAGATAATTTACATATATGAAAAAGAAAATTATTATACAATAGCAAAAAGGAGAACTTGAAGACTTGATCACCTCATATGGGAATACTTCATCTCTTTTCAATAAAAATGTTGTACACTTTGATACTTGTTTTTTTTCTGTATTCTTAGTTGATTAATCATTTTCAGAAACTATGTGTAATGGCATGCAGGATTTTCAGTTATATCGCGTTCAACAATTGCATTAAATTTTCTGTATGAGAAAGAGTCAGTTTACAACATATATTTACGTTCGTAGGTGGCAACATTTACTTTAGTTTTTTTCAGATGTATATATCATTAAGTTAAGTAGTGTGTGTATATAATGGTGGAGGAGATCAAATCATCACGAATTTGAAGAGACAATTGTACCAATAGATTATTTGGTAGAAAATTAGATATCACAATTGTTAATTGTTAAAAATCAGATCGCCCTCTATGTGTTCTAGTACATTTTCATCATTGATTTTGGAAAAAAAAAATTGTGAAATTTTAATTATTCTGTAAAGATCTACACTTATTAAAAAGCTGTTATTTTTTTGTAACATTTACAAAAAATTCAGTTTTACAATGATTTGTCTAATTTTTCGTTACAGAGAAAAAGAGATAGTATACAAGATCTGTCATGATTTGCCAGTTGCTCATTATGAGAGACTGTGAGAATCGTCGTACAAGAAAATTGCAAAAACTGTGTTCGATTAAGCCAGTCATGGAAGAAAACGTTTACAACACCCACACAGAACTCTCTCATTGTAAAATTACAAGTCTAAATTTCTAAACGTATCTGCAATAATAACTCGACTACGATTGCAGAAAAAAGGACAGAAGAACAGATCTGTTATGTGAAGTTTATATATCAGTAAGCTGAGTAGATTCAAACGGCTAAAATTTCGCAAAAAAAAAATGAAGACAAACCCATTACTTTCTAGATGAAAGCAAATTTGAGATATTTGGAATCAAGCAGCGGTTGAGAGCATGGATTTAATCAGGCGGGGAACTGGTTCAAATAAATGAGATTATGACTGTCGACAAAAACATTGACTTGCTCTCTGAAAATCTGGAAGCGTCCTTGAGCAAGGTTGGACTGGAAGATGACTTCTTGTTCCAACAAGATAACGTTTGCCGTGGATCTCGCATCAAGAGAGAACTGAGTAGAATAATAAGTTACTGAATGGAAATCATTAGTATTTTATTTTGCGCAGTTTTTTTCGCTTAGATTAACTAAGAAAATAAATGAATTTAGAACATTTCCGAATAAAAACTATTGATTATCAAATAAGTTTCGCTATTCCATTCCTCTCATATACACCTTCTATTCGGAGTGATCTGAGCATTGATGAGGAAAATTAAAACATACGGATGTGCACTTTTTTTTTGCCGTTACTGTATATGACCATATCATGAATCTTGTCCAAAAATAAAAATCAAATCGATTAGTCTGAATATACATTAGTTATTGCAAAGATTAACTGGAATTGGTCCACTGCCGAAGTAGTGCAACACGTTAGTATGTAAACGAAAATCTGATTAAAAATCTTTAGCAAACCTTTCAAAAAATAAAATAAAATCTCTAGATTGACTATTCCTATCTACAATGTTGAAGTATCGCAGAAAATTGACGAAGACAATGGAACAGAATTCAGTAGTCGATGTCGATTGTAATAAGAAGGTAAAATTCAAACACTCTATAGAATCATTGCGGAACAAGTGCGTTATCGTTGCAAGCGTCTAACACCGATTCGATAATCTATACATCGCATCGTGTTATGGTTGTTGAAGGACATTCATGATGCATTTGCTAGTCATAAATGGGAACATAGCCATTCCGCGTGCTGCACCAGGTATAAAACATAAAGGTTATTTATCTACCGCTGTTTGATGCTTCTTTGTGTTCCCGAACAACGGATTTAAAACTAAACTAAGCTGAACACAAGGAAATTTAGCTTCATTAATAGATTCACAGCTCGTATAGTTATGAATAAATTATTTCAACATACTAGTAGAAATGGTCAAACTATTGGCATACATAGATTTAGTCGATCGAAAAAATTCGTCCTAACGCAACATGACAGTACTTTTGTCGTTCCAGTTGATATAATAAAAAAACACATGGAACTTCGATTTAATATCGCTTTATGCGTCATACATATGTCTCATGTTGCTTCTTTTAAACACGTTTATCTACAGTAGTACCTACATTGTTATTAAGGTACTAAGAATAAAACGGGAATAAAGACGATATCAGTAATTGTTTTCCACTTTTCAACTTTTTGAAAATTATAGAGAAAAACCAACCGGTTGTAAATTTTTTGAATAATTCTTTTATTTGTTTTTATTAACGAGCCTAAGAGGCTCTCCAGAACCGGTTGGCAGCCATATTTTCCCCAACTCGTTCAGAACAGTGCTAAACGCATGACTCTTCAAAGTCAAGGTCAGACAAGCCACGTCGTCAGATTTGTAACCTGGCAAACTGGTATGGACCATCCCGGTTGATCTACTTTTGATTCGGCCGTATTCGGTGATTGCGTAGGAGGGAAATTCCATGGTTCTTGTTCTGCAGCTAGTATTTCATGTTTGCCATTTTACACACAATACCGATCGGGAGTGTCGTCATCATGTAGCACGTTATTTTAACATTTCCTCTTTCAGCTTCGCTTCAATGACGAAAAAACCGTTATCAACCTCATTTCTGTTGGATCTCTGTTGGATGTTTCCATTTTATTTCACTTGAACACCGTTTGATATTTTGCTTCTATAGATGATATTTGCTTCCTAGATAACTAACGTCAATTCCATACTGATGATATCATTTCTAACAAAGTGACATCCTGTTAGTATGTGATTTATTCCTCTTAAAAAAACTTGCACTCACATTCAATGCTTTGAGAAAGTGGATAAAACAGGATCTTGGATCTTGGAATCTTGGAACACTGTAGCTTAATCACTGGTTCTTTTTCACTGTTACGCTTATTACAAAGCTGTTTCCCGAACTTTCTATAAAACTAGCAGAGCCAATTACATCACTTGTGGGAAAACAATCACTCGCGCGACATTTTCCACCGACTTGATCATAACGGCACCCACAGCATAACAAGACTATGCTGGTAAAAGTTTAAGCACCACACGCAGAGGAAGACACACCGTGAAACGCGAACAGCCCAGGGCAACCGCAGCGGTCGTTGTCGCACCGAGAAATGAAGACGAACTTCGCTGATCTTCCAGTCAGTGGTGTGATGTGTATGTATTCCACCGCGATTCAACAGCTAACAGCATTAAAGCTTTCGTATTTTCCATGTTCCCTCATTCTTACTCGAGCAGTGATTCACCTCATGTACTGTTTTAAGCATCCACCAGGCATATCCCAGCGCTTTGGTGTTAAAGTGGTTCTTTAATCATGTTTAAGCACTTGCAGTGGGCATGATTTATTGAGAGTAAAACGATTACCTATTTAAAATTTAACACGTTTTCATTAGACGTTAGAAAAATTTGTAATGAATTTTACAGTCGTGCAACTCAAACAAAAGTATTTTCCTGTTAAATTATTCGAATCTCTGAACGGAGTCCGGAAACAAAAGGTGTTTTAGTGGGTTTAGTATTTTTTTAAATTTTTTATTTCGTGAAACAAAGGACAGGTGATCATAAAAAATTACATAGGAAACTAGCTTCATGATTGATTTTTTTAAAGTAACTTTAAGGCTTGTTTGTCACCTCATTTTTTTTGTCGTTCATTCCCGATCGATAACAGATTACGAAATTTAAATCATCGACATCCTTATTTTTCGCTGTAAAAATCGCACGTGCACTCAACCAATCGTGGTTCTCATAATTCTGGACGATGTTTGGGAAAACACTCAATATGAGTTCCTCTTTCGTCGTTGTGAAATGACAGATATTCGGTGGGAACGAAATCAATCCGGTGGAAAGGTTAACGTTAACTGGTACTTCTTCATTGGCAATCGCTAAGAATTGATTCGAAAAAAAAATCGGCAGACGGATCGGTTTGCAAGGCAGCTCGTTTATTTTTCGCCAACTGTTGCTTCTTTACAAATGGCCACAAATACGAAAGCGTAAGGCAAGCGCTGATTTAATCGTGTGCGTAGAAATGTCGAAAATAGTGCAAGAAGACCGAGGTACATATTTGGATTGTTTTTATTTTTTGACAGTTCAGACATATCACGGCTTCCAAATTGAATGCAGTACCTCACTGATTGCACAAATATCTCTGAAATTATCTAAATCACGCTGAGCTTTACTTGAGTGATCGTTCACGAATAATACACTTTATTCAAATTCTAATAATGAATGCTCAAACAGTAATTGGAATGCAGCATCTGTACCAACAGCAGAACAATAAAGACACCTGTGAAACTACGCAATGTGAACTATCAACGTCATCTACGATCCATGTCAAGGATAACTTGATCAAAATAACCGTATTGAGAATCTATCATAGTTTTGACTGTATAGCAATTTGTTTTTCGTTTTACGGGTTATAACCTGTTCATACTACAACATATATAACGTGATATAGAGTATCTTGATATCAACGGCCACGGACATTATTTCCAGAGAAAACTGGATTTATAGATGCTTATATCAAGATAGTCTATATCAAATAATATAGGCTGTGAATGCGAACGGGGCATTAACCCACTGCAAAGTTCTTTAACTGATATAGGAAAGACTTGTAAGATGGAACACGATTCGGTTTTTGCTTGTAACATGTATACATTTTATTCTTTTGAAGATCTTTCGAAAGAGGAACTAAAAGGCTCCAAGTTTGCACACGAAACTGATTATTTATAGTCATTAAAAAAAATTATGGCCTATTTTCGAAATTCATCGAAAATTGAAATTTCAAAAAATGTATTGTTATATTGTAATTTATTGTTGATTCCATGGCATTTCCAAACATAAAAAATATCATTCATATGTTTTAAAACGAAAAAAAAAGGGTTCCATCTTATAAACATGACGCCATAAACACAAAACATCAAAAAATTGTTTCACCATACGATTTATTTGGAAATGCCTATGGATCATAAAAAATACACCAAAAATGCTAGCCAACACAATTGTTAACCTTTTGATATCGATGAGAAATTTCCACTTACTAAGCCCAAGAAGTAATTCCTATTTTAATTATGTCAACACTTTCGAACATTGAAACCGAGAAGAGCTAAATCGAATGAGTGTATTCACTCCAAAAGCAAATGAAAATTGAAGAATAGTAACAAAATGAGGCTAACACTTGTTAGCGCGATAGTGTTGTTGTTGTGAATGTCAAAAATGGCGCTGTTCCATCTTACAAGCCGTTCCATCTTACAAGCCTTTCCTCTACAATAACACTCGGACACAGAGAACAGACATCCAAGCTGGAGTGCCCACCGTGTGTAAATTCTGTAACTGCCATTTTAAAATTACAGCTCGTTTCCGTTAGTTTTGGTGAATCGTATGTTGATGGCGCCACTTGCTCAGCTTGAGATTTGATAGCCTGTCAATTTTAGTTTGGTGAAACCTCAACTAGGCGGCGTTGTTTTTCCAACGGTTGGCTTTTAAAAGTTTACACAGTAAATTGGGGAAATTGTTCGAGCCTGGATGTCTGTTTTCTGTGATTCGGAAAAGATCGAAGTGTGTTTTGGCCACGACTTAACTGTTTTTTCTACTGTTTTAATTTGCAAGTGATAATTTTTATGGTTCTCCGCACAATTCTAATATTGTATTCTGTTGCCAAGTGAACACGTTGTGAAAATTTCCCGTGTTTCGCGAGTGATTACAATTTAAAGCCGCTTGACGATGGTGTTATGGTTTTGATTAGAATTGGAATTCTTTAATTTAAAGTGTCTAACCCTGCATTTTTTTTGATTTGCTGATCCCTAGATTTCAGTAAACTCAACCAGAACTTTTCGGGAATTAGCTGCTCCTGCGTCTTTTTTGACAGAGAAGTACACATTTAGTTAACATCGATTAATTATGTTCAGTTGGTCGTAGAGTTTGAACTGGAAAAGTGAAACTTCCAGAATCTCCAAAGGTGAAAATAAATGTTCAAAGAGGGTCGTACATCAGTTGAAAATCTACCTCATGATCGTCGTCCAGCAACATCAATAAACGAAGAAAACATCGAGAAGACATAGCTGATGAGCTCAACATATCAAATGGATCCGCTCATCCGCTCAATATACACGATGTTTTTGGCATGAGACGTGTGTCCGCGGGTCTTGTTCCATTTTCTTCTGAAAGAGCAAAACTGTCGCTAAGGAAATGCTCACAATGAGTGATACGGACATCCAGCTAATCATAACTGGTGACGAGACTTGGGTCTATGAGTACGACGTCGAAACAGCCCAGCAAACATCGGAATGGCGCTTCCAAAATGAGCCGAAATCCAAAAAACGCGTCAAAGTCGATCGAAAATCAAGGTTATGCTAACTGTTTTCTTCGATAGCCAAGGTGTGGTGCACTCGGAATTCCTTCCGGAAGGTCAATCGGTCAATGCTCAATATTATTTGGGGGTTATGAAGCGTTTGCGTGAGAATTTTCGTCTCAAAAGGAATTAATTGTGGGACAACAAGTCGTAGTTTTTGCATCACGATAATGTACCAGCTCACACATCACGTTTAGTTCGTTTAGTTTCATGGTAAACATTTTCAGACGATTGAAGGCATAAAAGAGAATTCTAAGAGGGAGCTTATGTGCATCGCCTCCGATGGAGACAAAATAAATATTGAAGAATAATTAACCGTTTGTGTTTTATTTAACCAGTCTCGTTCCTATTTGAGCAGAAGGTATGTGGCAAATCTATGAACCATAGCATATACATCATTTTCCAGGATGCTGTCAAGAACATTCGGAATATAGTCTAGAATAATGGCACATTTTTCCTCACTAAATTGTAATTGAGTTTGTAACAGGCCCTTCTGCTTTAGACGACAATTTTACAGTATTCGGTAATTTTTTACCGAACTTTCAACAGCTGAACGTTCGGTAATTCGATTTACCGGATTTCGGTGAACTTTTACAGTATTCCGGTAAAAAAATTACTGGAACTTGTTAAATTTTACCGAAATCCGTTAAATCGGATTACCAAACGTTCAGCTGTTGAAAGTTAGGTAAAACATTACCGAATACTGTAAAAAAATTTAAGTGTGTATATCTACTCCAGAGTTCTGATGTATGACGGAAACCATCTCCAGTATATTCTTCTGTCCATCCATTAAGTATAGTTTTTGAGGTTTTCATGGCAGAGCTTGTCTTGCAACTTGAAAATTTCTGACAGCCATATTGAAAAACTTCTTGGCTGAGAAAGTTTTGCCAGTAGTCATGAACCCATTATCCAGAACAGTCAATTTCCTGAATAATTTCCAGCTAGAATATATGGTAGAGCAAACATTCCTCTATCAGATGCTGCCATTGTTAATAATTTGCTTGTAGGTCCCAAACATTTTTTTTCTGACACTTTACACCAATCATGCATACCGCGAGATATTATTGATGAGATAAATGTTAGGAAAATGTCTAGAAATAAAAATACCCACACTTTTCTATTAAGTTCACGAGTGCGTTGATTCTGAGTGTCGTTTCTACGCAATCTCGCATGACAAGGAACCATTTGATGCAATTGGTGGCACATTGAAGCGAATGGCAACAAGAGCAAGATTGGCTACACAACATGGACATCTATTAACAAGTGCAAACACATTGTATGAAAATATTGTATTGGAGTAGTAAGTGAAATGAAGATAATTTCACAAGAACATCCTTTGTTATATGACACAAAAAGAATACGAAGAGGATTTTGCAGAATGAAGTGACGGTTATCAGCAAGGAAAAATGATTCTATGTACATATAAATATCACTTCTTCATTTCAATTCCAATTGACAAAATTGCTGCGCAACTTTTTTCGACTAACGAAGTACTTCATAGTTTATGTAAACATGTTAAAATAAAGGATTAAGACAATTACATGCGTATACACATGTAAAATAAACAAGTAATTCAAACGTTAGCCAATACAGCTCAATAAATTATACATGAGGAAACAAAACATAACAGTACGTCCAATCTTCTTGGTGTGCAAAGGTAAGTTGTAAGGTAAGTTGAAAATTGTCGTTGTAGATAGATGATGGATTATCATGACTAAATTATGAAAATGGGATATTTTCATGAAAAAAGCATTCAAATTATCTCGAATGCGGCTACATTTAAAAAGTTAGCAACTTAACCAAGAGCATTTTGATTGAAAATGACTTGAAACATCACATTTCCTGGGCACTGGCAAAATCATTTGGTGAGTTTAACTTCAACTATTAGGTTCCAGGGCTGGTCTGTTCGTTTTTTTTTTTAAATTTTGGAACTTCATAATGATTCATAGATTTAAAACATTTCAATACTGGGATAGGAAGGTGCATCAGCGCATCATTGAAGTTGCAAGTGGACAATAGAAGGGATAGCCAATCGGAGTCTAGGTGGGTATGTGTCTATCATTTATGATTGGTACATTCCAATCCAACAACCGTAATGAATTTGAGGCGTGTTTCTCAAACAAACCATCTTGCGAAACGCTTAACTGCATTGCATATTGTGTTATTCGTATTATCGGATCGTATTGCTGGGAGGAGATACTCTTATTCCCGCTGGTTACTGCTTACGAGCCTACCCAACCCTTCTAAGCCCTTCATACAGTAGTATGTTGAAAAAAGGCCCACGCTAGGATGGTACCTTTCTACATACATACATACATACCGACAAACATACATACATACATACATACATACGAACCTAGTTTTCAAGTCCAATCTCAATATAAAAGCAGAAATTCAGAAAAACCAACCACTCGTCAACGAACCAACGAATGGAAGATCTGGCTTTGAAAAAGAATACGGTATTTTAAAAAATCAACCAAATATTGATTGACCTCATCTCTAAAGCTACTGCAATGCTTTTATCTCTAGCAGTTACTCCAACATGGCAACCCTCCTTGGTGGTGCTCTGCTTCCCAAAAGAGAAAACAATGAAATAGAAGTCATGATGCACTTATTTAAGAGGCATCTAACAACTAACAAACAGTGATTTCGTTCAAAATCGCAGCAATGACCATGAAAATGTATCATTTCATCCTAATCGCCAACCGAAATACAGTGATCAATTTTAATTATTAGATGCTCTATAGTGGGGAGCGCAGTTAGTGGAGTTTATTTAGTTTGAAAGGATCTTGCTGGTTTTGTAGTTTATAATGCTGCTATCTATTGATCGAATACGCAAAAAAAAAGAAATCAATTTCAAATTTGGGGGTTTCTCGTAAATAATCACATGTAAGAATGTCGATCAACACGCAAAAAAATACGTAGTTATACCAATACAAAAAAGGAATCAATTTAACTAAAATTTTGGTTTAAAGTTGGACTAATAAATCTGACGAACTAATTCAACAAAACCATTGAGTTGAAGTAAAATTTCATGTTTTATAGAATTGAACATCGTGTTTTATTTCTCAAATCAAAATGTTTTCTTAACCGAAATACACGCATTTGCTGAAATAATAAACATCGATGAATACAAAAAAAAACATTTAAAGGGCGATACGGTAAAAATTTGGTCAATATCAACTTGACGTATTTCTTTCAATTTTGCATTTAAAAAACCTGAACACCCCTCATTTTGAAGGTGTGTGTGTGTAGAATGTTGCTCCTATTTTAATTTTGGAATTCACTCTTCAGTTGTCAAAATGCCGTCCAAGCAAGAAGAGCAGCGTATCAAAATTTTGCTCGCGCATCGCGAAAATCCGAGCTACTCGCACGCAAAGTTGGCAAAATCGCTAAAAGTTGCCAAATCAACCGTTACAAATGTAATTAAAGTGTTTGGGGAACGTTTGTCGACAGCCAGGAAGTCTGGATCGGGGGAAATCGAAAACCGGAAGCCGCTGAGACGACAAAGAGAGTTGCCGGTAGTTTCAAGCGAAACCCTAACCTATCTCTCCGAGATGCCGCAAATAAGCTGGGTGTATCGTCTACAACCGTGCATCGAGCCAAAAACGAGCTGGACTATCGACTTACAAGAAGGTAGTGACTCCAAATCGCGATGATAAACAAAATACGACGGCCAAAGCGCGATCCCGGAGGCTGTACACGACGATGCTGACGAAGTTTGACTGCGTGGTAATGGACGACGAAACCTACGTCAAAGCCGACTACAAGCAGCTTCCGGGACAGGATTTTATACGGCAAAGGAAGGGGAAAGGTAGCAGATATTTTCAAGCACACGAAACTGTCAAAGTTCGCAAAGAAATATCTGGTTTGGCAAGCCATCTGTACCTGTGGCTTGAAAAGCAGCATTTTCATAGCTTCCGGGACTGTCAACCAAGAAATTTACGTGAAAGAGTGTTTGAATAAACGTCTGCTGCCTTTCCTGAAGAAACACGGTTGTTCCGTACTGTTTTGGCCGGATTTGGCATCTTGCCATTACGGTAAAAAGGCCATGGAGTGGTACGCCGCCAACAACGTGCAGGTGGTTCCCAAAGACAAGAACCCTCCCAACACGCCAGAGCTCCGCCCAATTGAGAAATACTGGGCTATTGTCAAGCGGAACCTAAAGAAGACCAAAAAAACTGCTAAGGACGAGCAGCAGTTCAAAGCAAACTGGCTTTCTGCGGCGAAGAAGGTGGACAAGGTGGCTGTACAAAATCTGATGGCAGGGGTCAAGCGTAAGGCCCGGCAATTGGGATTTGGAAAAGCGGAAGCCTAACTGAATATTTTTCCTGAATTTTATACTAATTGAACTTGAAAAAGAAATTTAAATTGATTGTTTAAATAAACGATTTCACCGATTTACACGCGTTTTCCCTTGACCAAATTTTGACCGTATCACCCTTTAATAGGTATAAAACTTCATGTTTCATACAACTGGTTGTCGAGTTAAATTGTTTGATTTTTTTTTCTTTAGGCTTATTATGTAGCCCATGTCAACCCGATTCGAAAGGCCAGTTTTCTGCAAAGACAATAACTCGTTGATAATCTGTTTAAAAAATTATAATTGATTATGTTTAAACTTACTTTAGAAAAGTAGAGGCACATTCAGTATGAAATGTGCGCTCAATAATTTTTTTTATTAAAACAATAAATTAACCATTTTAGTTTAAATGAATGTGATTGTGATAAAATATTTTTGAAATTAAAATTTTGGTTTAAATATGGACTGCTGAAATTTAAATTCATATCACACAGCAGTGATTACTTTTAATAATTTTATTGGTTGGATTTGAATTGATTTGAAACATTTTCATAAATTGAAACAAATAGAAACCTTGTATTGAAAATCAACAGATCATTTTGTTGATTCAAATCAGAGTGTTTTTTTAAGGTGAACAAATATTTTGTTTAAACAATAAGTTAATCACTTGATTTAAAAAATAAATGTGATTGTTATAAATCAAATATTATTTAAATTAATATCACACTGCAGTGACTACTTTAAATAATTTTATTGGTTTGATATGAAAGATATTTTGAATTGATTTGGAACTTTTTTTTGGATTGAAACAAATAGAAACCTTGCATTGAATACCAACAAAATATTTTGTTGATTCAAAGCAGAGTGATTTCTTTGCGTGAATGTAACTTATTTAAATACCATTTACATTAAAGCTCCACTAAGTTTCACTCTTTCCAACCATTTCAAGTATCTCATCCCTTACATACTATCTATACATTCATAACCGGTTCAATGAAATGAAATGCTTTAATTACGAAGTTCTCAAATCCGCAGCATTCATGCTTTTCATGGTCTTCATCGAGAAGAAAATAAATCTGCTCATCTTCTTTGAATGCAAAAGCACGTGCTGGTTAAACTGGATTTTGTTTCTCAAGAGGGGCATATCATCGTATCCAACTGAATTAAATTAGCTTACCAGAGATATAGCTATAAGCTCCCATAGACATATAGTTCTAAAAAGTTTAAGAACTAATAAGGTCATTCACACATTCAAGCACCACGTATATAAGTCAGTTGAATATTACGAAGCGATTTTGTTTTTCGTGTTTGCCTTCATTGATTAAGAACTCTTTTCTATTTAAGTAAATTAGCATTAGTCTGCTAATGTGGAAAAAAAGAAAGTACCGACACGGTAATGCCGATGTGTCATCGATTTCGATCAAATATTATTTTTGTAGATAGAATTCCACAACACATACGGGAAGATGGGGCAAAAGGCGCAAAAGTGCTAGCATCAATAATCTTGAGCAGAAATACGCCATGAATAAAATTTCAAATCACTGTAGCTGAATTGTGGTTCCCTCATCTCGGATATGTGATCTGGTCGCGATGGGTTGGCCTACGCTATCAGCACTAGGATGGTGGTAACACATGTTGATAATTTTGATTTAATGCCACGTCACATATCTGGCATTGAAGCACTGGTGCATTCTGGTGGGGCTTTTTCCTCAGTGATATTGATGTGAGATTTCCTCTTGGCTGCAACACTCCATTGCAACATGTGCGTTCCCTGACATGACGAGTAGTGGCCCCGCTGAAATATAAATCTAGCTAGACAGGTACAGGGGATGATCAAAAAGGAGAAGACTAGCAAAATTTTGTCCAGATTCAAAGTAATACAGTTCGGTGAATAATTAACCGATTTTGATGAAACTAGAAGCGTTCGACGGGGAATTTATTCTAGTTTCAGCATGTTTAATCAAAATTTGATTTGACTTCTGGACACCGCAGATATCACGGATACTTTGAGGTTATGTCAAATGAGCTAATTTTCTGCAGCTCGTTATTTTTTATGTTACTTGAAAATCGGAAAAATTATATTTTTCTCAAAAACTAGAATTCATAATAAGTCTGTCAGTGGTTAAAGATCGCGAATCGGCCCATAAACAACCGAGATATGGCTATTTCCGTAAAATGTAGTTTTTTACCCTATTGTCTGACACTTCTTATGTTGAAAAACTCCTTTTTAATTTATCTGTAACTCTGCGTACCCTTAAGGTTGAAGGATTCATCATCATTTTTTCCGTCATCATCAAACAATCTAAAGCAGTTTTTTCGTTTGTTATTAAATTTCTGGAAATAAAAATGTATTCACTGTGGTCCGCATGGCGAGCAAAATACAGTGAATACATTTTCACGAGCTATGTTTTGATTTTGAACGAAAAAACTGCTTTCTAATTTTTGATGATGACTGAAAATTGATGATGAATCCTTCAACCTTAACCAAATCCGTAGTGCAACTTTTTCCATACGATCAAAAATTTATCCTAGTTTTTGGAAGAGTAGCGGACATTTCGTTATTTTCCGTAGTTCCGGATTCATTACCGGGAATCGTGAAGGAAGTGTAATGGCCAGAGTTATAACTGTATCAAACCTGGCTTGCGACACATCAAACTTCATGATTTTACAAACCAATACCACTGGTAGTCAACCTGAGAGTATTCTTTCACATGGGCCACACCTGGTGACGTTCCGGATTCCGGGTTCCCCCAGGGAAGTAGCCAGATTTCGAATGATGTCAAACCCTGGCTTGCGACACATCAAACTTCATGATTTTACAAAACAATACCGCTGGTGGTCAACCTGGGAATATTCTTTCACATTGGCCACACCTGGTGACGTTCCGGATTCCGGGTTCCCCCAGGGAAGTAGCCAGATTTCGAATGATGTTAAACCCTGGCTTGCGACACATCAAACTTCATGATTTTACAAAACAATGCCGCTGGTGGTCAACCTGAGAGTATTCGGTCACATTGGCCACACCTGGTGACGTTGCGGATTCCGGGTTCCCCAGGGGAATTGGCGAGATATAGAACGATTCCAAACTATGGAATGCGACACATCAAACTTCATGATTTTACAAATCAAGATTACTGGTGCTCAACCTGAGAGTTTTCGGTCACATTGGTCAGACCTGGTGACGCTTAGGGATCCGGGTTCCCCCAGGGAAGTGGCTGGATTTAGAACGATGTCCAACCTGACTAGCAACACATCAAACTTCATGATATTTTCAAGTAACATAAAAAATAACGAGTTGCAGAAAATTAGCATATTTGACATAACCTCAAAGTATCCGTGCTATCTCCGATGCCCGGAAGTCAAATCAAATTTTGATTAAACATGCTGAAACTAGAATAAATTCCTCGTCGAACGCTTCTAGTTTCATCAAAATCGGTTAATTATTCACCGAACTGTATTACTTTGAATCTGGACAAAATTTTGCTACTCTTCTCCTTTTTGATCATCTCCTGTAGGTAGACAACTGAAATCATTTGGGTTCTATTCAAAAATTTAAGATTCCTTTAAAACACATGAAACCAATTACATCGCTGCCGACAGTTAGGTCAGACTGCCAGAGCCAGGTGCCAGAGCGCACCTTTTTTTAAAGCTTTTGATTCTCCTATCACAGTCGAGCAACTGCGACTAATAGTTGTGTCGGACCTGTGTTTGGGTCTGGTGAAGTGCGAATGCATTGTCTTAAAATATGTACCTGAACCACAGAGAACAGACATCCAAGCTGGAGTTCCCGTCATGTGTAAATTTCTGTAACTGCCATTTGAAAATTACAGCTCGTTTCCGTTAGTTTTGGTGAATCGTATGTTGATGGCGTCACTTGCCCCCCCTTGAGATTTGATAGCCTGTCAATTTTAGTTTGGTGAAACATAGACTAGGCGGCTTTGTTTTTCCAACGGTTTGCTTTTAAAAGTTTACACAGAAAATTGGAGAAAATATGTTCGAGCCTGGATATCTGTTCTCTGTGCCTGTACGACCGTTATTTTTAGTCGTTACATTTTCATCACTCTTCACCTAAATTCACCGCACCACAATTGGTATGCACGTCTCAAAATCTAACGGAAGTCTCCCGTTGTCTCGCTCGAGCCATTCCTGCCAGCGTTCATCAGTCATACCGGTCTTGAGTTTATCCATAGTGTGAAGAGGTCTTTCAAAGCATGTGACAGCTTTCAGTATAGATAATTATGTCGGGATTAGCCGTTATAACATCTGCCGCTGCATCTACAATCTTCTCACCAAGCAAGTTATCAAACCGAAAAACGTCTCATCCTGATGTGGCTACGAGGATTGATCACGATGGATTTAATGGTACCATCGTGGTGTTTCGCTGTTCAACTCTATTTTAACTCTGTTTTTTGCCTTTTTTTCATCTATCGCAGGAGTTTCACACTATTTTTGCTGGGATCACAAGGCGCTAGCGTTGTGCCTATTTTTTTTGTCTAGCCTATTGCAGGCGTTAAGCACCCGAAGACACCAACCTTCTCGAATGCCAATCAAATGTGTAACGCGAAACACGAATCCATTCAGCGGAAATAATCATTGATTTGACAGAAAAACTGCTAACAGATGTCGCTGGTTATGACTTTAAGAGCCATTCAGCAATAATTATTGAGAAAGTTGAGTAAAAAGTCCTCAGATGAAATAGCAATAGGTAGTCAATCGACACAAAAAAATGTATAATTTAAAATTCACTACAAGTTTCAAATTATCAACAAATTAAATATTTAAAATTATTTTGTAGCAACGCAGCCAACTCAACCCAAGAAAACCACATTCTATTCCTTATCCCCTCCCACGGCGATCACGTAGCCTGCATGTGGCGAGTCAGCCATTACCCTTCCTTTAATTGACTTGTACTCTAACTGCCCTACCATGTACTGCAAAATGAAGATGAATATTGTCAGAACTAATATTGCTCCATATTTTTCATATTCATGATTTAAATTCATAATGATTTCTTGTGACGAATAATCATGATGCAATCTTTGAATGTCGAAAGTTTATTAGTATTATTGAAAAAAAGGCGGATAATTAATAATCCTTTAATAAGCTTCAAATTGTGAGTGTCCGGTATTCATCTGCACTTTACTGGATGACACGTCACACGGCTTATTAACAGATCAACTTTTTGGAACATTATTTGTACTTACTGATTCAACGTCCATGATCAGGATTAAACAATGCAGAGTGCATGTTTCACGAATCACACGAATCACCGCGTAGTGGTTAACGTTTTTGTGCAACGTCTAGCAATCATTATTTACAGCATGAGAAGGCATGTCACCATGATTGAGTTCATTCCAGAGTAACGGTCATGTAACGTTAAGGACGCATCGATCCAATAAGATCGATTCTGTTGCAAAGAATATGCAATAGGTTTCGCTACTAGAATGCTAATAGGTTTTGCTACTAAAAATGTGACGTAACGCAGAGTAACGTTATCAAATTTCCGGAAAAATCTACTAACAGATGTAGCTAATAGCAGTGATGTGAGAAAAAATATGACATTCAGCAATAGAAAAAAGTCGATCACAGATGTCACTTTTACGAAAAGGGAAATAAAACGATTCCTAAAGTTTTAGTTTTTCTCGAGAATGACATTTCATGGTAGTAAGTATAAATTTTCCCTTATGGGATTTATAGAGTATGTTTCACGTTCCCGTCTAGAATTACGAACCAATTCCGGAACCACTCCGCGGTTGCGCAAACCACCACTCTTGCAGATAAAACACGGAAAATAATTCTCCAGTAAATTTGGCCACGAACCTGTGTTAAACATCACCATTGTATTGTAAAAAACAGAAAATGAAGGCAAATCAATTGTATCGTATAAATTATTTGTACTATGCTTCCTACCACTAGTGTAGTGAAACATGGGCTGACAATGCAGAAGAGAAATATCGCCAATGATCAGATCCGATCAGACAAAAAATTATGTGACGATTAATCAATTGGGTTCCTTGGCTTCAAAAGGGGTTGCAAATCTGCAAAAGCAGATTTGAAAAAAAAATTAAGGTGAATTCCTGCTCTGTGTATTTTATCCTATCTCTTATCTCTCTCTCTCGCAAACTTACCTTACTTAATTAAATAGATTAATCTCGATTGTTAGTGAATGAAAATTGAATCGAACTCTATCAGATTGCTCAAATCAAATAATCGTATAAACTGTAAATATTCAATATCTAGTACAGATTCTGAGTTATATGAAATTCTTAATTTTGAGGTATTGGCTGCCGTCGAGATTGCTTCAGCGTAAGCATATTTAATTAAGTTTGTGTGTATTTTTGGATCCAAAATTTATATAAATTTTCAATAGCATATTATATTGCAGCATTGACAGTTTTCATACTTAGCTGCATTTTGCCTTTTTTTCTCTAATTCAAAGCTGAGGTTTTTTTTTCATAATCTTAACTCTAACAAATATCCAAATTTTTAAAAGTATGATTGTATTGTGCCAAGTTGTATTCTCGAAAGCCCTTACATCGTGTTTCAAGAATTATAGATATTAACTAATTAGTTTGAATGGCATAGCTACTTTTAAGTTTTTTACAAACATTATAGCGCTCCGAGACCCCAAATTCAATAGGTACAAGCATTATTTTATGGAATGACAAATTTCTGCTCGATAGTACATATATAAATTTAGGATTTTTAGTACATTAAAAAAAATTAATACGAAATACGAAACTTTTTATACGAAATACAACAAAAGTGATTAATTTCACCCGGAACTACGGTACTCGTTGCTGAGATAAATACATTCGACTCAATTATGAGGAATACTGTATATGTGTATTGACTTCATACTGTATGAACTAGGCGAATGTCGATTAGGCGTTACTTTTAAACTAGAGTAGTTTTTCAAGTAGAGTATGCAATCACATAGCAATAAAGTAGCGCCACGTAGTGACCAACTCTTTCGTTCAGCACCTCGTAGCAAGACACAAACATTTTCCAATGACTTCATAACGGTAACGGTAGAGTAACATGAAATACGTTTCGATTCAATAGAAATTTAACGCAAAAACTGTTAACAGGTGACACTAGGTAAACATGAATTCAGCAATTAAGTTTGAGTTGCAATTTGCCACAGAAATTTTTACACCTTTTTTAGTTGATCAGTCAAGTCAGTCAATCCAACACAGATTTATCATAGTCAAAATAGCGTAGTTGAGAGCTCACGCTGCCCACTTGCCTGGGTATAGGTGATGGAAGAAACAGAAGTAAAATAAACAGATTTCAGCAATAAGTAGGTACATTAAAACGCTTGCTAGAATGGCCATAAAATGGCGAAAATACGGCCATTAATACGAAAGTACGAAAATATTACAAAATAGGTATATGTAGTAAACATAAGAAGAAGTTAAACAATCAGGGTTGACAGGGTTTGCTGACAATATGTCGGGTCGGGACTGTGATTGAGGTTAACAATACAATAATTAAATGGTACTTTATATTTGCTCGACTTCCTCTTGGTAATATAACCTTTAGATGTTTTGTTTTTTTTTGTCTTGTGTATATATAAAAATAAAACCAATTGTTCCTATTTCGTTAGTATTCCGATTTTACTCAATAGTTTGTTTTTGTTTGACTTAGCCTAGCTTAGCCCTACAAAATACAATATCCGTTTTTGTTTTCTATTTTCCATTCATACCACGGTCGACTTCTTCCCATCGACAAAATAGTGATCCATCCGTAAGTGGGCTCAGTTTCAAATCAGTAGATATCAATCTCTTGCAATATCCAATCACTGTTGTTCCTTCAAGACCTACTTGAACGGAATTAAGTTGAGTGACGCTGGTTTGGAGAAAGGTAAAATTTCTTTTTCCGTCAATTCCGTATGCTAGGTTTCCTGATTTTGGCTTCTCTAGTTTACGTTGCAATGAATATGTAAATATGTATATATGTAGATATAGACACACAAATATCACATGTTTTACTCTCAGTTTTAACAAGAAAAAAATCATAGCTAATCTATTGCCTTGGATTTCCCTTTGTTTCAACAATGAAAAAGTGGTTCGTATCGTCCGCTTGGGAACGCGTTACTCAGACTATACACGACTTACACAGATAAGATATAAAAATGGTTGAAAAAAGCAAAAACAAAATCTTCGTTAAACATTAATCACACTAGTTCTCTGCTGGACCGTTTGCTTACTGCTAGGTGATGCCGCCGATGAGGTGAGAATGATTGCTGTATCGTCCACAGCCACCGCCGTCGAGGAACAGCTTGCTGACACCTGCATTAACGACGACGACGTAGCACTGTTCGATGCTTTAAAACTTAAAATTTCTTCATCTCCTGATAAAAGAGTATCAGATTCTGAGTCATTAGGTTTGGTTTTTTGTATCATTTTGTATTTTACCTGAAAAGGGTGAATCGCAATTTCAATTTAATCGTGTCTGTCAAGTATTTTTTTTTGCTGGTGTGGGAATGGCTGAGTAGTCTTTCGATTTACATAAGAATACTTGGACAACTTAATCCTAATAAAAAATGAAATTCTCTACAGACGATCTACTGCTACAACGGATAACAAACGATAATAATTGTCACGTACAAAGTAAGAGAGGCAAACAAGAGAGGCATAGCTGGAATTCTCATAACTCATTGGTTTTTGGCTGAAAATGTCCTCTTACTTTTTGCAACAGGCTATGTTCCCTTCCGTGGTGATGTGAAGTACCTGTATTGCGCTTTTTCCTGGTGTGCCTCATGAGGAAATTATCCGTAACCCAGAAAATAAGAATCTAAAACAAATCAAATTCCATTTATAATTGCATCATCATAATCATCATATGATGGGTTTGGTTCAATAATATACTTACATTAACGAAGAACGGAATCACCAACATCACCACGGCCAGTTCGATTCGAGGATCCTTAAAGGGTGAAAGGACAAAGTTTTTCACATTGTCCCAGATGTCGAGCTGGATAAACAGAGTCGTTATAAGTTTAACGATAGCCATCAGCCCTACGTAGATCCACGTTTGATAAAGCCACGATTTTGGAGCGCCTAAAAAAATCGAAATAAGCTTTGTTTAGCTACAATCTAGAATCAAAAGCCTACAAAATAATTACTGTTTATTTTTATTTATATAAGAATCGGCTAAATGTTTAGACTAGTTTTTATTTCGCGGGAGGGATACATCGCACTGACTGAAATTTGAACTCATTTTGTGTTAAACTGTCTTTGCAAAACCACATTGAATTATGTATGGACATTACTATGGGAAATATCACATTTTCGTTGATGTTGTTTAAGAAGGAAAAAGGTAATGTATCATCACCATGAGGCGCCAGGAGTGGACAGCAATTTTTGCTAGAACACTCCTGTAGGCACTGCTGTCCACTCTTGGAGCCTCATGGCGAAGAGAAATTATTTCCTTTTTAAACAACATCATCATAGATCGTCACACCGCGCATGGAAGAATACAAAAGTAACAATCATAACCCTGCCCTTCGGTTAAGAAAGGGGTGTGGGCGCGTTCTGCCGAGTTGGTCGCGGCAGATTTCATGTGACAATCGGCTGCCCCATCAACGTTCAGAAGTACCAGAACCAAATGGACAGCTTGTAATGATCACTTGAAGATGCGATGGGGGCTCATTGCCTTGATATTCCAAAATGAAAGCACGTTGTAAGACGTTGCTTGTATTCTGTAACCAAACATGATAGAATTGAGTAAACGAGCGGCAGCTTAACGGGAATGGTCACTCATATGCCTCCGTCGAACCATTCTGAACGGCCGTTGTGAGAATATAAGTTATCGCTCAGCTTCTGAGACGTGCAGACGTGTTTATTCGATTGCATTTATCGGGAGTCAAGCTTCTACAGTTGATATTCTTTATACCGTCTACAGTGCCACGTTGTGCGCTTCTAGTGTACCGCGATGGGGCGAGAAAATACGTTTCGGATCGACTTCTCGTGTTTCCCAGTGATACCGTCTTATGAAAAACTGCATGCTTTTTGCAAACAAGTGCTAGGTTTGAAGAAAGAAGACGTAAAGAGACTGCAGTGTCACAGGGGTGAACATTGTGCGTTCGTCAAGGTTAGCGACCTGACGCTCGCACAGAAAATAGTAGACGAACATGACGGTCGCCACGAAGTGGAACTCGGTGGGAAAAAGAACAAACTTCGTATTACCATGGAAGACGGTAGTGTAGAAGTTAAGGTTCATGACCTTCCCGAGGATGTGTGCGAAGAGAAGATAGTTGAGTTCCTTAGCGTCTACGGTGAGGTGGTGTCGCTAAATGAACTAACATGGAGTGATGGTTTCGATTTCGAAGGTATTCCACTCGGCACATGGTCGGCCCGTATGATAATACGGAAAAACATCGATTCGTGGATCACGATCGACGGGCAGCAAGCGTTCATCGTCTACAAGGGACAGCTGCAATCGTGCAAACACTGCCAAGAGCAGGCGCATACTGGCATATCGTGTGTCCAGAATAAAAAGTTGTTGGTCCAGAAGAGTTACGCTAACGTAGCAAAGCAGACTGGACCACTCAAAAAACCAGTAGGTGTGAAACCACCTCAACCACCGAAACCGAGCAAGAAGCTTGCTGAGCCGAGGTCCATTGCACCTCCTCCACCGCCGATCACGGTGGACGACTTTCCGGAGCTGCCGAAGCCCGCCGACCAGAACGAATCGTCTGGTTCGGCTACAAACACTAGCAACAAGCTCACAACGACCGACCGAACGATGCCCCTCTGCTCGCAAGTCCAAAGCGCCCACAGTTCACCTTTGGCGGCCCTCACACCGAAGCAAAAAGCCGATTCGTCCAAAGCGACCATCGTGTTGGACGAGATTTTCAAAAACCTGCGACACGATCGCAAAGCAAGGGTGACGTCGATAATGACACCGATGACTCATCCGCATCAAAGAGCAGCAGACGAAACAGGCGTCAACCTCCCAGCAAAAACCCCGTCAAAAACGAGAAGGCGACGAGCAGGATGAAGACTATCTACTCTAATGGCTCTCACATCCTACAACATCTCGTCGATCAACATCGGCACCATCACCAACTCCACGAAACTCAATGCCCTCCGTAACTTCGTCAACAGCCAAAACCTCGACATTGTGTGCCTACAAGAAGTCGAAAATGAACAGCTCTCATTGCCTGGCTTCACCGTTTTCGCTAATGTAGACCATGCGAGAAGAGGAACGGCCATCGCTGTAAGGGAATATATTCAGGTCTCTCACGTCGAGAAGAGTCTGGACGGTCGTTTGGTTGCACTGAGAGTGCAAGACACGACGATATGTAACGTCTACGCTCCCTCCGGCACTGCACTGCGAGCCGCACGGGAAGATTTCTTTAACGGCACACTCTCCTACTACCTTCGGCATCATACCCCACACATCATTCTCGTTGGGGATTTCAACTGCGTGCTTCGTATATGCGATTCATCTAGCGCAAACACTAGCCCTGCATTAAAAACAGCCGTTCAACAGCTACAGCTGCACGATGTATGGGAGAAGCTCTGTCCGAGAGATGCGGGATTTACGTATGTCAGAGGCAACGCACAATCACGCCTCGACCGCATCTATGTGAGCAGCGGTTTGAGAGAAAACCTCCGGGCGGCATGCACTCACGTCTGTTCATTCACTGACCACAAAGCTCTAACAGTTCGACTTTGTCTACCCCACCTTGACATGCGCCAGGGCGTGGATTTTGGTCCCTACGGCCTCACCTTTTAACCGACGAAAACATTTTAGAATTTCAGTACAAGTGGCAGTACTGGACACGGCAACGAAGACATTATCAATCGTGGATTGAATGGTGGATATCGTACGCCAAGCCCAAAATAAAATCCTTTTTCAAGTGGAAATCTCGTGAAGTTTACGAGGAATTCCATAATGCCCACCAAAGACTGTACGTAGAGCTACGACTGGCGTACGATAGATACTACCAGCATCCCGAAATGTTGCCAACAATTAATCGGTTGAAAGGTGAAATGTTGGCGCTACAACGTAGATTCTCACATATGTTTATGCGCATCAATGAGACACACGTGGCAGGAGAACCCATGTCGGTGTTTCAGTTAGGAGAGAGACGGAAAAAGAGGACGAACATCACGCGTTTGCGAACGGGAGAAGATGATTTTGTTACCGAGCCACAAGCGATCGAAGATAACCTGTTTAATTTCTTCTCGAGCCTCTACTCGGAAGAAGCCGACGGGAACAACGAAAATGGCTTTGAATGCGAACGCATAATCCCAGAAGGTGACCCAACAAATGAAGCCTGCACGAGCGAAATCACCACTGAAGAGATCTTCTTTGCCATCCGAACAAGCGCACCGAAGCGATCCCCGGCTGCGATGGTATACCACGAGAGTTCTACCTCCGCATGTTCGATGTCATTCACCGAGAATTGAATCTGCTGTTGAATGAGGCACTTACCGGCAACCTTCCCCCGCATTTGTGGAGGGTATCATCGTGCTGGTGAAGAAAAAAGGCGGCGATAATACAGCCCGCTCATACCGTCCCATCTCACTGCTCAACAGCGACTACAAGCTGCTATCACGCATTCTAAAAAATCGCCTTGAGTGTGTGATGAAAGCCCATCGCGTGCTGAGCGACGGACAGAAGTGTTCCAACTCAGAGAAAAACATCTTCCAGGCGACTCTCGCACTGAAGGATCGCATAGCCAGCCTTCGTCATCATCGTCGTGCCGGTAAACTGATAAGCTTCGACTTGGAAAATGCGTTCGATCGGGTCCAGCACTCTTTCCTATTCGAGACCATGCGTTCGCTCGGATTGAACCAGGAACTCATCACTCTCCTCTCTCGTATCGCTACTCGATCGACCTCTCGGCTACTGGTCAACGGGCATCTTTCTCGTCCGTTCGAAATACAGCGCTCTGTGCGACAGGGCGACCCGTTGTCGATGCACCTCTTCGTGCTTTACCTCCACCCACTGGTGTGCCGTCTGGAGCAAGTGTGTGGCAGCGATTTGTTGGTTGCCTATGCCGACGATATCACTGTGATACTCACAGCAGCTTGGAAGATCGAGGCAATGATTCAAATTTTTCTTCGCTTCGGTCGCGCTGCCGGCGCAAAATTAAACCTAAGGAAAACTATTGCGATCAACGTTGGGGTTTGCGAAGGTAATGAAATTAATGCCCAGTGGCTGCAGACAGCCGACACTGCCAAAATTTTGGGTATTACCTTTGCAAACTCAATAAGGCTGATGACAACCCTCAACTGGAATGCACTTGTGGGAAAGTTTGCACAACAGATGTGGTTGCAATCCTGGCGTATACTAACATTGCACCAAAAAATAATTATGTTGAACACGTTTGGTACATCAAAACTGTGGTATCTTTCGTCGGTACTGCCCCCTTCTAGCAGTACACACGGCGAAAATAACGTCAACGATGGGTACGTTTCTCTGGCGAGGAATAGTCGGCCGTGTCCCGATGGTACAGTTGGCACGAAGCAAAGAACACGGTGGACAAAACTTGCATTTAGTTGCATTCAAAGCCAAATCATTGGCTATCAACCGACATTTAACGGAGATCGATTCCCTTCCTTTCTACAGATCCCTTCTTTTCCACACCAGTCCCCGTCCCGCTATCTCAATAGATCATCCTGACCTTAAAATTATCCTCTCAAACTTGTCCCAACTGCCGCTCCAAATCCAACAAAACCCTTCCGCCGATCTTATTCACCGACACTTCGTTCAGCAGACTGACCCACCAAAGGTGGAACGCAACAATCCCGAGATCAACTGGCCACGTGCGTGGCGAAACATCGCAGATAGCCGATTATCATCTGCACAGCGGAGTCAACTGTACCTATTTGTAAACGGAAAATGCGAGCACAGAGTGCTTCATTTTGCGATGCGACGAGTGGAGAACGATAACTGCACACATTGCGGACACCAAACTGTAGAGACGCTCCTACATAAATTTTGTACCTGTGCTCGTGTAGGCCCGGCTTGGATGGCTTTACAGCAGAGGCTAGCGGGAATAATGGATGGATGGAGACAGTTAACCTTCGATGACCTGGTGAGACGTG
Organism: Aedes japonicus; assembly: GCA_034211315.2. Lineage (NCBI taxonomy): Eukaryota > Metazoa > Arthropoda > Insecta > Diptera > Culicidae > Aedes > Aedes japonicus. The sequence continues at coordinate 159,620 of JASCZW010005232.1, read as the reverse complement.
CCCTAGTAGGAATAAACAGAGCTTCAAGAGTGAAGATTCTTAAATTAGTAATCAATTACATCGACTTTGTTAATCAATGTAACAATAGAATAGATGTGAACGCTTTGAATTTTCACCTAGATGTAAATTTTTAGAACTTTTAAACACTGTATTCCCATCATTAACTCACAAATAAACAACAACTTAAAATATTCAAAAAAAAAAATATCACCATGAAAATCTCTCATGCGCATAGCGTGTTACCAATCACTAATGCATTTTTTTTCTGTTTTCTTCCCTATCCTATGACCGTGAGCAATTCCATACGACGTCCTAAAGTCAACTCTTTAGAAGCAGAAACACCGAGACGACACAGAGCAATAAGTAAAGAACGGTATAAGCCCTAACCAATTATACTTTCAGACAAATTTTCGTAACACAAGGTAAGCAATCAAATGACCTCTACAAAATATACTGAATATCCACGACCTAATATATAACGGGGAAAGGGAGGGACCATCAGGACACCCGCGTGAAACAATTTGGATAGGGAACATGGGACTGCGTCCTCCCTATTGTTAACATTTCGCAGAACGAGGGTGGGCTCTTCGACACCATCTAATGCTGTGGGTGTGAACTTGCTTTTGGAAGGAGATTCCCTTCATACTGCAGCATGATGATCACAAACAACAATAGAATCCTGATCAAATCGTTTTTTCAGATTATTCCACTGCTATTGAAAGTTAACTTGCTACAATAGATGGTAGTAATTCATCATCATCATCATCATACAAAAGTAACAATCATAATGCAGATCAAATGGGCTGTAACTCATTCAATCAATCTACTGTTAAAGTATTCATTTTAATGTATCGATAATTTCCTTAGCAACAGCTTTGCTGGACATACATTGTCGAATAAATGTAAGGAACAAATGCTGTTGATTATTTGGATCCTTTGATTCGAATGTGCTTTGTTCGGTTAAGGCAGCATATATTTTCCGACCAGTCAAAATATCAAATTAAGTTGAAACTATGTTTAAGAGGTGCAGGTTTTTTATTGATGTTTTGTGACGATTTTTCGGTTGCCGAGTCGGTGTTAAACGGGCGAAATGTTGAATCCCCGTGGTTTGAAGTGTACGACTGGAGTTGACAATCGGTGCGTCCAGCCACCAGCAGAATGAACAGCAATTGAACTGCAAACCAGCCAGTTCTTTTCTCCTCTCGTAATGTATTTAGTTAGACGATAGTAATGAGATTAATCGGTAAACACTTAGATTTTTTATAAAAATCTGTAAAGTTCTACCGAATTATCAATTATTAACCGACTTATCCACGTTCGGTAGGCCGATTAAACGAATTTAGGTGAAATTCTACAGTAATCTGTGAAAATTTCACCGGAATTTGTAAAATTTGACCGAAATTTCTGAAATTGGATTACCGAGGGATCAACTGTTGAGATTTCTGTAAAATTTTACAGATTCCCGTAAAAAAATCTAAAGGGCGTAGACGACGATGAAATAAGTGGAAACGTGTGTGAATGCATGCTTCTCCCAGATTTTTTATTGATTACTTCTATTTTTTTTTATCAAACTTATCTTTGGAGGGTGATGGTGAGATCATTCCTTCATATTTCCTTTTATATTTAACGTAAAATATGCATATCATTCATTTTTATTGAATTCGGAGCGTTTGGTAAAATAGCTCTACACATCTGCCTTCCCTTTTAGATTTAAAAAATACATCGTATTTCTATTCATTTGCAACCGACTAATTTTACAGAACCATCTTTGCGGCATATGCAACGCAGTAGGCCTTCGCACTCTGACTCTAGAAACATGCTGCAATCACAAAGAACAATAATTGGGCGTTATCTAACCAAATTATTTTCAGAATCCTTTCTAGTTTGAATTCAAGCGGAACAATGCATTTGATCCTAAGTAACACTGAGAGATTCTCTTCGTCGACTTAGTCTTTAGTTAACAGTTTGTCTATTGAACGGTTTGCTAATGTTTTGACGTATTGGTTCCGTAATTACACCGTATTGTACTTTCCACACAATCACACTAATGCATAAATTATACCTGGCATCAAAAGCTCTCAATTAAGAGCTGTGGATGTACATTTAGAACACTAAGTAGAGAGCAAGCAGTAAGCAAGTTGTGAAAGCAATAAGCTTGAATTGCTACAGAAAAAAACCGTATTGTGTGTTGAAAATACTTGAACATGTTTTTGCACAGCCGTATGAACGCAAAGAGAAAGTCGGCGAAAAGAGTCTCCCAATATTACTTAGGACCTAATGCATTGTTCAACTTGAATTCGCAACACTAATCTGGAACGCGTTTTTCAAACGAACAACAAAAGAGTTTTGAATGTGGCAACTTTTTTTCTTGTGATTAAGTAGAGGTTGAATTAGATTAGATTAGGAACAAAAGCTATCAATCATTAAAGTCACTAGTCACTAATTAGCTCAATCAACTGCTCATCAGGCAAGATTAGTTTATCAAGCACTTCAAACAAAGCATAAAAATCATGATTTCTATATCTCACTGTCCAATATAGTACAGCACCTGTTCACTAACTGGGCTAAGTGCACAGCCCAGTTAGGGATGCTGCTCGCGCTCGGTAACTGGTCTGACATTTCAAATGTAAACAAATTTCGAGGGAGCTTTCGATCAGATTTGGGTTGGCATATATCATTGCACCACAAATAAATTAAATAATATTTTTTGCTTTATACGTTGTAGCTAATTGTACACCCAATCGTGGAAGATATTTGACTCAGTTTGTATGGGATTCCGACTCAATGTCCCAGTTGTCCTTGCCCATCGCGACTAATAACAATTTTTCACTTCTCCACGAACTTTATATGCCTTTTACATGCCCCTTGCTCATTTTGACAACAAAATGTGCAATGTTAATTTTTGAAGTTTACTTGCTTTTTTTAATCCAGGTTGAAAAAAGAAGAAGAGACCGAGTGGTGATAAATCTCCCATGTTAAAGTATAGGATAAAGCTCCCATGTTAAAGTATAGGACGAACATTTTAAAATGCTTCTAAATAATTCAAATGAAATTCTTATTAAAAGCAGTTTGCTGTATGATGGAAGAAGAATAAAAAACTACTCAATAAAGACATTTTCAGCAAACTAAAAATAACATAAAAATTATGCCCCTTATTTTGCACTTTTGGATTTTTCTTCCATCATACAACAAAAAGCTTTCAATTAGAATTTCATTCGAATTTATTAGCAGCATTTTAAAATGTTCGTCCCATACTAACATGGGAACTGTCAGATTTATCACTACTCGGTGTCTTTTTCTTTTTTCCACCTGAATTCATCTATAGGCCAGTTAGCGAAGAGTTACCGTATTGCTAACTTAGCAGCTGTTTGATCGTACCAAGAGATCTTCAATTTCTCCAATAATTAATAACTTGCCATTTGTTTAACTCAAAAACTACAAGGGACAGTTCAAAGAGATTGTACGCGTTATTATCATTTGTTTCAATATTTCGTGAAAGCTGAAAATTTTTAGCCACCACTGGCTTCCAATTGATAAGAATTTGGAACGGTACGTTAGATAAAAGGGGGTATTCGATAAAAATGGCACACAGAAAATCTTCTGTAACTTTTGAATCGTATGAGTAAAAAACCTAGAAATTTGAATAGATCTTATCCATAGTGTATTATATACATCTGCCAAGTTTCATAGTTATACATTCAGTAGTTCCAGTCATGTCGTCGAAACAAGAAATTGTCCGTGAGAAAATTTTGCGCACTCACAATCAAAATCCAGGGCAAGTAGACGGATGCAGAGGTAGAAAAAATCTGGGCAATTATGAAAACGGAACTTCGCAAACATCCCAAAACTATAAAAACAGAGCTAGAATTGAAGAAAATTTGGGTAAAAACAACAAAAACACTGGGAAAATCGGTTGTACAAAATTTGATGGGTGGAGTGAAAAGGAAGGTGCGCCCGCATTCCGGACGAAATTGAATAAAACAAATGTTGTAAATCAAAACTCATTAGTAGTTCTTCATTCCCTGAAAATTTCAAGAAAATCCGATAATCAGTTTAATTTTGATGAGTATATATGTGTGTGCCATTTTTATTGAATACACCCTTTATATTTCAATCCCGAGATGATTGAAATTAATTATCTGCTAATTACTTTTTTTTTGTTTTTGGGACTTTAACCGTTTGGTCATTTGTCCCATATATCTGCTAATTACTGGTAACTGGTCATGCTAATGTTGCTAGTTAATGCATTTTCTGCACACATCAGCGATGATGATGGTGGCTGGCTCATACCGTTCATACCACTCAACCGCCTTACTGAAAGATGGCTGCCAACTAGATCACCCATTGTTTCGCTCTTGGTTGCGCCGGCTGTACAACCACAGTTGCCTAGCCGAAGGTGATAGAGTCATCACCTGACTAATGGTTGCTCGCCAGGGCATGTTCCAGCTGCCAATTCTTGTCACCACTTGCTGCAAATTCAATACTGGCTCATTGCCGCTCTGAACAGCTCTAACACTGCCGAGCGAATGAAGCATTGTGTTTCTTCTTCTTTTATTTTTGAGAGCAACTTTAACCTTTCGGGTCATTTGTCCCTGTATTTTGCGAAGGTGTAGCCTTTTTATATCGTTAACTGCAGCATATGAGATTTGAAGTCTGTGATAGGAAAGTGTAAGGTATCACCTTATATTTGCGTTAATTTCAATAGTTTAATGTTGAAAATCAACAGTGTTCAAAATTGGAATCGGCACGTAAGAATATTTTCGATCGAATGGGGTAACTATTTTGAAAATGTTTGGACTGGACGACTGAGATATTAACGGTCAAAACCTTACCGCTTTTCGTGACGATCGCAATAGGTTTTTTTTTAATTTGTACTCCAGTATAGAAAACAAAGTCGTTGTTCACGTCAATAAAAAAAAATGGATACACTTGTGGATAATTTAGTTATTTGTATACATAAAGGTTTTGTTTTGCATGAGGGATACATTCCACTTTTAGTATGGAACCGTGTAAAAAAAGATTAAAAAGAGTTGATAAATTCACATGCTTAAACATTTTATATTGCTTCAATTTCGTTTGCATGCGTTACCTTACCATGCAATGGTCAACAAATAGTTTTTAAAATTTAAAGTGTTTACACCAAAAATTGTGAATTTTCTGAAACACTGCTATATGATTACTTTTTGCCCAAAAAGTAACATGTGATTTGAATCAGGCCGATAAGTTGTTCCGTTTTGGAGTTATCGCTGAAAACAAACCGTGTAAAAAAACCTTTAGATCGTTTTATCAGAAGGATTTAGGGAAAGGCTAGTAGACTTGGAACGAAAAGTAGGCTTTCTAAATTGAATTTCCATGTAAACTTGGCATGGCGTCTTGGCAGTGTCAGTTTTGTATCAAATATGCTCAAATTCTAAGAGGCTCATCAGGACGCGATTTGGAATCATTGAGACGATGAGGAGCCAAATTTCTACATTTGCATCAGTCTATCCTGGTTAGGGTAGAATAAATGTTTGTCTTCCTTAAAAAATGTCATATAATTTACATATCATTCTTCATCTAATTGGCTATGGCTCTTTTTTCAACGAGATTTCGCCTGCTCTCAATTTCGTATTCTGGAAGCACTTCAACAGTTATTGATTGAGTTTCAGTACCAACACAAATGCTTAAATTTGTATATATTGTGTGAGCTATCTGGGGCCTAATGTTTTGGTTTCCAAGATTTCAAAGTACATCAGCATAAACCGGCAACATCGGAGCGGCTAAGAAACAATAATTATTGAGTTTTAATTTTCTACCTACACCAAGTAGCCTTGCAACAGACTAGCAGCGCAACCTGAGTTTCGTTTTTCCATTGCTTCCAACGTGTCTCATCGATGGTCCACAACGAAAGTGTGGTTGCCTTGATCATTGTTAATTACATCGTGCTGATGATAGAGCTTTCACTAATTTAATTACTAATACAGAACATGTTTATTTATTCCTTCTGTTCCATACGAAAACACGTGAATATGGCACGGCATATGTTTTAATATTTATTTAATCACAACATTATTGTAAAAAAATATATCGAGGAAGCAACCAAATGTAAATAACTCAAATTTAAAGGCCAGGTGACAGTTTCAATGATCGGCTTTGGATGGGCCTATTGAGACTACACATTGACAGGGGGAGCATGGCAAAGATGCGAAAACAAAAAAAAAACGGCGACTGCGAGAATGAAATAAAAAATAATTTTGGGCTGTCGAAAATGTATCGCCCAGGTCCTTACGCATCGTCTATTTATCGACTTCAAAGCCGCATATGATACAGTAAACGGTAAAGATATATGGAAGATCATGGACGAGGACGGCTTTTCGAGGAAGCTGATCCGACTTATCAAGGCTACGATGGATAGAACCCAGTACTGTGTAAGGATATCGGGTGGATTATCGGGCTTAATCGAATCCCGCAAGAGGGCTTCGTTAAGGTGATGGAATCTCATGCCTGCTGTTCAACATTACTCTTGAAGGTGTTATGAGACAAGCGGCATTCACCATGCCGGGCGGGCACGATTCTCAACAGATCTAATCAATTTATCTGCTTTGCTTTGATGTGGACATTGTCGGCAGAAATTTTGAGGCGGTGGCAGAGCTAAAACGCGTGGCAGGCTAAAGCGCGAAGTACTGAAAATTGGGTTGAAGACGTCCAAAACGAAGTATATGCTGGCACGCGGAAACGAACACGATTAAGCCCGACTAGGCCCAGTGTAACGATCGAAGGATCGTCAACTTTTTTGTCTATCTTCTCTCACTTGTTTATTAGCAGTGGAAGTCCTGTCAACTAAGGGCCCCGCAAGCAACTCCGGTTCCACAGACCCGTACGAAGCGTATCCTGTAAAAAACGCTAATAATACAGCTTGTTCTCTACGGACATGAGACGTATTCAATGCCGGAGAAAAAATTGCGAGCACTCGGAATTTTTGAACGACGGGTGTTAAGAACTATCGTTGGCGGAGTGCATGAGGGCGGAGTCTGGAGGAGGATGATGAACTATGTGCTCATGCAACTCACGCAGAACAACTATGCTGCGGTTGCCACAACGAACAAGAAGGTCAGGCCATTTGGAGCAAGATCTAGGGACAAGGTGCCCACGGGAATGGAGAGGAGCAGCCATGAACCGAGAACGTTGGAGGGATATTGCGTATCAGGTGACGTTATAAATGACGTTATGCCAAGAGAACAAATAAATAATAGTCATACATTAAGAACACGTCGCATAAAATAAACATAAAGACAACATAGTCACAATTGTTTAGCAATGGTTGTGCAGATCAATTCCAATTAAACAAATTAAACCAGATAAGATAAGATATGAAAACAACCCAATGAATTGAACCCAATCTTCTACGTTTCCAGGATTTTGATGATTCTAAAGTGAGCATATGGGTGGCATCCCACTTACAGCCAATTTAACTAAGTCTTACTATAAGATTCCGACATCATAAGTAACAAGTAACACCCTTTAAAATCACAGGTAGCATCCGTCAGGTGAATAAATATACTCTATCATCATACAACAGTTGCTCTGAAGTAAACTGATGGGAGGCGTACTCTCCCCAATTGTCGAGTACAGACAGTGTTTTGTTGTATTCACCATCTACCATATGAACTTTCGATTTATCGTCAACACTCTGTCGTTATTGTCAATAAGCGAACAAAGGTTGATATAATCGTCTGCGTATTATCGAACATGCCGACGTAGATACCGCAGTCTCGAAATAAAATCTTCTATTGAACCAAATCAATCATCGATGGTTGAATTCAAATTTGATCATTGAAGGCGCATGCGTTTGCGTCAAGTTACCGACCAAACAAATAATAATAAACGAAACACTAAACAGTAAACAGCTGACACAGCACGAGATAACTTGCGCACCGATAAAAATATGCAAACATACGATAAAAGCAACCCGTCTATGCTTATCTTGCAGTAACTTACCGTACTCGCCAAAGTTGATTGCATCCCATTTCTTCTTTCGCGCCAAATACTGACAGGTTTTAATTCCGATGTAAATGATAAATAAGCCGATCGTAGAATCCAGTAGGAAATTAATAATATACCTGAAATATTTATGTTGTTGAGGACAATTAGTTTTAGCGAAAATTGTTGTTTGACTGATAACTTACCAGGTACATGGATCCCCCTGGAAAAGTGGGGCTAGATAGACATTGGTCATGTGAATCACCATGGCACCGATGCCTTGCTTTGATGTATCGTACCACCACGTTTCCCATGATCGTCTGTTGTAGAGTGGCTCGCAAAACCTCTTTCCTGAAAGGTAAAAGACAATCAAATTAAAATCCAGCGTAAGAGACGATTGACAATTCAAGACGAAAACTTCGAATTTATAAAAAAAATATTAAAAAAAAAGGAATTACAAAGCATTTCTGAAATATTTGAGATATTAGGATAAGATGTTCATATCCCATCCCGATATTTAGATCAACGGTGATGTAATCGAAGCGGTATACGAATTCGTGTATCTTGACTCATTGGTGACCGTCAAATACGACAACACTCTCTGCTCGAACAACGCTGGCCACACTATGAAGTTGATCATCTACAAAATATACATTAGACTGGTATGGCCGCCAAATATGCGCTTTGGTCGCGGAGGAGCAAGGCGCATTGGGAATTTGAACTTGTTTGAACGGAAAGGTTGGAGGATGGCAGACAGAACGTGAAGTAGGTGACTACGGTGGGCTATGCAGTTACGTCTAACGCTTGAGTTAGAATTGAATTTGTGGCTCTGCTAACAGCGTAGGACTTGAGAACACGATGTTAGCTTGTACATTGAACAATAAATTCTATGGACAATTCATAGAAATGAAAGACGATGAAAAGAATCGATCAACGAGAATAAGCCTTTTCAAATGGACTACAAGAGTTAGTGCTTCAACCCCAACTGTTAGAAGAGAATGAAGCATCATTTGACCTTCTCATACTAGATGCTTCCAACCATTTGTTAGACCAACCATTTGTCTAATAATAATAATTTCATTCAGAAGGGACATTTTGTTAAACTATTTCCTTCGACTTTCCAAATTCCTTTTTCCTTTCATATCTGCTGAAGGATGAAGATAGATCTGGTGGAACACTAATTCAGCTGCGGAAAAATTCTGGTTGGCTATTAAAGGGTGTCCACAGTTAAATTGCATCACTTTAAACTTGTCCGCAAAAACAAGTCGCTCAACCGATTGTCATGAAATATTCAGGGAATAAAAAACAATGTATAATCTTGATTTAGGTATTTTTATTTCACTGTATTTCTTTATCAAATCCAAAATCCCGAACTTTATTCATAATACCACGCATAAGATTTTGTTCAACGCTTGAAACGAAATTTTTCCCGCTTTCAACCATGACTTCAACATTTCCTGTTCTGTAGTGAGGCTTACGAAGTTCGTGTTTCATTATAGCCCAATATTTTTCAATTAACCGCAACTCTGGAGAGTTTGGGGGATTAAGATCCTTCGGCACAAAATTGACACCATTCGTCTTGTACTACTCCAGAACATCCTTGGCGTAGTGACAAGAAGCTAGGTCCGGCCAACAAAATGTAGGAACGTTGTGTGTTTTGAGAAACGGAAGCAGTCGTTTTTTCAGGCATACATTCATGTATACTTCATCATTTACAGTTGAAGTTGTCACGAAAGGCTTGCTCCGTTTACCACACGAACAAATCCCCTGCCAAATCATGAATTTCTTGGGGAACTTTGACACTTGCTGTATCCTGAGAGACTCTGGAACATCGAATTTGTCGCAGTCACATACTGGTTGCCGGGAATTTGTTTGAAGTCCGCTTTTACGTGTGTTTCATCGTCCATGATGCAGCAGTGTGGTTTCGTCAACATTTTTGTGTACAGCTTACGCGCACGTGTCTTAGCTGTCCTATTCTGTTTTTCATTGCGGTTTGGAGCTTTCTGAACTTTGAATGAACGGAGCCCGGCTCGTTTCTTGACTTTCTGCACGAAACTTTTTCGCGACATCTCGAACGGAACAGTTGGGTTTGCGTTTAAAGCCAGCAACCACTCGCTTGTGATCCTTCACACAGTACGGAACACTTTTGGTACCACTCACCTTCTTCCGATCGACAGTTAAACGAAACGTTTTATGACACGAAACACTGTAGACTGGTGAATGTTCAACATCTTTCCGATGGCTCGGTGTGAAAGAAGTGGGTTGTCGAAATATTTTCGAAACTACGACACATTTCACAATGAAACTCACGCTCACAGTGTAAACAATACACGCTGAGGTCATTTCACCCAAAATTTCGTTGAAATCAACCTAAAGGGCGAAATGTTACAGCTTATTGAAAGTGGTGCAATTTAACTGTGGACACCCTTTACTCGGCCGTATTGCAATCAATCTTCTTAATATTCAGAACCTGTATAGAGCCGCACGTGACTTCTAGTGAAGACTAGTTTGTCGGATGGCGGGCTCAAACAAGCCGCCTATGTCTGGATTGACGAGGTGCTGAAGCAAATGGGATTTCGGCCCTTGCCTCTACATTCGGGGAAACAGGCAATTTCGTATTTATCTACGTCGACGATGTCATTGAACTACGGAAGATGAGTTTAAAGATGTGGCTCAGATCCTGTCCAGCGAATTCAAGATCACTGTTATGGCCAACTTGACATTCTTTCTCGACATGCAAATTCGAATAGAGAACGAACAATATCTCATTTATGTATAAATTGTATAAATTTTCATTGGATGGGTAAAATTGATGAAATTTTTGAGTAACACAGGACGCAACAGTTCAGAATCGACAATCCGACAGTGTCCCGTGTGGTAAAACCGTTCAACTAAACCCAGACAACCTTGCGACCGATGAAGACGACCGATCCCGTGAACGCAAGGACGGTAAGAGATTACTTCAAGCGCAATCTGGTTCGTCCAGCAGACAATGAAGCGGCCGGACCTCATGTCATAAAGGCAAGGAAGGCGCCTAACTAAACCGATATACAAAATACGGCGGGCAAATCCCGCAACAGAAAGCTGTACCGCGAATGGTAGGTTCAGCCGAAATGTTCGTAACGGACGATGAGACGTACATTAAAACGGATGCCAAGCAGATCCCCGGTCTGAAGTTTTTCGTCGGCAAGTCCCGCCTAGATGTTCCGGAGCAGTTCCAGAAATAAATTGCCAAGAAGTACTGGGTGTGGCAGGCGATCTGTGGGTGAGGCAAATTCAGCAAGCCGTGCATAACGACTGGCACCATCAACGGCCGAATATATAAAGAAGAATTCCTCCAGTCATCTCGCAAAAGACTTTCATAAAATCTTAATGCAACAAATGAATATCGTGAGTGAAATATTGATGTTGCAGCTTGATAACAAGACGAAGAGCTTCTCTTTACTAAAAAAAAGGACAAAAAAGTATTTATTTCCAATACTTTGAGTAATGAGATGTACTGTCAGCCTAGTTTCTTAATTCGGTCTATGTATCAAATATGTCATAAATTCAGTGATAATCGACAAGCAGTCAAGACTTTATTCGTCAATATATAGTAATAGGATTGAGAGATTTCTTAACTTTTAAGACACCATGACTTCACTGGTTAAACTGAATAGATCATACTCAAGAGCTTCAAATTAAGCTAAATCCTTGACAGTTATACTTGGCAGTCACCTTCAGGTTTCCTGGAATCTGGTTGAAGTTCGCCTTCACATATTTCTCGTCATCCATTACGCAGCATTGTGTGGTTTCGTTACCTTCTGGTCGAACAACTTCCGGGAACGGCTTTTTGCGATTGTATTCTGTTTATTGTTACGGTTTGGGGACTTCTGAATCTTAAACGTCCGTAGTCCAGCTATATTCTGCACGAAAGTCTTGCTCACATGCAAGTTTTAAGCCACATCTTATTAATATTACTAAATGGATCAAAAGTAAGAGCAATTTGAGAGTGCGGATTTTAAACGGGAGAGGGAGGTCACAACGTCCTTCTTCTCTTTTCAGAAAGCGAGTAATGGCGCTATAACCATAAGCCGTAGAAGGCCAGGGCAAGAGTTAGTGCTCATGTTTCAACCAATACCCAAGCTCCCACGCAAAAAAATGCACTTAACCCTTGGCTTTGAAACCTGGATACAAGTATAAACACGTCTTTGTTCCAGCCCAGAAAAGCGTACAACAAAGGATTACATTAACTTTCTTGGCTTCGAAACTCCCAACGACCTATATACATGTACTTTCTCGTCAAGGTTAGCCTCGCGCACAATCCCATCCGATTTCCAACTCCAAATGTCTATGAAGGTAACATAAGTTCTCGGCTTCTTCTTAAATGGACATCTAATCAACACTTCCCTCCCTTCCCTGCTGATGATAAGGACCTCGCCAGATGTTGAGCATAGAAAACGATGAATGAAGAGCCTGTCACACCCTAGGCAGTTCTTCTGGCACTTCCACCGTCTCTACAACAGACAATCCAGGATGGTCGTATGGTCGTATGGTAGGATTGTCTACCTTGTGCTGCGTCGTCATTTCAAAGTTCTTTGATATTAAATTGTTGTTTGGTTGTTTCGGAATCACGAAGTTCTTTCAGTGTTTGTTGAATGTTTCATGTTATCGTTTTGTTGTATGAGAGTTTTGATTGTAAACGTCGTTTGTTTATGCTTGGATTTGTTAATTTGTATTTTGTTCGTTCTAACTATGTAGTTATGTGACAAATTGATAATGGGACCAACCAATTTACCAAATACTGCAGATTCACTCATTTCGTTTGAAAAACTCCTTAAAATGTGATGTTTATCTTCTATATTCCATTCTTCTTTCCTAGTTTTTTTTCTATTTAGATCGTTTTTCGTTTCATTCTTGAGTTTTCTTGAGGAAGGGCCCATTATACACTGATGAGCATTCGGTGTGACATTGATTTGATGTTGGAAAGATAAAATAAGAAACAAAAAACTAAATTAGCATCAAACATGATTTTATCAACGAATGAATCAATCATCCGTTGTGAAGTGAAGAGTTTAACAAGGGCATGAAGAAATCTATTTCTCACTGACCTAAATTTCCTGCACATAAATTAGTATATATCCACAAAATAATTAAAAAAAAAAATCAATTGAAAGAAATCAAATTATCCTGTTGTTGTATCAGCTTTATGAACAATAAACTATTGTAAAGTCACACCTATGAGTATTGATCGAAAGTACTTGGAATTGACCCAGGCAATTTTGTTCAAATGACAAGAACTCTTATCCTACTCGCAATGTACCATGACGCTTTTATAATTACAAACCAAAGCGTAGGGATTATATTCAGTCAAAGATTTTTTTAATATTCAATGAAAAAAATACGAGTTCATAATCTTTTCAATCAAGTTTATAAGGAAAAAAATTGGAAGCATTATATACCTCAGTTTTTCCATGCGTCGTTGGTACTATTAAAAAAATTCTTTACTAATAAATTCAGTATTATGAACAAAATGTAAACTCCCATTTACTAACATTGCTGTCCTTGCTATAGACTGACTCGTCATAACAAAGTCTACAGTTATGTGAAGAGCAAGCCAGTATCCATCAATTATTCACCCAGTGCTTTTTAATTAGTTCCACGTTCATATATCTTTGATGAATCTTCTGCCGAGCACTAACGATGCACCCTTTGTATGGTGAAGATACACTTGAATATATTTTAAATGACTCATGGGAATTATTATTATCGGATTTTCGTTCACTTCTAAGCATTTATCTGGGAACTTTCACCTACCCCCGGGTGTCTGGGAGTCAAAGGGAGTTAGGCTCGCTGGATACATTAGTCATTTTTGTAGACTTACATCCTTATTGGTTTTCTATTCGGTTGGAATAGTTATGATGATTCCAAGAATCACTGCTTTCTGAATGATGTTCAGTTCCTTTCGCAGCTCCAACACTTTAAGGGAACGTATGAAGGTTCGGGGAACAATTCCGATCGCCGAGATTATTACCGGAACTATACACCGTGGTACTTCGTAATCTTGGTGGAGAACGTTGAGAGGATCGCAATCCAGCGGTACAGCGACATCGATGAGAGTTACATGCTTCTTCCTTTTGTCGTAGATCACAATATCAGGGCGATTGGCTCACGTACAGCTTTATGGAACTATTTTCCAGAACCGAGATGCTTGGTAGCTACAACATGTTCGATCGTCTCATCTAGTGCGCTGCATTCTACTTCTTCGTGCGATATGTACTGACGTTCTTCGTCGCAATGACCTGGTCTTAGATGGCTACCATGAAACATTCAGTCGCTGAGAAGAGATCACATCGCACCAGCCACGTATTCGACAACCGCTTGTTCCAACTGATGCGTCCCATGCAGCTCCTTCAGCTTCCATGGCGCAACTTTATCCTCGATAGTTTTCAGGTTGCAGCCCAGCTGATAGTCCTGCGCCGGATTTAGATGATATGCTCCACAAACACCACCGTAGACTTCGTGACGGTTCTGGCATTCTACTAAGTACATTCGCAACTGCTGAATCTGGGAAACACATAGCGCCTGAAAACCGGTAACTCTTCCTCCTTCGGTACGTGGCAGAGTGACTTTCTCGACGGCCGACTTTAGGTGAAGCACAAGATGCTTAGTGAACGCCACTCGTACTGCTCGTTCTATTGCCTCCAAGTCAGTATTGGTCCACTTTATCACTCCAAAGCTGTAGGTCAACTGAGACACGGCAAACGTATTTATTACCTTTATCTTGTTGCCGGTCGACAGGAAGGACCTCAGAACACGGTTGACTTAATACAGGAACTTTACCTGCAACTTGATCGTTGGCCCGTTCAATTACAGGAATCCATGTTCGTTGATGCGGAAACTCAAGGTATCTGACACTTTACCCTGCAGAAGATTGACTGTTAGATGGTGTGGGTGATATTGGTAGCTCTTCCTCCCCTTTTTAAATGGTAACCATAGTTGCATTGATTGAGTGCTCTGCTGAGGGGGTTTATTGCAAGGCAAAACCATAGCAGGTTAAATGTGTTTCCTTGGAAAATTCCCCTTCTTATGCTGAGAGTTCTGGATCTTAACAACGTTTCCCTGTCAGTAATGTGAAGGTGTGTAGTACGCCTTCTAGTAGTCGATGTAAACCATGCTCAGGTTTCTCCTATTCAGCCTAGCCTAACCTACAATAACTGCATCGATGATGATCTGATCTTTGCTGCCTTCCGTGTTTCTCTGGTAGCCCTTCCGTTCTTTGGCCATGGCATTTTTTGCATCGCAATAGGGGTATACCTTTCGGTTGATTAATGACGAAAGCTCTTTGTACAGACTTGAAGGCATGTTATTTGCCTGAACTTGGCTGGATTAGTTGTCTTTTGGTCCTTGGGAAAAAGATAGTCTATTCATCCTAATAGACGCTGGGGGTCTACTAGTACTTTTATGAAGCACGTCGCTATTCGTCCATGGATTGAGGAGAACTTCTTATACCAGCAGTTGTGCCTCTTGAATATCCTGGGCGGTTAATACGGTGGCGTCCATACTTTCAATTCCATTTCCCCTATCCTGGTCCATCTTGTTGTCTGTTATTACTTTGGATATATATTTGCCCAATGGATATATACTGCCCCATGATTTTATACATCACTTTCGATGTATATATTCACTCGCTTGTCCCTGGTATGTCGTTCAAGACTTCATTGTAGTCCATCATAACGTCACCCGGAACAGGATGTTTCTAATAAAACAAAATCTAATTGGAAAACAAGGAACATTTAAATTAACACTTCACTTGATCGCTTTTTCTAAAAAAAAATAAAAAAAAACTGAAAAACTTTTTTAAACTATCACTAGTAACTAGTCGTCGTGCCTATTTCGGACTCCGAAGGAAGCTGAGTCGAACAAAGTTCGCCGAACTACAAAGTTGACCACCTGCAAGGCATTAATTAGACCGGTAGTTCTCTACGGCCACGACACGTGGACATTGCTAGTGGAGGACCAACGCGCCCTTGGTGTCTTTGAACTGAAGGTGCTGCGAACGATCTACAGTGGATTGCAGATGGAAGACGGAACTCACGAATCGCATCAGTTGCTGGGAGAACCTTTCATCGTACACATCGCTAAAATCGGACTAACTACGATGGGCTGGGCCTGCCGTAAGAATCTCAGACGACAGCCCTGTTAAAATGGTTCTCGAAAACGAACCGACGGGTACAAGAAGAAGATGCGCGCATCGAGCAAGGTGGATCGATCAAGTAGACGGCGTCCTGCGGACTCTCTGCAAACAGCGAGGCTAGCGAGGTACAGCCATGGACCGATTACAATGGAGACAACTTCTGGGTACAGCAGGGACCACCTTGGTCTCATTTGTAAGGTAAGTAGTAAACGCGAGCAAATTCCGTTAAATTCCACTGCGTCTGTGCAAATTAACAATTTTTCTAGTTTTCCAATTACAATCGTACTACTAATACGCTCGTAAAAGTGTGTTTTTTTAAATGTGAAGTAGCAAAATCTGCTATAAGAGCAAGTTCAACGTGGTCATCGTTGAAGGATGAAGGATTATTCACGCGATATTGAGAAGATTGTCATTCTGCCTTTCAGTTATGGAGAGAACCATACCATTGTCGTAGTTGGCATTCCAGAAAAGACGATCAGTACGTCCGGAAGCAGGATTTTATCTTTGTCCACAACTACTATAGATAGAATCCTAGAGAGTTTGAGCTGTTTAGTGGAATATCTGAAAACAGGAAATGAGTTACTATAGATAGGCTGCTTCTGATAAAGCCAATGTTGGAAACTTTACTGCAATCTAGTCAGTTGTTTTTTCATCCTGATACGTGAGCACTAAATATCCCGACAGTTTGGTTTGAACTGTTCCTGACGTTGCTGTGGAAGTTTCAGTAAGAGGGCTTTTTGGATTCTTTCTTGTTGAAAGCTCAACTGCATGGTCATTCTTAGGCAAAATGCCTATGCTTACACTACTTATTCGACAGTAAGTTGGTGCTGGAAGGGCTTCTTACATCGTCACTGCACAACCTGCAGGTATAAAATAGATCCTCCGAAGATCCTTTGCCTTTTGTCCAGTAACTCATAGCCTTACCGTCCCATTATACAGCCCAGGGTATGAGCAACCCTAGGAAAGATCGGGTAACCAGCCCCGATGGGACCTTGGTCCTTGGATGCTCCCTTTGAAGGATGTAGCCTATCTAACGTCTAAACGTCCTTTCTCCATGTCAGGGGCGAATCAAAACAGCGTGTGTTTTCCATGTAACGAGATACTGATCATCGTCCTCGTGCCAGCTGCCGGTAAAAATTAAAGTTGCAAATAATACAGAAGTAAATGCGGACCGGAAACAACGGAAAGACCTAGGCGATGAAAAAAGGACTACGGTTGAAAGCTCGGATCGCTTTACTTTTCGGTTTGCGACAGGATAACCTAAGACGAGCTTCAACCACGTAACTTCGAAGTCGTAGCATCGCAGGAGCTTTACTCGACAAGACAGAAGGAATGAAAAAGCGGACATTGAGCGGTTATTTTATATCAGAGCTGCGGCACCGTCTTTGTAGTGCTGGCAAAATCCGTTAACCCATGTGTTTGCGAGTAGCACCAATTGCACCCCCATCCGACTACAACCCTGTAGTCGTCTATAATCCAGCTCCAAAAATAAATTGCTTCATCGCCTATTGTCCTCATGACCAGCACTATCATCGATAATGGGATGTAAACAAAACATCCAAGAGCGGAACATACTCTTCGTAGATCGGGCGATGGAGGTAAATCAATGACGTCACCCGTACAATTCTACAGTGGTGGATTTGGTTGCCGCTGATAACGGGTGATAATAGAGCGTGAGCGATCTCTCATCCTGACCCGAACGATATCATCGCACATGGCGTTCGAGATCAGATGATGACTGGCTGGAGATTAGTCGGCAGAGCAAATCGAACCACCGAGTGCGATCGGAGTGTTGAGGAGCCAATCGTTGTCGAAGGCGGAAAGTAGGTGAATGGATGGTTTCCGATCAATGCGAGAATGTGCAGCATGAGGATCAAGGCCTTCTTCAACTACAGCATCATCATCTGGGATCCGTAGACGAAAAAGAAGCGTGTGTACGACGGCAGCTCACGGTGGGACGTTAAAACTAGGCGATACTTGGAAGGTAGCTTTCTCATAGATGAGTGTGAGGTGATCGAAAGATGGAAGCAGTACTTTGACGAGCACCTGAACAACATTATCGCAAATGAAGCAAGACACGGTAATAATTCTAGAAACACGCGCAGAAGATGACAGAAGGAGGACGGATAAATATCAACAAAGCTTCTGGTGTTGACCAACTTCCCAGCGAGCTATTTGAATACGGTAGTGAAGCATTGACTAGGGCACTGCATTGGATAATTACCAAGACTTTGGAGTAGGAGTATTTACCAAAGGATTCGATGAAAGGAATCGTGTGCCCCATCTGTTACTTTTTACAACTAGGTTTCGTAAAATCACGGTACTGAGCGCCGCCAAAGAGTCGCCAAATTCAATGCCACCGTCTGTCACCAATTACAAAAAAGTTCATGGGTCAGTATCAAGTCGGATTCATGGGTGCTCGCGCTACTATGGACCCGTTTTTCACGATTTGGCCAGTGCTGCCGAAATCTCGCGAATATAACGACTTTGCCAGCCTCGAACTCTTCTACATGGCTCGTTGCGGGTTTCTCCTTCTTATGCCCGTCCGATCGTTATTGAAAACCATTTTAAATAAACACATGCCCAGCCCAACGTAGTTGACCGATTTTAGCGAAGTGAGGTTCTCGCAGCAACTGATGCAATTTGTGGTTCATTCGCCTCCTTGATTTTCCTTCTTACATCTCCGCTCTACCGTACATTGTATGTACTTTCTTTTTGAATACATCAAGGTCGTGTGGCTCCTCCACGAGCATCGTCCATGTACCGATCTAGTTAATGTCTTGTAGATGGTCAACTTTATAGTTCGTCGAACTTTGTTCGATCTAGGCGTCCTTCGGAGTCTAATGTAGGTACGATTGCGAGTCACAACGCACCTTTGTAGCACTCTGCTGGTGTCGTTATCAGCGGACATTAATGAGTTTTAGACGCACGAATTTGTCTAGCATCTCGATTTCATCACCGTCGATCTCCGGTGGGAAGCTAACATTATCTCGTGAACCTCTTCCCTGCGAGTACTTTGTTTTTGGCGCATTAACTAGCCCAATCCTACTTGTGTCAGCCAAAAATCTGAGGTACTGTAAGGTAATTTTTCTACACAGCTTTTGGTATGGATCAGGTGTATTAAAACATCAGCTGTTATAGAAAAAAAATACCATGTTGCGCCAGTGAATATGATCTGCAATTTTTAGGCAACCAAAGAGTGTTTGCACAAATGAGCCATCATTTTTCCAATTTAAGCTTGAAAACTTCTCACATAACAGAAGTTCAGTTTTTAATCGGACATTTACCTTATATTGAATCTTTGTACTTAAGAGTAAGACAATATCTTCCATATTTATATACTCAATCAAATCCTGGTTAACTTCGGAGCGAGACTTGCAATTCATTAGTCAAGTGCTTATAATAAGACAACGTAAATCACCTCCCAGTTTTGCGCCAATATTGCGGTCGTGATTTGTTCACAACTTTGATCTCTTCAAATTATTCTTTAAAATTATTTGTCTGTGTCTGTGTCTGCAAGTATGACATTTTTTACATAAGAGTTAAAAATAAGAGTAAAATAATGCAACACCGAACTCTTACTTTAAACGATTTGTTTTTAGACGGTTTCTCGAATAACAAGTATTGGTTTGCACGATTTATTTGTACACGGTGCTCATCCCTCGTGGAGAAAATCGGGTATATTAAAGGAGTAACTAGTGCTGCTTAATTCAAGGGTTGATGGTTGATGTCCGCTTAGTAAATTCCTCCAGCATACAGTACGAAGTCTATATGATCAACCCCAATTGTTTTTCAAACACGAGTTAATACTGTTGTTGGCTCATTCTTTAGCGCAGGCCAGGAATTTTTCGTAATGGAAAAATTTCTTGAAACAGGCATTCAAAATTCTCAATTAAAAACTGAGAAAGTTTAGAACTCTAAGTTGAGAGTAAACAAAATAGGTTAGTTGTGAAAGCAAGACGCTTGAAACACTAGGAAAAAAGGAGTTTTTACAGAAACACCCACAGGCACCTTAAGTTTGATTAACTATTGAAAAATATACACAATTTGTTTTTGCCAACTTTTGCATAGATCAGATGATGTTTATAGCTTAAGGGAGTTTTGTTTTCCTACATACGTAACATGTTTGTTTAAATGTGTAACAGTTTTCGAAGCAGATAATCAAAAAAGTCAATAGAGAAGTGAGGGCACAGATTTTGCCATCAATCACCCAAACTCGGCCACTGTTGCATTTCCTTTTGTACCACTTACCGATCAGACACGTGAAGGCCAACGTGGCCAGGATGCCCTGCAGGAACCAACCGAAGAAGTCGGTCAGTGCATCCTTGCTGCAGTGCAGAGTGGACCATTCCGTACTGCTATCGTCAAGCGTCGTATTCATCGGTGGTGTGTTGCGTTCGATCGGTTTTGATTGTGTGAATGCTTATGAATTGCTTATTATGTATGCACCGTGCCTTGTGTGTATATAGTTAGATAATTTTCCTCAACACAGTTTCATAGGTTGTACTCTATTTTGCTTCCTTCTCACTCTTCTTCTTCGACGATTACTATATTGGCTTACAGGCAGACACGCAGATAGATAATAATTATCCACTGAACAGAGAAGTAACCCATAGGCGAGACTATTCTAGCAATATTCGTTGTTTTTCTCCGGGGCACTGAATGGCAGGTAGAATCTCTATGAAAAATATGCTCATCTAGTATGGCAATCTAGTGGAACGCGAAAATATTCGTCTGTGTATCACTCTTCTGTACTTCACTTTTCGGTCTGGTCGATCTTTTTCTTGCTTCTCTCCTTGCCTCGTTTTCCGGACCTGGGACATTAATGACTTACGAAGTAGCAGACGTCAAACTCGTCATCGTATCTCATCAAGAGTAGCCACTTCTAAATCTTTCACGTTTTCTTGGAATCGCTGCAAGAATAGCGGACTCCCAACAATCTTCATTTTCCCGGAACGACACGTCCCAGAATAAGGAACACTGGTTTCTTTAGTTATCACGCTTGATTCGATAACAAAAAAGATATTCTGAAGAACTTCACTATGATTATCACTCGCGAAAATATTTCGATGATATGCGAGTGCGATCTGCATGTACTTACTGGTTACTGATGATGTCGTTCCTTGTTCAGATTTTGAAGGAATCGGAGACTGACATATACCGACAGGTGTCAATACGAAGAGGTGTAGAATTGGTCGTCGATATTTTTGCTGCATAGGTCAAGTTTGAATTATAGTTCTTAGAGCGCGCGGAAGTGGGGCTGTTATGGTAACCAACCTGCAGAAAGGGAAACATGGTAACGAGGACAAACAGATTCAACTCCGCAAATTCCTTTTTGAAGTTCAATTTATCCGAGTTTTAAGGATTCGCTAGAGATGAACATATTTTACCCGGAGATTAATATTAAAAATGAAGTTCAGAAATTGGTGAGAGATTATCTTCCTGTAAAGTTTGTCCATTCTTAAATTTTATTTCGCTTTCAGATGGTAAACGCAGACCAAGCCTATCAACAGCATATGCAAGAAAAACGGAAAAGGTCTACAAAGAAAAAAGAGATTCAAATGAAAATTATAACTGTTAAGAGACAATTTCAGATTACATGAACTGCTACAAGCCGAAGAAATGCAACAGCAAAAGGAGATTTCAGAAATACTATGTGAACAAGAGGTTGGACGATTGAAGGCAAAGGAAAATGCTCTACTGGCAATCAAGCAGGATAAAGAACGTCAAAGGGAAGAATTTATCAAAAACAAAATGATTCAACTTAAACTGTAAGACTTAACTTTTGCACACATCTTAGATGACCACAAATTTAACACTTATTCGCAGAAACAACTGTGATGAAATCCGAACAATAGTTCAACAGAAGTATCACGAGGAATCTAAACGATGTCAGTTGGCACAAATTGAAGAAAAGTTGAAACTAAAACAATCGGAACTGGACGAAGAACGGCTCTGGAAAGAAGTTCATTCAAGGAATTATAAAATACAGGTATTACCGACAATGCGTATTCTTTACTTACATGTGCATAATTATTCGTTTAATATAGCTCGATCGTGAGCTCGCCGACAAACGAAGAAGAGTTTCAATGGAAAGCCAACTTTTCCTCGACATTAAGGACCAAATGAAGGAACGCACTTTGAGAGCGGAAAAAGAGAAACTAGATCTACAGGAAATTCAGTGCACTTCGCTACCCTTCCCCGAGCATGATCATAAACTAATTCGGTTAAAGAAAACCGACTTGGCTGAGAAGCTCAAAGAGCAAATGGCCACAAATGCTATGCTGCAGAAGAAACGAGATGACCAAGAACGAGAGGTGGTGAAAGCACTTAATGAAGGCATGCATCGTGAGCTAGCGCGAGAAAAAGCCGCTCGTGAAGCAGAGAAAGAGATTTTGAAGAAACAAATCAATCAGTTTTATCAATATTCGAAGCACGTGGAGAAGCAGCGTTCGATTGATGAAGCCAAGATGGATAAGGTAGGAACTTTGATAATAGTTGCATTTCATACCATATTACTATTTTTTCATTTTATTAGCTAATAAATGATGTGAAGCAACAATATGATAGAGCAGCTGTGGAAAATTGCAATAAAATTCTCCAGAAGCGATTGGGATTGGCAGATGTAAGATAAATCACTGCTATTGAAAAAAAACCTTTCTGTATCAATTTCATCTTTTGATTTACTTAACAGAGTGTTTATGAGGGCCAAAAGAATCAAATGGCGGAAATGGAAGCCCTTCGTCGGCAGCAACAAGAAGCAAAGAAATTGGAAGGTGCCCGAGAGCGGCAACTATTTGAGAAACATCGCCAAAATAGTATTGAAGTCAGCTACCGAATGCAAACCGCTGCGAAAAAGTATCACGAAACGCTCAAAGAACAGATTAAGTCGGCAACAATCGAGCGAGAACGCTGTAAACGTCATGACCAAACCCAGACTAATCGCTTGCTCGAAGCCAATACCAACGAGTTAAACTTTGTGCAGAGCTACGTCAAGGGATCGTTCGAGAGCCATTTTAGAAAACATCCAAACACGACGTTGATGAAAAAGAAATACTAATGATTTTACTCGCTAGTTGGAATAAAATTATAGTTTCAATCAATCAATAATAGTGCTAATTCCATTACCATTTGTCCTTTGAATAGAACCATATGCTACATTCACTAATCGCTTGTTCACAAAAAACTTCCAGCTACACTCAATCAAGCAATCACGCTTCTCTTTGTTATGATTTTGCAATTGCATCGAATCGGACGAAAGTTCAATCGAAATAGAAAAAATGTTGCAAATAGAATTCACTATAATGGATGACTATAATGACAGAAACGGTTGCTATAGAATGAACAGATTGTATTTGACATAACGACATTACTGCGCTGATGCTTTTAAATCGATATAAGCTAAGCTTAGCTTGTTAATCCAACGACAAATGACTAGCAAAATTTGAATTAACAATGACAAAATTAGATATTAACAATGACTAGAAATCTACTTTTCTCATATTAAGCAGTTTTATATCAACATTTTTGAACAAGAAAGTTAAAGATGTTCAACATTTGGTAAGCCAGTTGTATCATGGACTAACTCTAAGATCACTACCCAAGTAACCACAAGCATTATATCATCGCACTTATTCCACCCAAAATCAACATCGGTAATGCGGGATCGCATCAATTCAACAGTTGTCAAGTAATGAAGCGTTAGATTAGCTTAAGAATGTAGTGATGCATTACCAATGCAATAATGCTACTTTAGTAATGTCTTATGGCATTACAAAAGATATAGCATTAGTTCGATCTTAGTGTGGCCCTTTTCAGCTTTTATCCAACTTCAATGATGCACTAGGCGTAATGCATATACCCTATATATGCATGCTATTACAGCCTCGTGGTTACTTGGGTAGGTTCCATACAGATACGAGTTTTTTCTTGGTTCAGTCAGTACTAGCACATCGGTCCCAAGCTCAATAATGCGCCCTTAATAATGAACTCACACGGACACACTCTCAAATATTCTGTCAAAATAACACAGCAAATCAAAACAAAGGCGCAAATATTATAAACAGGTGCTGACTTCAAGGTGTACTTCGAACCAAGGGGTTCTACAACAGTGAACCAATTTCAAATCGCTAGTTGCATTTTGATTGTTGCTAGTACTGCCTGAGCCAAAAAAGAAATCGTTTTTGTATGGGACCTACTGGTCTTAGAGTTAGTCTATGTTATTAGGTTCTCGCCGAGCGATCTCACAAACACTAGCGTGCTGCTTTACAAGTATAGGATCGATTTGTTTATTGTGAAGCCAGCACCTTGTTGTACATACTTGCGCCTTTGTTTTGATTTGCTGTGTTATTTTGACAGAATATTTGAGAGTGTGTTCATGTGAGTTCATTATTAGGGGCGCATTATTGAGCTTGGGACCGATGTTCTAGTACTGACTGAGCCAAGAAAAAAATCGTTTTTGTATGGGACCTACTGGTCTTAGAGTTAGTCTATGATTAAATCATGGTCAAGATGACTATTGCATATAATGGTTACAATAACCATGAAAATTGACAAATTACCACGTTCATTGCATTCTTGACTATGATCATGGTAACAAGGACTATTCCGACATTATGGTAAATGTTGAATCAACTATTTTTAATGGTCGTTTTGACCATGATCATAGTCGGTTCAAAATCACTATACTGGAATAGTCATCCTAACCCCCAATAATGGTAAGATTGACTATCAAATTTGTTTCTGTGTACCTTAGGTATACACTGATGAAAAAGCAATAATAATATCTATGTGTCCGACATATGGATTTTTGCAATGTGATCAACATATTATAGCTATTTGTAATCGCACATACATGTTATGCGTACACATAACTACTATGTGTGACTATAATTTAGAAGAAAAATTAGTAATCTCCATTTAATTCCAACTACCTTTGCTTATCTTCGACAGATACGCGTATTTCGTCTACAATGTGCAGACTTCTTCAGTGTCTCGTACTAATAACTCGACTGAATGAAAACCTTCGCCACCTGCCGTATATATACTATTTTCTAAATACAAATCGTTTACCTATCATTATGTTGTTTATACCTATCTTATTATTAGTTTGTTTATACCTATCCTGAGTCAAAAACAAGTGTACTTAATATCTACTTCGCTTCCTTCTCATCTATACCTTACATACTTATTGAGTAGCAGCGGGTGCTCCGCTTCGTCGGGTTTGATGTCGTTTGGGTAGTAAGTTGAAGAGCCATGTGTAACCGTTGCCTTGGTCTTTGTTTAGTAGATTTGTGTTCTGTTGTTTGTTTATTTCTAAGCTTTCTGTGACGTCTTATTTCCAGGGTGTAGATGTTGTCCGTAATATTGTGATGTCATTCGTCGTAATGTCGTGATTTTCCGTGAAGATGTGTTCTGCGACTGTTGATTTGAAGTTATGTGAAATTCCTTTCTCGTTCTGTTTGACAGCCTTAGTCATCTCCGCTAGATGCTCCTTGAACCTTGTTGCCAAGGTTCTCTTTGTTTGACCTACATATATTTTGCTGCAGTGTTTACACTTGATTCTGTATACCCCTGCTCTGCCTAATGTGTCTACTGAATCTTTGGTGGAGCCTAACATCGATGCTAATTGGTTGTGCCTACTAGAAAAACGAACACAAATCTACTAAACAAAGACCAAGGCAACGGTTACACATGGCTCTTCAACTTACTACCCAAACGACATCAAACCCGACGAAGCGGAGCACCCGCTGCTACACAATAAGTTTGTTAGGTATAGATGAGAAGGAAGCGAGGTAGATATTAAGTACACTTGTTTTTGACTCCGGATAGGTATAAACAAACTAATAATAAGATAGGTATAAACAACATAATGATAGGTAAACGATTTGTATTTAGAAAATAGTATATATACGGCAGGTGGCGAAGGTTTTCATTCAGTCGAGTTATTAGTACGAGACACTGAAGAAGTCTGCACATTGTAGACGAAATACGCGTATCTGTCGAAGATAAGCAAAGGTAGTTGGAATTAAATGGAGATTACTAATTTTTCTTCTAAATTATAGTTACAAGTATTCCACTTAACAGCTCAAACCCTCTAGGATTCATTTACTATGTGTGGCCACGACAACATTCCTTCCATTTGTCACATAAATTTCATTTGTGTTTCTCAAAGGGTTCTGTTTATGAGTGAACACGACAGCATTATGTGGAATTTTCCATGGAACATCTTCCTTATTTACTTCTCTTGCTATGGATGTTTGTCGCCTCTATCTGTTCATTTTATTATAGAGAGTGAGAGAATCAACGAGAAAATACGAACTTAGCGGACGCCGTGCGTCAGTGGTGTAGTGGTAAGCGTGACTGCAACTTGACACCCCAGTGTGTCTGGGTATAGACACTCAAGTAATAGACCGGACAACGTGAGTCTGGCACAGTTGATGTATCCAAAACAACTGTCAAATCGTATGGGAAATGCGACGAAATGTTCGTTTTGGATACAACATGGCGGCACGTCGTCCGGTCTATCACTTGAGTGTCTATAGGTCTGGACTCATATTGATGAGTCGATAGGTAGGGTCCAGGTGGTGGAGTCGTCTTCCTGGCATCGATGATTGTCACCATGTGAAGAAATAGGCCAACGAAAAAAAAAAATACGAACTTAAGTTCGGAAAAACGAGAGCATCGTCGGAATGCTCAATATAGTGAAGGGATTGAACACATTCTAAGACATCGATGAAAAAAAAAAACTGTAGCATTGATAAGCTTTTTCAATTTTTTACGTTAGGAATGGGCAATCTGGAAAATAAAATCAATTTTTTCGAATAAAAAAAATCGATTTAGAAAAATATCGAAAGTAAATTGTTCATTCTGAAATTTTTTTTTTTATTTGTATATTTGCACTCTAGAAAATGGTATATAATATAATATTCCACTTTTTTTTGTATTTGTTTTATATATTACATATATTGAATTTTTTTTAAATTTTTGTCAAAGAATTATTCAAGAGAATGTACAAGGTCATTTCGCAAGCAAAACAATTTAACGGTTTTTAAGAAGCATATCATAAAGCAAAAGATAGGAAAATTAAAACGAGTAATACTCGAGTGAAACCAGTTTCCAGAACACAGCCAATTTTTTTTAAATTAATTTACGAAGATATTGAAAGGCCTGTTAAAGTAAGAACGAAAGGTTCAACAAACAAACGTAGGGCGAGAAAGCTAAGTTAAATAGACATGGGATAATTTTGAAGATAATGTCTACTTTAAAATAGCTGCAAAACAATATTGAAACAACATTCGTTTTGATTTCTAAATATACGATTATTTATTTCGCACAGTAATACCATTTTGCAATTAATCTTTCGCATGTGCACAGTTGACGATATAGACCTATGCATGACAATAACTGCAGAATAAATGTGGTTTATTTAAATGTTATCCTGTACGTGAAACAAAACACAATTATAAAACCCAAGCGTTGAGCAATAAGATATTCTCCATTGCCAGGTTTGATCGATATCGATCAACTTCTTGCACTCAGTAATGTGGTAAATTTCAAATCAATAAAACCTCGAGTAATTCATGATTAGTGCCTAAAATCCATTTTTAAACA
The DNA here is from genome assembly GCA_034211315.2 of Aedes japonicus. NCBI lineage: Eukaryota > Metazoa > Arthropoda > Insecta > Diptera > Culicidae > Aedes > Aedes japonicus. The sequence continues at coordinate 131,872 of JASCZW010005232.1, read as the reverse complement.
ATGACTTTAACGTTGAGCTCTCACGAATCACGACAGTCATACTATATTCAGCCACTTCATATGGTAAAACTAACATGCTTCTACCAGATGCTGCTTTCATTTCACGAGAATGATTTAGGATTCAAGAGAAATCGACATTCAAAGTCATTGTTTACAAATGGTTTTAAGGCCCGTATCATGAATTCCTCGAGAAACATAGATTTTATCTTGTTAAAATGTTATCTTGTTAAAATGTTGCCCAACATCGAACAGAAAACATCTGATGAGAAACATCGATCTATCGGGGTAAAAATATCGATTGTGTAAAAATCCTATTTTTCGCCCACTCCTATTTTACGTGAAATATCGATTTTGTTGCAAGGGCACTTAATTCTTTCGATAAGGTTCGCTTTGCAGAGTTCACCTAAAACCTGTCAACTGCTGTCACATAAAAGTTTGTTTTGTTGTGTTAGAAAAAGGAAACAATTTCGTTAGGTTTTCGGAAAAGCAATTTCTTACGATTTTGCGTGGTTATTTGTGTAACCAACTAAAATGAGCGATACAGAAAATTCAACTAGTAAGCGATCCAAAAATGGTGCTGATTCCGAAGAAGATGACGAATGGATTGGCCCCTTGCCATCGGCAGCTGCTCCTCTCAAGAAGAGGAAAGGTATACAATATGCTGATCAATAATTCGAATAAAAAACATCTAAAATTCCCTATTTTGTAGTTTTGCAGTACGAGAAACTGTATTTGGATAATCTGCCTAGCTCAGAGTGTTACGAAAAATCGTTCATGCATCGGGACACCATCACACATCTCGTGGTTACCAAAACCGACTTCATTGTGACGGTGAGTTCGGATGGACATGTGAAATTCTGGAAAAAAATGGAGCAAGGAATCGAGTTTGTGAAGCACTTTCGTAGTCATTTGGCCCCGATTAATGCATTGGCAGCTAATACCACTGGAACCTACCTGTGCACCGTTTCGTTGGATAAGAATGTCAAGGTGTTCGATGTCATTAACTTTGACATGATTAACATGATCAAGCTGGACTACGTTCCGTACCGAGCGGAGTGGATTCACAATACCGGCGATGCCATCCCGTACTTAGCAGTGTAAGTGTCACCATTGTTTTGAAGTAATTGGCTACCACAAGCTTGTAATACTTTTGTTTTCAGAACGGATCAAGATTCCAACAAGATCTATGTTTATGATGGAAAAGGAAGCAACACTCCTTTGCATGTGCTTGATAAGTTGCATACCAAGCCGGTAATTTTGATAAAGTACAATCCTGTCTACGAACTGACCGTATCCATCGACAAAGCTGGAATACTGGAATACTGGTTGGGTGCCCGGAATGATTTCAAATTTCCGTCGAAGCTTGTTAATTTTGAATCAAAGTTAGATACGAGTAAGTGAGGAACTATTTCGTAAGGTTTAAGTAACTATTATTGTCACGAATGCTATATTTCTTGGTAGGTTTGTATGAGTTTGCCAAAAACAAGACGATCGTCACATCTTTGGCATTTTCGCAGGACGGTAAAAAGTTTGCTTCTGTTTCGACAGACAGAAAAGTCCGCGTTTTTGGTCTTCTGACTGGAAAGTTGCTGAGAGTGTATGACGAGAGCTTAGCGCGGTACAGTGAAAGTCAACAGCTGTCTCAGGCGTTGTCAAATATGGAGTTTGGTCGAAGGTAAGAGATTTTGCATAGGTAATTTTCAGCAATAGCCAGATGAACATCAGTACATTTGTGGGTATGTGTAGTCAACCGAACTGGGAACTGATTGCAATGGCATTATGAAAAGAAAGAAATAATTCTTTTTAAAAGTGGCAGTTGAATCAAGCATTAGCATCAGCTTGAGAAATTCAAGATTATGAAAATTAAATTTCAGAAACGGCTTCAAATAGTACTTATTTGAAAATAGCTTTGTATATTATAGTGTTAATTAAATCGTCTATATCAAATCCAACTTCATGGAGTTCAGGTTGAGATATCTTGAGATATTCATTAGGAAAAAAAAAATCATAAATATGAAATTTACATTCGATATATGCGTAGTACAGATATATGCGTTTTTTGTTGTCTTTCGCTTTCTAATCGCCGTTCTTTTTTAATTGAAGGTACCTAGTTCTGAATGTCAGTAAAGATATTAATATTTTATAGAGAACGCTAATTTTAAACAATCGATAGTATCTGAAAATTTAACCAAATGCGTCAATCAACTATGACAATCTCTGATTCAAAAAATATTTTCAGAATGGCTAATGAACGAGATCTGGAGAAGTCGGACTCTTTCAGTTTGATAAACATCACCTTTGATTTCAGTGGAAATTTCATAATGTATCCTACTATGCTGGGAATAAAGCTGGTCAACATCGAAACAAACAGATGTGTTAAAATTATTGGCAATAATGATAACCTGAGGCCACTAAATATTGCGCTTTTCCAGGTAATACAAGTTTCAGCATTTAGCTACATGAACCGCAGGAATGATTTTACTTCTTCTAATTTTTAGGGCCGTGTTAAAAATTCAAAGGCAGCGATAACGTTAGAGCACGAGGCTTCTGAAAATCCTACCCTCCTGTCAGCAACTAATGATCCAACGCTGTTTTGCACAGCTTACAAGTAAGTAGACACTGTATGTTGTTCACTGACGATTCTCGCATATCAGTCCCATTTGTCAATGGAAACAAATGAAGCAAGATTTTATTTGGTACTAACGGGGGTAATAATAACACATATTCGAATAATGCTTTTGTTCATTTGTGGTAAATTTCATCTGCCATATGTTTGTCTTAATCAATATATCAGTTAATGCTAGCGTTGAAAATAGTCTTCTTATAAAGATCACTGGAATATTGAAATCAATGGAATATTCAAAACAAACAAGAAATAAACACTATTCAACCCAACGGCAGCACCATGCAGGGGTTCGTACATATCGCAGAGATGATTACGAGGCACAAGGTGCAAAAAGTTTCGTTCAACAATTATCGCGAACAACGTGGCTGAATTAGATCACGGCATCGTCAATGCAATCGGAATCATCAATAGGTTGCCAATCAACAATGTTGATTCGACACGGGACATAGCAGCACAAACATCGGCATGATTAGCACGGCGGTAGTCGTTTATTTGAGAAACCTTGGCGCAGTTGTCAAACGTCATCGAATCTGGGAGGTCACCCACCACGCCCAGAGCTAGACGGTCAGCGTCGAGGGAGATAAGCGCTCGGATAGCTTCTGCAACTTTACATGCATTGCGTCCTTTTTGAGGACAACATCCAGAAACCGTCAGTATCTGTTCGGTACTCCATAAATACCTTCCAAAAACGCATACGCAGTTTAAGAGAACAGATTGAGGGTTGACCTTAGAAATCCATTATCCGATGTCTTCAACTACAAATACGGTTAACTGTTATCCTCAAACTGCAACTGACGCTATTTAAAGCCAGGTTTAAGATAATAGAACCAATGGAATCCAGATGTTCAAGTATGCTGATGATTCGACTTGGCGTCAAGATTTTAATCCATAACTACTCAAGTGTAATACTCGTGGACGTGGGATCGATAAAGCTGCTCCAATACTTTGAGACCGCAATCACAACACCCCTACCAAGGACCATTTTTCGTTGCATTGCGATCGGTGCGGTATACAGCAAATCTGAGACCAAATAGCTGCACATTGTGGAATCGCTCGTTCAACCAAGTCTCCGCCAATACAATCTACCTTAGTTCGGACTCCACGCACCACGTCATTAATTACAATAACATCAGTGGAGCAATCGCCAGAAGCGTCAGAGATGAAGTTTCCAGGTGAAGGCGGATCGGAGTTGGAAAAAGCGCCAAGTGCATACGAATCACAATTATATTTGTCATACAGGCCATACAGGACGGCTTAGTAGACGCCCTCTCCATACTCAAACACAGGAGCAGGATGACCGTTGGTCGCTGGCTGCAATGGCTCGGCTGTGGTGAGGGCATCGGAAGCTTTCATGCACTCCGGAGGTACGACGAGCATCAAACGACCGGTTGGTCTAATATTCAGTTGGTTGGAAACATTTGGAGTATCAAGAAGGGAAGAAGCAGGAATGTAGTCATCGGACCCTTCTCCAATCGTCTGTTGAGCGCTGACAGGAAAGGCTCGACTGTGTTAGGTGGGTAAGGGGTGAAAGAAAATGCGAGATATGATACGTCCCGTGATATCACAGTTTAGTTGGCGGTAGTAGCAGGAGATAGCGAAGCTTGGGGTACTTTGATGATGTCACTAGTCTCAAGATTTTTGATGGAACCCGACAATCCTTCGAACCGTTATCCTCGAATTCATGGAAAACCAAACTCTCATACCATGTTGAAGGATCAAGAGCTTTATTCTTAAGTGACACGATTTTGAAGGAAACGTAGGACAGATTGTTTTGCTTTCCTTGAGCAATGAGACAATGATGACTGAACATCGAAATGCTGAAAAAAGCAAAGGAAATTCAGGAAAAAAAGGCGAATAGACAGAGGATTTTGCAGGAAAGAAAGATGCTGTTGGCCTGATCTAAAACGACAAGCCACATAATGACTCTTCCCGAAAAAATAGACAAAAAAGTGGTTACCAAAAATTCATTTTCAGTCGGATTTTCATAAAACTTTCAGGAAATAAACTACAGCAACTGTTCGCTAACTGGGTGCTGTTTAACTGGGCTGCTTTCTAACTGTGCGCTCGCTAACTGGGCTATAGCCCACACGCTCAAAACTCCATCTCTTTCTTTCGTATTACTATCCCTTTTTTCCACACGGAAAAGTTACTCAATTTTCGTAAAAAGTGGATCTAGTCAAAAATTGAGTAGATCCACTTTTTACGAAAATTGAGTAACTTTTCCGTGTGAAAAAAAGGAATAGTAATACGAAAGAAAGAGAGGGAGTTTTGAGCGTGCAGTTAAAAAGCAAATAAACTTCAAGAATCAGTGTTTGACATCTTGTTGTCAAAATTCGGAAGGGGCATGTAAAAGTCATTCGTGAAGGAGTGAAAAATTGTTAAATTGTACGAAATTGAGTCGTAATCCCATACAAAATATTTTGAACAAAGGGGTTCACAATATGCTACATCGCAATAACGTGTAAAGCATAAAAACATTATGGAATTTATGTATTGGGCAATTAAATATGCCAACCGAAATCAGATCGAAAGCCCCCTCGAAATTTATTTACATCTGAAATGTCAGCCCAGTTACCGAGCAGCATCCGCTAACTGGGCTGCAATGACGTCTATATAAGGTCTGGGGCCACGCACTGCTTGCTTGTATTGGAAGCAAACATAATGTAAACATTGCTGAGCCGACGAGTGATGACGTAACACTATTGAACTTTCTATTGGCGGGCATAGGTTCAGATTAAAACATCGGTGCAAACGTTTATTATGAATGCTGAATTATGGAAATAATCATGATACAAATACCATTTATTGAGCAGAAGCATTTCCTCCCGATAACATGCATCATTTAAAGTGAATTTAACTGAGGTAATTGAATTATTGACAAACAAACTTTCAAACGCCCTTAGGAACGGTAAACCGTGATGTTGCAACGAAAATCTCCCCGGCAATTGATTTGTGTCTGCATTGAAGTAAGTCTTGTTGTCCATCACGACGCACCTCGGTTTCCTCAGCCACTCTCGGTGCGCGGGTTTCAGTTGGCGCGGTTTTTTGTTTGTCGTTGCGGTTTTACGCCTTCCTTTCCTGAGATGGATACCTCCGCCTTCTTCGTCACATCGCGGATCGAAAGGTTCGGCTGACGCTTGAACAGATTTAACACCTTCCTTCCCTCCATCGAATCAGCAGTCTTCGGGTTTCTGTCGCTTTCTGAAAGCCAGTCTTCTGGGAAAAATGACTTTACCACCTTCATAATCTCCAGATCACGTACAGCCAAAATATCTTGAACCGGTACATTGGGTTGTTTATCTCGAGCCCGAAGGGAATCATAAAGCTCAGATCTGACTCCGCGATGCTCGGCACATGATCAATGCCCATAGATGATCAGGGCTCAGACTTTGAGGATGCTGAGGAGTACTCTGTTGTTCAGACGGGACCGAAGAGAAAGCGCGCTACAGCAAGACGTCAACGGCACCGTCAGCAAGCATCTCAAACCGTGCTGACTGTAGAACAGGCTCCGCACCCTCTTCTGAACAATTTAAGAAGTGGTGGCAATACAAAAAAAGTTTCTCCTCCAGGTTTTAAACCACTGGCTGGTGACTTTCCGCCACTTCCGGGAACATCTAAAACCCCAGTTGTTCCAGTTTTTTGCCCAGAACGCCAACTACCAAGGCATCCGGAATCTCGACCGTGTCAAGTCGAAGACTCCGAAAAATGTCTCTTTCTGGGATTGTGGAATTCATCTTCACCATTTTTGAGGTCTCACTGACAACGAGGAACCTCATCAACATGATCCTTACATTTGTAAAACCTCTTCTAAAGAAACTGTCTTCAAAATGGCCTCTTCTTGATTCAATCATATCTTTCGATGGATAATTTATCCAATGAGGTCGGGGATATGATCGAAGTACTACAATGGAACAGTAGAAGTATTCTAAAAAATTTGGACGCTTTTAAGTTTTTAGTTCACAATTCGCATTGTGACGTATTTGCTCTCTGTGAAACATGGCTCTCTTCTGATAAAGATTTCTCTTTCCACGATTTTAACATTATTCGGCAGGATCGAGGGGACTCATATGGAGGGGTGCTATTGGGGATTAATAAGCTCCACTCCTTTTATAGAATTGATCTCCCTCGATGACAGGCCCTGAAGTAGTTGCATGCCAAGTGACTATTCGAGGCAAAAGTTTTAGTATAGCCAGCATATACCTGCCGCCGAATACGGCAATATCCCGCAGGGATCTTTCAACTATTTGCCTCGCAATGCCAGAGCCACGGTTGATCTTAGGGGATTTTAATTCTCACGGTACAGCCTGGGGTCACCGTACAACGACAACCGTTCTGCATTGATACTAGACCTCATGGACTACTTCAACTTGACTATTTTGAATACTGGGGAAGTAACACGCGTGGCTCCACCTCCAAACCCTGGAAGCAAATTAGACCTCTCAATCTGTTCGAATTCACTATCATTGGATTGCACGTGGAAAGTGATTCAAGATCCCCATGGTAGTGATCACCTGCCTATCCAAATTTCAATCAACAATGGTTCGTGTCAATCTCGCTCGATCGACATTGCGTACGACCTCACGAAATGCATAGACTGGGGTAAATTCGCTGAAGCGATCATCGATGGCGAGCAATCGGTCGAAGTCCTTCCTCCGTTGGAAGAGTATCGGTTTTTATCCGGGTTAATCCTCAAATGTGCGATCGACGCACAGCGCAGACCGGTATCAGGATCAACAATTCGCCGACGTTCGCCCACGCCGTGGTGGGACGACGAATGTACTGAAATCTACCGTGAAAAATCCGTCGCGTTTAAAGCATATCGGAAGCGCGGTTCGCGAGATAACTACGAGCGGTACATTGTTCTTGAGCGTAAGTTTAAGAGCCTCGCCAAAGCCAAAAAACGCGGATATTGGCGTCACTTCGTCGAAGGGCTATCGCGTGAGACGTCGATGAGAACTCTTTGGACCGTCGGGAGAAGAATGCGAAATGCGTCGTCGGTGAATGAAGACAAGGAAAGCTCTTCCCGGTGGATCTACGCGTTCGCCAAGAAAGTTTGCCCAGATTCGGTTCCGGTGCAACGAATTGCTCGCGATACTCAAACCAATCGTAACGAATTGGATGCGCCCTTTTCTATGCTCGAATTCTCACTTGCTCTTCTTTCATGCAACAATTCTGCGCCAGGAATGGATAAAATCAAGTTTAACTTGTTGAAAAACCTCCCAGACGTCGTAAAGAGGCGCTTGCTGAACTTATTTAATCAGTTCCTGGAAAGCAATATTGTTCCGGATGAATGGAGGCAGGTTAGAGTTATAGCTATACAAAAACCCGGGAAACCCGCGTCGGATTACAACTCGTATCGTCCAATTGCGATGTTGTCTTGTATACGGAAGCTGCTAGAGAAGATGATTCTCCATCAGCTCGACAAATGGATTGAATCTAATGGCTTTCTATCTCATACTCAATTTGGTTTCCGCAGAGGCAAAGGAACGAGCGATTGTCTTGCGCTGCTTTCAACGGAAATACAGCTGGCCTATGCACAAAATCAGCAAATGGGTTCAGTTTTCATGGACATTAAGGGTGCTTTTGATTCAGTTTGTGTAGACGTCCTTTCAGACAAATTCCACGAGTGTGGCCTTTCACCATTACTAAACAACTATTTGTACAATTTGTTGTCTGAGAAACATATGAGCTTTTCTCATGGGTCTTCGACAACTTCACGAATTAGCTACAAGGGTCTCCCCAGGGCTCTTGTTTAAGCCCCCTTTTTATAATTTTTATGTCAGAGACATCGATAGCTGCCTCATGGAAAATTGCACGCTAAGACAGCTTGCGGATGACGCCGTTGTTTCAATTGCAGGAACAGGGGCGAACAACTTGCAGGGACCGTTGCAGGATACCCTAGACAGTTTGTCTACCTGGGCTGTAAAGCTGGGTATCGAATTCTCTCCGGAGAAAACTGAGTTAGTTGTTTTTTCTAGGAAGCGTGAACCAGCACAAATACCGCTTCAACTCATGGGTTAAACGAATAAACTTCATGCGTACTATCACCGGAACATGGTGGGGAGCCCACCCGGAAGATCTGATAAAGCTGTATCGTACAACGATTCTGTCGGTTCTCGAGTACGGTAGTTTCTGTTTTCAATCCGCCGCGAAAACTCATATTCTGAAGCTGCAGCGAATCCAGTACCGTTGTCTTCGTATCGCGTTAGGCTGCATGAACTCAACTCATACTATGAGTTTGGAGGTATTAGCAGGAGTTCTTCCTTTATCAGATCGTTTTGTGGAGCTATCGTTCCGGTTCCTCATCCGCTGTGAGGTGTTAAATCCATTGGTAATTGAAAATTTTGAAAAGCTAATCGAACGAAATCCTCAAACTAAGTTCATGACACTGTACTATTGGTACATGACCCTGGAGGTGAGCCCTTCTTCGAATGTTCCTAATCGTGATTACCCCCAAAACTTCTCTAGTTCTACTGTAGTTTTTGATCTGACCATGAAGCAAGAAGCTCGCGGAATACCAGATCCACTCCGTTCGGAGTACATTCCATCAATTTTTGCAAGTAAGTTTGGCCATATCAGATGTGACCGGAAGTTTTACACCGACGGGTCAAAAACAAATGATTCCACTGGATTTGGTGTTTTTAACGAAATTCATAGCGCCTCCTTCAAACTACAAAATCCTTGCTCCGTATACGTCGCAGAGCTGGCGGCTATACACTATGCATTAGAGCAAATTGCCTCTCTTCCCTCTGATCAATTTTTTCATTTTTACGGATAGTCTCAGCTCACTTCAGGCTATTCGTTCGATGAGGCCAGCAAAGCACTCACCGTATTTCGTTAGCGAAATACGATCTCTTTGAGTGCTCTATCAAACAATTCCTACACCATCACCTTGGTTTGGGTCCCTTCTCATTGCTCCATTCCGGGTAATGAGAAAGCGGACTCACTTGCCAAGGTGGGCGCTATGACAGGCGATATTTATGATCGACAAATCGCCTTCAACGAATTTTTTGCTATTTCCCGTCAACAGGCCCTGATCAGCTGGCAACAAAAATGGGATGCAGGGGATCTGGGCAGATGGTTACATTCTATTCTCCCACAGGTATCGAAAAAATCGTGGTTCAGAGGGTTGGATATTAGCCGGGATTTTATCAAGGTAATGTGTCGTCTAATGTCCAATCACTACTCGCTAGGCTCGCATTTCTATCGAATAGGGCTCTCAGACACCAATCAATGCGGCTGTGGTGCAGGTTATCAGGACATCAACCATGTTGTCTGGTATTGCCTCGATTTCGAAATTGCCAGATCTGATCTTTGCGCATCCCTACGGGCCCGAGGAAACCAGAGAAGGAAGATATTAGAGATGTGCTGGGTAAGCTGGACTTGGACTATATGGGGCTAATTTACAAGTTCTTGAAACAAATAGATGTATTCGTTTGATCCCTCTTAGCTGTCGTTTTAACATGTCCACCTCGCCCCTCCCCGTAATACCGCTTCCGTTGTATCGTTACAGCTTAACGCAACGCAACATCTACGCCAGACCAACAGCAACAATTTCGCATCGCCAACCTGCTGTTGAAAACTAACGTTAAGATTCCTACTTCCCCATTCCTACCAGAATTATTGTAATCCCTAACCTCGACCAAGTCGCGAGTTTTTCGGCTTTCCAAAATTAACATAGTTAGTAAGTTATTGTCATTATAAAAATGAAAAAGAACTCGGCTCCGTTATGCCTATGGCACTTGAGCCTCACAAATAAACGAGTAAGTTAAAAAAAAAAAAAATTCGATACCTAGCTCGAGAGCCCAAGTAGACAAATTGTATAAGGTATCCTGTAATGGTCCTTGCAGATCGGCCCCATTAGGTCCCGTGACAGACACTATGCCGTCATCTGCAAGTTGTCTCAACGTACAGTTGTCACCTAGACAACCCTCAATGTCTTTGACATAAAAATTATACAAAAGGGGGCTTAAACATGATCCCTGGGGGAGACCCATGTAGCTAAATCGTGAAGCTGTAGAGGTTCCATGAGAAAAGCTCATATGTTTCTCTGACAGCAAATTGTACAAAAAATTATTCATTAATGGTGAAAAGCCACAAGCGTGGAGTTTATCTGAAAGAACTTCACCAGATACTGAATCGAAAGCCCCCTTTATGTCCAAGAATACAGAAGCCATTTGCTCTATTTTAGCGAAAGCTAACTGAATATCTGTGGAAAGCAACGCGAGACAGTCGTTCGTTCCCTTACCCCTACGGAAACCATATTGAGTATCTGAAAGCAGGTTGTTCGTCTCAACCCATTTGTCCAGACGGAAGAGGATCATTTTCTCCAACAACATTCGAATACAGGATAACATCGCGATGGGTCGATAGGAGTTGTGGTCGGACGCGGGCTTACCAGGTTTTTGAATGGCAATAACTCTCAACCGTCTCCAAGCATCCGGTACAATGTTAAGCTCCAGAAACTGATTAAACAAGTTCAACATGCGCCTCTTAGCGACGTCTGGGAGGTTCTTAAGCAAGTTGAACTTGATCCTGTCAGCCCCTGGAGCCGTATTGCCACACGAAAGAAGTGCGAGAGAGAGTTCTACCACTGAAAAGGGTTGGCTGATCTCATTTATCGAATTCGTGGTTTCGCGAGGAATCATCCGTGCCGGCACCGAATCTGGACAAACTTTTAGCGCGAACTTGAGGATTCATTGGTCCGAGTACTCCTTGCTCTCGTTGTTCGTAGCTCGGTTACGCAGTCTTCGCGTCGTATTCCAAAGAGTGTTCATTGACGTTTCACGCGATAGCCCATTCACGAACTGTCGCCAGTAACCGCGTTTCTTGGCCTTGATGAGGTGTTCCACGCCTACGGAAAATTTTAAGCGCGTCGGACTTTTTACGGTAAACCTCAGTGCATTATTGATCACACCATGGAGTCATCCCACCATGGAGTCATCCTGTGAAATGACGTTCCTGGAACAGGTCGAGTTTAAGCTTGAAGCGCGCTATCCAAAATCAAGTTGGGAAGGAAGTTATATTCCTCTAGCGGCGAAAGCCCTTCAACCGTCGTTACGGCTTCATCTATACTGCCGTTATTAGCATAACTACCCCATGTATATAGGGAAACCCATAGAACATGGGACAATTATGCGTAGAACGGCAGTATAGCTGTCCTAAATTTTGTCCAATCGGTGTGACGGGTCGTTCATACGCGACGTTGATGGAGTCCGACGGATCGAACCCGGTGGCAACCGAAATTTTAATAGGCAAATGATCACTAAGGTGGGGATCCTGGATCATATTCTACGTGCAGTCCAACGATAATGAATTCGAGCAAAGTGTGAGGTCTAATCTACTGCCGACTGAGGATGGACCAGCCAAACGTGTTACTTCTTCATTGTTAAGAATTGTTAAGTCATGGCATCGAAAGCTCTTAATTAATTATTGTGGAACTGCATTTAGAACATTAAGTTGACAGCAAGCAATAAGCTAATTGTGAAAGCAATAAGCTTGAAATGTTAAATAATAATAAGAATATGTTCATTGTTCACTCTGAAGAACCTTGAGTGGAAGATTATAGCAATGTCTTTTTTATCAGTCGTTTTAATTACCTGAGCCAAATAACTGGATCTTCTATCGAACCAAATATTATTTTCTTATTTTCTTCACCATAGAAAACAGCGCTTCTATCTCTACAGTCGAAGATTGCCTTCTGACCTCCAGGATGACGACCGAGACGTATTCAATGAAAAACCCTCAAAGGAAGACATCATCTCCGTCACTGAAGGACAAGGTAGGAATTTTACACAGTTCATACATCTATTGATTGCTTTAATCGGTGTTCGTTTAAATTTCCATTTGCATTCTAAAATCTAAGGAGAAGGTATTTTTACATTCCGAACTGAATAAAAAACCAACTTGAATCTTGTACAATAGGAACTAACACATTACTTTCCATCCACTATCAGGTTCTCAAAAACTTTATGATCACGCCGTTATTCACACGACGATGGGTGACATCCATATGAGACTCTTCGGCAAAGAGTGTCCGAAAACAGTGGAAAATTTCTGTGTACATACCAAAAACGGTTACTATAATGGGCACATCTTCCACCGTGTCATCAAGGGCTTCATGATTCAAACGGGTGATCCCACGGGAACCGGCACCGGCGGTCAGTCTATCTGGGGTGGTGAATTCAAAGATGAATTCTGTTCCACTCTGAAACATGATAGGCCGTACACGGTTAGTATGGCCAATGCTGGTCCAAACACCAATGGGAGTCAGTTCTTCATCACGGTATTGCCAACGGTGAGTAAGACAAGCGTTTGATTTGCATCCGGACATTTATTAAATGGTAATTTTTATTTGTCATCGAATAGCCCTGGCTGGACAATAAGCACACCGTTTTTGGTCGAGTGCATAAAGGCATGGAAGTAGTACAGAATATTTGCAACAGCAAGACGAATCCGAAAACGGATAAGCCTTACGATGAGATTCGGATAATTTCAATAAATCTTACGTAAAACAGGTACGTTTTAAAATAGTCTTGTATATAAGCATAACTTCCTATGAATAAACTACTGTATTTGATTGTACGACGGTGGCTTTTGGAACAGGTCCGGTGATTTTATCACTTCATCATACTTGGGTGGTGGCGGGGGAGCTTCGTCTGAAAGTAAAACATTGATTTAAGAAGAGTTTAAAGCTCTCAGGTAAGCCGATTTTACAATTGGGAGGAGGTTGATCCAAGGTTGGCTGGTTTCTGAGATCTCGTGGATTGTTTGCGTCACAGATTGTAAAAATGTAATACTGTTGATTGTCTGAAGAAAAAAGAAAAGAGGCAAATTCGTAAGCGTTGATTGAACAGCTATCATTTCAATATTACTTATGTCATTTGAACTCCGTGTTTCAATCTGTTGTTCTTGTTCGGTACCTTGCATTCCAAAGTAGTATATTCGCCGCTGTGTAGAAAAAGAGAACATATTATTAGGTGCCTATGGTCTTGCCGTGCTAATATAGTTGTCATGAATGAAAACAAAACACGTAGGGTGACGGGGCAAAATCACCACCCGGGGCAAGAGGAGTAGCCTTCCTGTTTACATAAAAAATCGTAGTTTTGTTGAAAATGAACATGTGTATCTGTAATGCATAATACAGGGATGCAACGCTCTAAAAACTATTTGGCGCCGCATTTTGCATGACTGGCCTCGCAGATTTGTTTAGCCTTCCGTAAACGTGCAGTGTTTTCTCGGCAGAGGCGTACGCAATAAAGAGAGCGCTGTCGATACCGAACGTCAGTGCCGAAATGGTTATTCTTACGGATTCAGCCAGTTGTCTTCTGGCCTTAAAATCAGCAATGTCGAAGCACCCGTGGGTTCAAGAAATCGAACAGATTGTGCGTAACTAACTCGTTCGCTTCTGTTGGATTCCGGGACATTCTGGGATCAACGGAAACACGCAGGCTGAAACAAAGTTAAGTCAAGAAGAGAAAGAAGAATAAGAAGGAAGTGAGGAATAAGAGAAGAAGAAATGAGAAACTAAAAACCACTCTGTATATCTAAACTTAGCATTTCCGACACGAATGCACACGAATGTGTAGAATGTCGTAAATAAACAAACAAACAAACAAACTACATTTTTTTTAATGTAAACAGGAAGAGTGCACATGTTGCCCCGTCGTACCCTAAAGGTTGTCCACGTTAAAATTGCAACACACGCAAAGAGTTATAACTTGTTTACCCTTTTGGTAATTTTAGTTCAGTATTTATTGTTTCCTGTAAGTTTCATTGAAAAATGAGGAAAAGTTATTTAAATGGAGTTGGAATTGCAAAGGATTCGCCACCGAATTTTGCATGCGCATTGTGAACTCTACTGTATCCCGTGTCATCAAATGTGACAGAAAGCGTCATAAAAACATCCTCGCAAGAGCACTAAAGACGTCGTCAAACCAAACGCTTTTATCCGGGATATTACAAAAAAGCTAACATTGATCAAACATGTTGCGCAAAAATCGGGCTGGAATACTCACGTTTAAAGTCCAGAAGGCATTAAATTGTAATGACCTGCAGAATGTGACAACAAAATCACGGGCATGCAGGTTTTATACGCAAATGCCGACGAAACAACGCTATTGCTTAATGGATTCAGCAGATTCCAGGTCATCAGTTCTGCACTGCAAAAGACAAGTTCGTTTTCGCAGAGCACCATCGGATGCAAACCATGTCGAAATTCTTGGTTTGGCAAGCGATTTTTACGCGCGGGTGCGAAGTGCAACATTCGTGACGACTTCAACAGTGATTGGCCAAGTGTACGTGTCAAAAACGTGTCCTTTTGTTGCTAAGTACACACAAGGGCTCTCCAATTGTTTGGCCTGACTTGATGCCGTGTTACTGCTCAAAACAGGTGCTGGAATGGAATAACGAAAGTAAGGCCAAGTTCACACCCAAGGACTTAAATCCACCAAACACCGCAGAATTGAGACCAATCGAAAAATATTGGGCTATTATGAAGCAAACATCCTAAGACAGTTAAACAGATTAAGAATTTAAAAAAGCCTGGGTCAATGCACTAAAACTTGTCGGTTCCAATGATGTACAAACTGTCATGGAGAGTTTTAAGAAGAAGTTGAGGGCATTTGGATTTGGAGCGCAAGTTAATTAAAGTGATTTCTGAAAAACTTAACAAAGATGTTTTATTTGAAACTCCGAAAAAATTCATAACACGGATTTTTGGCAAATCGCTTTGCCGTTATACGCAAAACTATCCCATGTTCTATGGGGTTCGCCATGTACATGGGACAGTTATGCTTATAAGGGCAGTTTGAGTGTTGCACAATTTTAACGTGGACACCCTTTATTAACTTTTAAATCTCAAGTAATTTAAAATTAGATCACACAGGCCAATATTAAACAATAACTTCAAATGATTATACCTTACAAATCAAGAGACTTCTACGATATTCAACTAAACAATAACATTCCTCTTCCAAATGCTGCTTTCAATTTGCGAGAATGTTTTGAGATTCGAGAGAAATCGGCGTTAAAATTCAATATTAGCAATTGGCCTAATCAGGAATAACTCGACAAATGCGCGATTGTCAAACAATTTGTGGATCATCTTTGCTAACATAAGGTCAAGAATTATTCGAAGGAGAAACAAGTGAAAACATACGCATTGACCCTTTTTAAAGGGTGTCCACAGTTAAATTGTATCATTTTCAATAAGCTGTAACATTTCGCCCTTTGGGTTGATCTCAACAAAGTTTTGGGTGAAATGACCCCAGCGTGTATTGTTTACACTGCGTGAGTTTCATTGTGAAATGTTTCGAGAATGGAGTCGAAGGAACAGCAAGTGCGCGAGAACATTTTGCACACGCACCTCGACAACCCACTTCTTTCGCACCGAGCCATCGGAAAGATGTTGAAATTTCACCAGTCTACAGCGTCTCGGGTCATAAAACGTTTCGGGGAACGTTTAACTTTCGATCGGAAGAAGGTGAGTGGCAGAAAAAGTGTTCCGTACTGTGTGAAGGATCGCAAGCGAGCGGTTGCTGCCTTTAAACGCAGACCCAACTATTCCGTTCGGGGTGTCGCGAAAAAGCTGCACTTGACCAAAAGTTTCGTGCTGAAAGCCAAGAAACGAGCCGGGCTCCGTTCATTTGAAGTTCAGAAAGCTCCAAACCGCAATGAAAACCAGAATAGGGCAGCTAAAACACGTGCGCGTAAGCTGTACACAGAAGTGTTGACGAAACCACACTGCTGCATCATGGACGATGAAACACACGTGAAAGCGGACTTTAAACAAGTTCCCGGCAACCAGTATGTGACTGCGAAAGACAAGTTCGATGTTTCAGAGTCTCTCAGGAAACAGCAAGTGTCACAGTTCCCCAAGAAATTCATGATTTTGGCAGGGGATTTGTTCGTGTGGTAAACGGAGCAAGCCTTTCGTGACAACTTCAACTGTAAATGGTCTGGAGTTATACAAGACGAATGGTGTCAATTTCGTGCCGAAGGATCTTAATCCCCCACACTCTTCAGAGTTGCGGCCAATTGAAAAATATTGGGCTATAATGAACCACGAGCTTCGTAAGCATCCTAAAGTTGTCACTACAGAACAGGAAATGTTGATGTCATGGTTGAAAGTGGAAAAAAATGTCGGTTCAAGAGTTGTACAAAATCTTATGCGTGGTATTAAGAAGAAAGTGACAGTGAATTAAAAATATCTAAACCAAGATGATACATTTTATTTTATTCCCTGAATATTTCATGACAATCGGTTGAGCGACTTGTTTTTGAGGACGAGTTTAACGTGATGCAATTTAACTGTGGACACCCTTTAATAAGAATGTTTCTCGATGAACCGATAAAGATTTTTCGAAGTATACTTGATGGATTGCTACAACTATGTCGCAATCACGCTGCTGAGCGCCTCCTTCAAGTTACTTTCAGAAATGCCTTGCCGGCGTCTGTTATTAGTTGGACTTCGTGGGGCAAACAAAATGCCTAAAAAAGGGGTCACGAGAAGACCTGGCTTACTAGAACACTACTGTATCTGGGCTCAGTGGTGAATCCCTACAACGACAATACCAAAAAGACACAACGACGCATTTTGGACGGAAACCGTACTTACGAAGGACAGTACGATCAAAAAGAGTTCGCTGCTCTTCAAAGTTGACCATTTAGAAGACATTGATTTTACCGGTAGTTCTGAGCTAACGCGCCCATGGTGTCCATAGAGTGCAGATGAAACGTTGAAAAGGCGAATGAACCATGAGGAACTTCCCATCATCATCACCTCAACAATGAGCTTGGTAAGGGGGGAGGGGGAGAGGGGTTTGGGAAAACGTGACAATCCATAAAAACAAATTTGAAGATCCATACAAAAAACGTGACAAGGGGAGTGTTATAAAAAGTCAGTTTTTGCGTGACATAATTAATGGACGTTCCCTTACCCGGAATTGTGTCTGAGTCAACATTTGCCGTATTTAAATGCAACAAATGAACAAAAATGGTCGTGGTGATTGATTCGAAAGCATGCAGTTTTTTTGCACCTTATATCAGAGGCTATTCGTCGGGATGTTACGATCAAAATTTGGTCGACCTCAAACTTGACGCATTTCTTTCAATCGTGCGTTTAAAAAAAACCTGAACACCCCTTATTTAATTGGTGTGTGTTTGCTATTGTGATTTTGACACTTGCTCCTGTGTCACCAAAAAGCCGTGCAAGCAAGAGGAGTAACACATCGAAATTTTGCTCTCACAGCCCGAAAATCTGAACTACTCTCGCTGCGGCTTATTTCAAGTCATCTTCGGACTCAGCTAGCAGATACATCCTCTGCATTGTATATTCCATATGTCGTTCTTACGCGGCGTGTTTCCTACCTGTCGAAAATTTGCGCTCAAGTTGTACTGTTAAACAACAAGGATTCCATGAGCCAGCGGGAAGCTTCAATTGACGAACAAATAGAAACTGTAAAATCGCAGTGCTGTTGGATGATTCGGCAATACAGTGGCAGGTTTTTCGTCCTAGACGTCGAAGTCCCAGGTGCCCGGAAATGACTGTTTCTACAACAAGGACAAATCTACATCTCCTTCGAAGGTTAAGTACAAATTCCAGCACAAGTTCGAACAAAAAGTGATCCACACACATCACAATTTCCGATAAGGGGATTTCGGAGCCGTGGTTCAAACCAAGAGGCTTGGCCATCAACCAGCAAGTCTTGTTTGCAGAAAATTCTCATCCCGTTCCTTCAGAAACATCACTCGGATAGAGACTAGTATTCCGGTAAAAAAATTACCGGAACTTGTAAAATTTTACCGAAGTCCGTTAAATTGGATTACCGAACTGTTCAGCTGTTGAAAGTTCGGTAAAAAATTACCGAATACTGTAAAATTTTTTAAGTGTGTATATTTCGAATGTAAGATATATTATTACATTATATGTTGTTGTTCTCGGAATTTTTAATCTTGTTTTCACCATATAACCTCTACATTAACACATAATGTTAATGCATGCCATATTGTCATTGAAAGGTTTATTATTGTCTACACTCTGTCTAGATTATATACCAACCTCTTGGCATAGAGTATAGCCAAAATTTTGTTCCTGAAAATTGCCACTTTTTTATGGTAACCTAACTTAACCGCCTATTCAGCATATTGTTATTTGGCCTTTAACCATCTGACATATTGTTAAAACCATACAGGAGATTGTTAGTTTATAGTTGTCAACTTTTAGTGTAAAGGTCGTAACAATAACGGAAATGGTCGTCAACAATAAGGGAAATGGTCCAGGAATGGTTTGTGATTATGCGGGTTGTCTCTATCATCCCTCCTATAATCGTATACTATAGAAATTACCATTAAAAATAAATGAGTGAACATTTACTATTATGTTGGAATAGTCCTTGTTACTATGACCTGAGTTAAGAATACCATAAACGTGGTGAATTCAACCATTTTCATGATTTAATTGTCGGTACAACAATGGAATTAGTCTCAGTGTAGGACAAGGCACACTTCAAATAGCTTATTGTGTAGGAGTTTTGTACGGAAACCGACAAGAAGAGGTGGCAGGGTTTACAAGCCTATGAAACTGCCGAAGTTCGTTAAGAGGTCCCTGCAGTACGGACCCCAAGTGTATATGCTGTGGGGAAGCTCCACATGATCTCACTGTATGCCCGAAGTATATAGAGCGGGAGAAACACCAAATTCGTTCGCTGCAGCAGCGGTCGAAGCGGTCTTATGCAGAGATTCTTAAAAAGATCCCACCGGCCGCTGTTCCACCAGCCCAACCAGACAACAATATATTTTCTTCCCTGCCCATAGATTATCAGGGCTCAGACTTTGAGGATGCTGAGGAGTACTCTGTTGTTCAGACGGGAGCGAAGAGAAAGCGCGCTACAGCAAGACGTCAACGGCACCGTCAGCAAGCATCTCAAAATGCGCTGACTGTAGAACAGGCTCCTCACCCTCCTCTGAATAATTCAAGAAGTGGTGGCAATACAAAAAAAGTTTCTCCTCCAGGTTTTAAACCACTGGCTGATGACTTTCCGCCACTTCCGGGAACATCTAAAACCCCAGTTGTTCCAGTTTTTTGCCCAGAACGCCAACTACCAAGGCATCCGGAATCTCGACCGTGTCAAGTCAAAGACTCCGAAAAAATGTCTCTTTCTGGGATTGTGGAATTCATCTTCACCATTTTCGAGGTCTCACTGACAACGAGGAACCTCATCAACATAATCCTTACATTTGTAAAACCTCTTCTAAAGAAACTGTCTTCAAAATGGCCTCTTCTTGATTCAATCATATCTTTCGATGGATAATTTATCCAATGAGGTCGGGGATATGATCGAAGTACTACAATGGAACAGTAGAAGTATTTTAAAAAGTTTGGCCGCTTTTAAGTTTTTAGTTCACAAATCGCATTGTGACGTATTTGCTCTCTGTGAAACATGGCTCTCTTCTGATAAAGATTTCTCTTTCCACCATTTTAACATTATTAGGCAGGATCGAGGGGACTCATATGGAGGGGTGCTATTGGGGATTAATAAGCTCCACTCCTTTTATAGAATTGATCTCCCCTCGATGACAGGCCCTGAAGTAGTCGTATGCCAAGTGACTATTCGAGGCAAAAGTTTTAGTATAGCCAGCATATACCTGCCGCCGAATACGGCAATATCCCGCAGGGATCTTTCGACTATTTGCCTCGCAATGTCAGAGCCACGGTTGATCTTAGGGGATTTTAATTCTCACGGTACAGCCTGGGGGTCACCGTACAACGACAACCGTTCTGCATTGATACTAGACCTCATGGACTACTTCAACTTGACTATTTTGAATACTGGGGAAGTAACACGCGTGGCTCCACCTCCAAACCCTGGAAGCAAATTAGACCTCTCAATCTGTTCGAATTCACTATCATTGGATTGCACGTGGAAAACGATTCAAGATCCCCATGGTAGTGATCCCCTGCCTATCAAAATTTCAATCACCAATGGTTCGTGTCAATCTCGCTCGATCGACATTGCGTACGACCTCACGAAATGCATAGACTAGGGTAAATTCGCTGAAGCGATCATCGACGGCGAGCAATCGGTCGAAGTCCTTCCTCCGTTGGAAGAGTATCGGTTTTTATCCGGGTTAATCCTCAAATGTGCGATCGACGCACAGCGCAGACCGGTACCAGGATCAACAATTCGCCGACGTTCGCCCACTCCGTGGTGGGACGACGAATGTACTGAAGTCTACCGTGAAAAATCCGTCGCGTTTAAAGCATATCGGAAGCGCGGTTCGCGAGATAACTACGAGCGGTACATTGCTCTTGAGCGTAAATTTAAGAGCCTCGCCAAAGCCAAGAAACGCGGATATTGGCGTCACTTCGTCGAAGGGCTATCGCGTGAGACGTCGATGAGAACTCTTTGGACCGTCGGGAGAAGAATGCGAAATGCGTCGTCGGTGAATGAAGACAAGGAAAGCTCTTCCCGGTGGGTCTACGCGTTCGCTAAGAAAGTGTGCCCAGATTCGGTTCCGGTGCAACGAATTACTCGCGATACTCAAACCAATCGTAACGAATTGGATGCGCCCTTTTCTATGCTTGAATTCTCTCTTGCTCTTCTTTCATGCAATAATTCTGCGCCAGGAATGGATAAAATCAAGTTTAACTTGTTGAAAAACCTCCCAGACGTCGTAAAGAGGCGCTTGCTGAACTTATTTAATCAGTTCCTGGAGTGCAATATTGTTCCGGATGAATGGAGGCAGGTTAGAGTTATAGCTATACAAAAACCCGGGAAAGCCGCGTCGGATTACAACTCTTATTGTCCAATTGCGATGTTGTCGTTTATACGGAAGCTGCTAGAGAAGATGATTCTCCATCGGCTCGACAAATGGATTGAATCTAATGGCTTTCTATCTCATACTCAATTTGGTTTCCGCAGAGGCAAAGGAACGAGCGATTGTCTTGCGCTGCTTTCAACGGAAATACAGCTTGCCTATGCCCAAAATGAGCAAATGGGTTCAGTTTTCATGGAAATTAAGGGGGCTTTTGATTCAGTTTGTGTAGACGTCCTTTCAGACAAATTCCACGAGTGTGGCCTTTCACCAATACTAAACAACTATTTGTACAATTTGTTGTCTGAGAAACATATGAGCTTTTCTCATGGGTCTTCGACAACTTCACGAATCAGCTACAAGGGTCTCCCCCAGGGTTCTTGTTTAAGCCCCCTTTTTTTATAATTTTTATGTCAGAGACATCGATAGCTGCCTCATGGAAAATTGCACGCTAAGACAGCTTGCGCATGACGCCGTTGTTTCAATTGTAGGACCAGGGGCAAACAACTTGCAGGGACCGTTGCAGGATACTCTAGACAATTTGTCTACCTGGGCTGTAAAGCTGGGTATCGAATTCTCTCCGGAGAAAACTGAGTTAGTTGTTTTTTCTAGGAAGCGTGAACCAGCACAAATACCGCTTCAACTCATGGGTTAAACAATAACTCAAAGTTTGTCTTATAAATACCTAGGGGTCTGGTTCGATTCTAAATGCACCTGGGGAAAGCACATTAAGTATCTGATTCAGAAATGCCAGCAGCGAATAAACTTCATGCGTACTATCACCGGAACATGGTGGGGAGCCCACCCGGAAGATCTGATAAAGCTGTATCGTACAACAATTCTTGTCGGTTCTCGAGTACGGTAGTTTCTGTTTTCAATCCGCCGCGAAAACTCATATTCTGATGCTGCAGCGAATCCAGTACCGTTGTCTTCGTATCGCGTTAGGCTGCATGAACTCAACTCATACTATGAGTTTAGAGGTATTAGCAGGAGTTCTTCCTTTATCAGATCGTTTTGTGGAGCTATCGTTCCGGTTCCTCATCCGCTGTGAGGTGTTAAATCCATTGGTAATTGAAAATTTTGAAAACTAATCGAACGAAATCCTCAAACTAAGTTCATGACACTGTACTATTGGTATATGACTCCGGAGGTGAGCCCTTCTTCGAATGTTCCTAATCGTGTTTACTCCCAAGACTTCTCTAGTTCTACTGTAGTTTTTGATCTGACCATGAAGCAAGAAGCTCGCGGAATACCAGATCCACTCCGTTCGGAGTACATTCCATTAATTTTTGCAAGTAAGTTTGGCCATATCAGATGTGACAGGAAGTTTTACACCGACGGGTCAAAAACAAATGATTCCACTGGATTTGGTGTTTTTAACGAAATTCATAGCGCCTCCTTCAAACTACAAAATCCTTGCTCCGTATACGTCGCAGAGCTGGCGGCTATACACTATGCATTAGAGCAAATTGCCTCTCTTCCCTCTGATCAATTTTTCATTTTTACGGATAGTCTCAGCTCACTTCAGGCTATTCGTTCGATGAGGCCAGCAAAGCACTCACCGTATTTCGTTAGCGAAATACGATCTCTTTTGAGTGCTCTATCAAACAATTCCTACACCATCACCTTGGTTTGGGTCCCTTCTCATTGCTCCATTCCGGGTAATGAGAAAGCGGACTCACTTGCCAAGGTGGGCGCTATGACAGGCGATATTTATGATCGACAAATCGCCTTCAACGAATTTTTTGCTATTTCCCGTCAACAGGCCTTGATCAGCTGGCAACAAAAATGGGATGCAGGGGATCTGGGCAGATGGTTACATTCTATTCTCCCACAGGTATCGAAAAAATCGTGGTTCAGAGGGTTGGATATTAGCCGGGATTTTATCAAGGTAATGTGTCGTCTAATGTCAAATCACTACTCGCTAGGCTCGCATTTCTATCGAATAGGGCTCTCAGACACCAATCAATGCGGCTGTGGTGCAGGTTATCAGGACATCAACCATGTTGTCTGGTATTGCCTCGATTTCGAAATTGCCTCTATTTCGAAATTGCCATTGATCTTTGCGCATCCCTACGGGCCCGAGGGAAACCAGAGAAGGAAGATATCAGAGATGTGCTGGGTAAGCTGGACTTGGACTATATGGGGCTAATTTACAAGTTCTTGAAACAAATAGATGTATTCGTTTGATCCTCTCTTAGCTGTCGTTTTAACATGTCCACCTCGCCCCCTCCCCCGTAATACCGCTTCCGTTGTATCGTTACAGCTCAACGCAACGCAACATCTACGCCAGACCAACAGCAACAATTTCGCATCGAAAACCTGCCGTTGAACGCTAACGTTAAGATTCCTACCCGAATTATTGTAATCCCTAACCTCGACCAAGTCGCGAGTTTTTCGGCTTTCTAAAATTAACATAGTTAGTAAGTTATTGTCATTATAAAAATGAAAAAGAAGTCGGCTCCGTTATGTCTATGGCACTTGAGCCTCTCAAATAAACGAGTAAGTAAAAAAAAAAGTTCGTTAAGAAATAACTAGTCTGGTGGGCTATCTGTATCTAACTTTAAAAGCAATAGTTTAATTAAAACTAGTGTCGTCAACGTAAAAATTTACGTGAACAAATATCTGGAACAAACTTCCGCTGGCTTTTCTAAAGCAAAACGATAATTGTGTGCTGTTATGGCATTCTAAAGGATGAGTCGATAATTATTGCGACACTTTCAAACTTGCCTAACATTTGTTCATACCTTATTATACAAATTTAACTTAGTTTCTCTTTTTGTATTAGATATGCAGTTGTCAGTCGAGATGAAAGAATAACAGCAAAAAAATTTTGTTCACCCACATACTACGCATATCACTTTAGGGCCCGTTCATAAACCACGTAGACTCATTTTTGAAAATCTCAATCACCACCCCCCCTTCCCGCCTTGTGCCTGCCTACCACCTGCCGTGGTAGTGCCGATGTAGTGCCACTAAATTGGCGGAGGATCCCAACGTATCGGATCGCAGTCTCCGTCGGATCTTGAAAGATAAACTTCAGACCAAGATTCAGGTTCAAGACCTTTTGGTGAGCCAGAGACAAAAACGGTTGAAGGTTAAAGAATATTGTGTTTATGAACGAGAAACTCTTCACCGTACAGTAGTTCGTGGATAAGCAGTACGATAGAGTTTGGTTGCCAGAAAGATCAAGAACCCATGTCGATGGGCTGATGCCCAACAGGTGATAGAAACCAGCATCTGTGATGGTTTGGGCCGGAATCAGCCGTGACGACAGGACTCTGCTGGTTATTGCCTCTGAAGGAGTGAAGATCAACCAGAATACATATCGGGAACTAGTTCTACAGAACGTTGTCGACCCGTGGACACGTCGTCATTTTGGTTCCAGGGATTGGGTTATCCAACAGGACTCGGCGACAGCTCGCAAATCGAAGAAAACTCAACTCTGGATTGCGGAGCATTCTCGAGGGTCCATTCCGAGCTCGGAGTGGCCGGCTAGTTGGCTAGTGCTGAACCCTATGGACTCCGCTGCCTGGAGTACGTTGGAGGCTGAAGTCTGCTCTTACAAACATGAAGGTGTGGAAGTTCTGAAGCGACATCTGGTTGCAGCCTGGGATAATGTTGTTGTTTTGATCAATTTATCTGTTTGTTTCAATGTAGCACTTCAATTGCCGAATCCTGTAGTGTTTTCAAAACGCGTGCCCGGAAACTCTACACGACTAACACAAAATTCGCTTTAAAGTATCTGATTTGGCGAGCAACTGTGGCAAACAGAGCATTAAACGATGAAATTTATAAATCTTGAGTGCTTCCAAAAACGTCTTTTTTCGTTTTTGCCACAGTACGATCAACAACCATTGGTTTGGATCGATTTGTCATCCTTCTAATACTACAAAACCGTACAGGGTGGTATGCGGCTAATTTAGTGGGCTTTGTACCGTAAGGCCTGAAGCCACCTAACTGTTCAGAACTCCGTTCGACCGAAACTTTTTGCGCCGCTATAGAAATTATAAGGATTTTTTCCTCCTTTACAATTTTTCAAAAACAAACAAAAACTGACACCGGAGTCGACTGTACGTTCTCTGATGCAAGGCGTCAATTGCAAATGTCGGTCATTTTACTCAAACTCGCCCTAATATTTAACCGACCGCTGAAATAAACTCATACACTGATATTTTGTAGAAATCTGGTTTCAATGGTTAACTATAGCCGATTTACAAACAACCGAAAGTGTCGCAACAATTATTGGCTCACCTTTTACCATTACGGAAGAAAGGCTATGGACTGGTATGATGCCAACAAAGTGCAAATAATGTCCAAGGACATTAGCCCACGACATAAACACGACAGAGCTCCATCTATTCGAGAAATATCGGGCCATCGTCAAGCAGAACCTGCAGAAACCCCAAAACTGTTGAAAACGAATGGCAGTTGAGAAAAACTGGTGTTCTGCGGCGAACAAATGGACAGAATGGCTTTGAAGAATCTGTTAGCAGGAGCTAATAAAAAGCCCGGCAATTCGAATTTGATCACTTCTGGTTGAATATGTTTCCACTATCTAATACATTGACACGCATTCTTGTATGACCAAATTTTGATCGTTACACCATTTACACAGTTTTTCGAATAATCTAGAAACACACAATATTTTTGGCTATCTTAACAAACTTTACGTCTCATTAGAGATCTTTCTAAGCTTACCAATATTAAGAAAAATAGCACTATAACTAGTATTAGCCACAACACATGGAAGACCAACCACATAGTTTGTTATGCTCCAAAATTCTCACTTATCAAATCACTGACACACTGTTATGTTTTGTGGAGCAATTGTTTTTTTTTGCTCTGTAAAAAATAAAACCTCTGGGTGTCTGTTTAAATAGCACGGTTTGTTGATTCTGTTTTTTTCACTGTTTTTGGAAGTGTCTAGCGACCAGCTGAAAATTTTTGTGGATTAATTACACTGTGCTCGATTACTGTCTGAAATGCTTGTAAATTGTGTCTACGTTTTTCGGTCGCTTCGATATGATAAGCAAATCTAATAGGTTCAGTGATGGCTTTAATTATTGTTTCGAGATTTTATCATACCTGGCTGTTTATTGCGTACTCCTTCTTTTCGCGATTGTGATAACGGTAGCTCACGTCAGAATTTTTTTGTCATAGTATGCATCAAAGGTACATTCGGGTATATTGACTGCACGATGAATGGTAGGGTAGCTGGACCAGCCTAGGGCATGACTTGGTTGAGTTCAGATTGATAGCACAAATCAATTTTCAGGAAAGGATCCAAATCATTTAGTTCATTGTAGTCTAAAGGAAATAAATGAACTGGTGACTGGACAAAAGTATGTGAGCTAGTCAGACTTCTGTCGCGAGGGAATTGCCATTGTGTTGTTTTCCGAAGATGGTCATGGATTTCTTCTCACCCATCTACAACAAGCCGTCAGGTAGAACATTCCCATCCAGTATGATTTTCTGTCAAACAAACATGTTTCCTCTCTCTCCCGAATGTCTCCCGATTACAGTGGCCAAAAATGTTATCACAGTAGCTTAGATTGCGATTGTTTCTAGTAATCAATGGTTCTCCGGCCATATCATGTCTTCCTTGTCAACCGGGCGGGGCAACAGTATTGTATAAGGAATAAAAAGAAGAAGAGAATTTTGAACCATATGCTACCCGTTTTTAGGACCTTGACAAAGGGTGTTTAGATCAAAATTTGGTCGACTTAAACTTGACGGATTTCCTTTCATCGTGCATTAAAAAAATTTGCACGCCCCTCATTTTGAAGATGTGTGCGTGTAGCATCATGTCTCTATTTTGATTTTGAGATTAGCACTTCAGTTATCGAAATGTCAACGAAGGAAGAGAAGCAACGCATCAAAATTTTGCACTTGCATGGCGAAAATCCAAACTACTCTCACGCCAAGTCGGTGAAGTTGCATGTGGCTAAATCAACTGTTACCAATGTATTAAAAGTGTTCGGTGAGCATTTGTCGACATCCAGGAAAGCTGAATCGAGGGGGGGGGGGGTGCGACAACAAAAAGAGCCCGCTGTTTGAAGCGGCACCTTTAATCGTGGATAGGGCTAAAAAACGAGCTGAACTGTCGACTTACAAGAAAGTGGTGCCTCAAAATCGCGACGATGAACAAAACACGTCTACTGCCTTTCCTGAAGCGACACAATTGTTCCGTTCTATTATGGCCGGATTTAGCATCTTGAAATTGCGGAAAAAAAGCCATGGAGTGGTATGCTGCCAACAACGCCAACAACACGCCAGAGCTCCGCCCAATCGAACAATAATGGGCCCTCAATAGCGTCATCAAGCAGAACCTTAAGAAGACTCAAAAATCTGTTGTGAGCATGAAACAGTTCAAGCCAAACTGGCGTTCTGCGGCGAATAAAGTGGACAAAGAGATAGTACAAAATCTTATAGCAGGTGTTAAACGAAAGACCCGGTAATTTGCATTCGGTAAAAAGGATGCTTTGCTGTATATTTCTCCTGTATTCTGTATTAACTGAAGCAATAGTGGGCAATTTTCAATCATGTGATTGTCTTTGGAACGATCATCCGTGAATCTAAATTGATTCCTGTGATATAAGGTTGCACTCATATATATGCGAGTAGCATTTCATACAAGAAAGCATAGCTCTTAATGAAGTGTGATGATGTAATATTTACTTCCATTGTAGTAAGTAA
This sequence comes from Aedes japonicus, assembly GCA_034211315.2. NCBI lineage: Eukaryota > Metazoa > Arthropoda > Insecta > Diptera > Culicidae > Aedes > Aedes japonicus. The sequence continues at coordinate 103,731 of JASCZW010005232.1, read as the reverse complement.
GCAAAGTTACTTTCCATAGTAGTGAAATAATCTGAAAAACGGCTTCGATCAGTTGTTTGTTGTTTGTGATCATCAAGCTCCTGCATGAAGGGCCAAATACGTATGGGCGGGACCTTAAGCAGAGGCACTTACGAGAAACCCGCTAATATAGGGAAGAGAATATCATTCCAAAAGCAAGTTCACACTCACAGCACTAGGATCGAGTTCTCGATTGACAGAATAAACCCAATAGATGGGGTCGAAGAGCCCGCCCTCGTTCTGCGAAATGTTGACAATAGAGAGGAGGCGGTCCAATGCTCCCTATCTAAATCGTTTTTCTCGAGTGCCCAATGGTCCCTCCTTTTTTCCGTTATATGTTATGTAATGAATATTCAGTGAATTTAGTCATGGTCGTGGTTAGAAAGTTTTGCTGAAAGTAATATTTGTTAGAGCTATAGACCGTTCCACTCAGTCTCCTCCAGACTCCTTCACGATCTCCGGGGGGTATTCCTGATTTTGAAGAGTTTAAAACAGTGATGCTGATAGCAGGAGTAAAAAAAGAAGAAGAGAAGGCATTAGTAATTGTTAACATGCAATGAGCATGTGAGATATTCATGGTGATATTCTCACAACAGGCTTTCAAAATGGTTCAGCGGATGCATATGAGGGATCATTCTCGATGAGTTTCCACATGTTTACTAAATTACATCACGTTTATTCATAGAAGACAAGAGCCCACTTTACTAAGTTGTAAAGTTGGGAATATCAGCGCAATAATCGTCCATCACATCTTCAAGTATTCATAACTAACTGTTCATTTGGTTCTGGCACTTTTGAACATTAATGAAATTCACCACGATCAAGTTCTCAGAACGCGCTCATACCTCTTTCTGAACCGAAGGACAGGGCTATGCAGTGTGAGCCAGCTTGCCCTAAAATCTTAAATCCGTCATTTTTCAACACAACCAATTCGATTTCCTAAGAAAAAGAGTTGGTTTGATTGTAATTTTTCTAACTTATCGTTGCATATCAGTTGATAGCCAGCTGCGAAAGCGAAACGACGAGGTATTGAATAAACTACTGAGCGGTTGCTAAGTAGCCTAAAAATCGAGTTAGCTATTAAGGTGCAACGACGAGGAGTTAAATATACTGCTTCCACAGTTGACCAAGAAGAAGATTTAACTTCCAGCTCATTATCTATATCCCGTCCTTTTCAGGACGACCAATTCAATTTTACCAGCTACATAGTTCGTTTAGTTGGAATTTCTCTTTAACTTATTTAATCGTTGTATATTCTTGTCTGTTGGTACCTATCTAGCGGCAGCTAAAAAATAGTTTCTGTTTTTCCTTCATTCGTCGCATGCCTTTAACTATGGATTCAGTTGCAAGCAGGGCTCGATTTTAAAGGACTCCTACATAAACAGATGGGTAGATAAGTCTTTGTTCTGACGGATAGATGGCGGCTTTTATAAATTCGCAGAAAAAGCCGTTGTTTATTTAAAAATTATTATTGTTTGTTTTAAAAATAATCGTAACAAAGGATTAATTTATTACTCATTTACTTCAAAATGTTATTATTCGGACTTGTAATATCCGTTTGTTCTGACTTTATGTTTGATACCATCCATTAAGTTCTGCACAGTGTCCTCAGTTGGCTTTCTGGAAATATTTTCCCTCTTTTTAGCAAAATCTTTCTCATTATTTGCCTCGCCTTTCGATTTGGTCTCGTTTTTTGCTTCACAATGGCCCAATATCTTTCATTTAAAGGGTGTCCACAGTTAAATTGCATCACTTTCAATAATCCCTTTGGGTTGATATCAACGAAATTTTGGGTGAAATTACCTCAGCGTGTATTGTTCACACTGCGTGAGTTTCATTATGAAATGTGTCGTAGTTTCGAAAATAGAGTCGAAGGAACAGCAAAAGCCCGAGAACATTTTGCACACGCATTTCGACAACCCACTTCTTTCGCACCGAGCCATTCGGCTTTTTGACGTTTAATCACCTTTCCCTTTCTAGCACATGCAGAGGAATTATGGTTTGTTTTCCTCCAAAAGATTTTCCTTCTTACTTGCACTCCTTTGTTTTAAATGGCGCTGTAGTGTGCGTGCGTTCAAGGTCACTTATCCTAATTGAAAAGATGTTGAAAATTCACCAGTGGTGTCTCCTGTCATTAAACGTTTCGGGGAACGTTTCACTGTCAATCGGAAGAAGGTGAGTGGTAGAAAAAGTGTTCCGTACTCTGTGAAGGATCACAAGCGAGTGGTTGTTGCCTTTAAACGCAAACCCAACTGTTCCGTTAGGGATGTCGCGAAAAAGCTACACTTGACCAAAAGTGTCGTGCAGAAAGCCAAGAAACGAGCCGGGCTCCGTTCATTCACAGTTCAGAAAGCTCCAAACCGCAATGAAAAACAGAATAGGACTACTAAAACACGTGCGCGTAGGCTGTACACAGAAATGTTGACGAAACCACACTGCTGCCGCATGGACGATGGAACAAACGTAAAAGCGAACTTTGAACAAATTCCCGGCAACCAGTATGTGACTGCAAAAGACAGGTTTCATGTTCGAGAGTCTCTCAGGAACAGCAAGTGTCAAAGTTTCCCAAGAAATTCATGATTTGACAGGGGATTTTTTCGTGCGGTAAACGGAGCAAGCCTTTGGTGACAACTTCAACTGTAAATGGTCAAGTATACATCAATGAATGCCTGAAAAAACGACTGCTTCCAGTCATCAAAACACACAACGTTCCTACATTTTGTTGGCCGGACCTAGCCTCTTGTCACTACTCCAATGATGTTCTGGAGTTATACAAGACGAATGGTGTCAATTTCGTGCTGAATGATCTTAATCCCTCAAACTCTCTAGAGTTGCGGCCAATTGAAAAATATTGGGCTATAATGAAGCACGAACTTCGTAAGCATCCTAAAGTTGTCACTACAGAACAGGAAATGTTGATGTCATAGTTGAAAGCGGACAAAATGTCGGTTCAATTGTATTTTATTCCCTGAATATTTCATGACAATCGGTTGAGCGACTTGTTTTTGAGGACTAGTTTAAAGTGATGCAATTTAACTGTGGACACCCTTAAGACGAAGTGCTGGGGTGTTCGGAGGATTACAGTCCTTTGGTACATTGTTGATGTAGTTTCATGCATACCAGTCCTGAGCCGCTTTACCATAATGGCAAGACGTCAAATCAGACTAAAACAACACAGAACTCGTGTGCTTTTGGATGAATGGTAGTTGCCGTTTTTGCAGACACTCGTGAACGTAAAGCTGTTGGTTAATCGTACCTGCCCAAGTAACCACCCAGACAACCAGAAGTCGTATAACAGTGTTCAAATTGTATCGTATATTCCGATATTTTAAGTCAAAATCGCAATTAACTGTAACCTTTATCGTATTATGTTTGATTTAAATCGTAAAGAGTGCAAATTTTCGACTTATATACGATGTGTCATATATTCATCGTACTGCGTCACAAACTAAATCGGATATACAACACTAACCTTCTTAAATGGAATTTGTTATTACATATTCAATCGCATACGATATCAAATCAACTCGTTTAAAAACAATGGAATTTGCACGTATATGGCCTCCACTTTTGCATGTATAAGCCATATTTTTGCATTCTATACGATTTGTTTACTAACATATATGTTTGTATATCATAAAAACAACTTTCAATATACGTGCATTTTGGTTATCTGGGCACGAGGCTGTAATTGCGTGCATATATAGGGCATATGTATTACGTCAAGTCCCAATATAGAATTATTACACTTTTTTTTGACTACTTGAAACAACATTTTGTGAAATTCTACAAATTATAAATACTGACATTATCCAGAAATTTATTGCAATCGACCACTAAGAGTGTTTTTTCCTCTCTCTTTCAACTTAATGTTTAAGATGCCTTTTTGCTGTTATTGATTAAAAATATTCTGTGCTAACCATCAATGCAAGAACTTCGTATATTTTGTGTCAAGTTAGGATTATCAAAAATACTTTTCGAGCATGCCGAGAATCGAATCCGCTGCCTTCCTAATCTAACCTAATCTAACTATCTGAGACTAATTATGACCGATAGTTAGCGTATAAAGGAAGCGTGCCTGTGTAGGTATTACATCACAATCTCTAGATAAACGAATCTTTGCGAATCAATAAAAACAAGCAATTCACAAATCAATTGACTGTCACATGCTCTGTTTGCAATGAGTTGTGTTTGCGATATTTCTGGAACAGTTCCACATTGTCATTATCATTGTCGTTCCAGTATCGTTATGAATTAGCAGAATAAGAAGCTACGATGAAATGACTCAGACATACTCTTAAATTGGAGATGCACAGACTTAACGTAAGAAACATCAACTCTCCAAGTGTAAAACATTAGTCGGGATTTATCAGCGTGAGTAAGCTGGAAACATAAGCGGTAAAGTTTCTTGTTAATCGACTGTTAGCTAGTATATGATTGGAAACTATTCAGCAGCTAGGGTTACCATTTTGTCGATTAATTGGCTACTATTACAAAATTTTAAAGATTTCAACGAGGAATTCGCGACATGGAATTCTCAAGATTAAGTAAGAGTTTTTTCTATCGTGGATTGTGACATGTGCCCAAGTAACACAACTGTAATGATCAAAAATTCATCTTTAAGACATGATCTCATGCATTTTTCTAGTACACATAACTTATTTTTGGTATCTTATATGACCAAAACAGCGCAATAAATCGATCTATTTGAAACATCTTTAAGGTCACACAAGAAGTTTTTAGATACAAATTAAGGAGTTTGAATAACATCTTTTCAACATGATGATGTTATGTTTTGGTGGTTTCTAGCATCATAATAATAAATAGGTTATTATCAAGTAATTTAAAAATAAAAACAATTGCAGAAATACATGAATATGACATGCTAGTTTGAGAAATGTCAAACGAACAGAAGTTAACAAAGATTGTTAAGATTGTTATGATTGAGAAAATTATGTTGGTTTATGAGGAGAATATGCACAACTCATAGTAAAAAAAAAAGACAATCGCTTTTGGCCAAATCAATTATTAATTAAATATCAGAAATCTAAAGATTGTTAATGCTCACAACGCTTAACAAAATATTATTTTATTATTATTTTCGACATGGAATTCTTAAGTAAGACTTTTTTCTATCGTGGAATTTGACATGTGATTCAATTCTGGAGCTGTATGTTCTGGTAGCCGTAAAGCATGGCTCACTTAGACCAACTGCATCAATACGGTAATATCGGTCAATTGTTACCCTGTTTGACAACTCAACACTGCACCGGTGGTTGGTAACCGGGTTGGAAAATGACAATTTGCTCACTCGTAAATTCGTTCGTAAATTTGACAACGCGACCCAACCGAGCTGAGCATTGCTATTTGAAAAAAAAAGTAAACCTTAAAACAACATCCTCATCTGGATGACTTACATTTCAATTTGAGTGTTTCTGATTTGTTTTTAAAGTGTTATATGCTAATTTCACGTTTATTATGATTTGTTGTGAAAAAATGAGTCAAAACCCCGTGGAATTGACAAGACAACGAAGTGATATGCAGGGCTTGGCTGGATGTTTCTCAAGATCCACTTTTTGGGACAAACCAGAACGTCAAAAACCTGTATGGAAGAGTATTCAAACCATACACTGCACGAAATATTTATTTTTATTACAGCGTTACTAGTGGACTGTTTCGATTTTGTCGTCTATTTGTTTGACAGCTTACTTGGTTAATTCATCGTGGTGCGTGTCTAAACTGGCTAAAGTTTTGAATTTTCCTAGAAACACTGTATGGCGCGTGGAAACCTTGACAACAACTCGGAAGACTCAAAGTAAACGCCGCAGTTCCATGAAAATGTCGTAAGGTCTACCAGAAGCAACCGTCCGGTTGGGATGAGTAAAAATTATGGTGCTGTTCTTAATGCAGTGCAGCGAATTCGTTATCGTGAAGGCTTACAGGCATACCGCGCCAGAAGGCAACTCGCTCGATGACTCAAGCAGAATACCGTAGCTGAAAGCTGTATGACAATCTGCTAAACAAAAACGATGATGCATACTTATGGATGATGGAACCTATGTAAAATGTGGCTTCGGACAATATCTAGGAGTAAAATTGTGTAAATCAAAGGCTCGAGGAGGTGTAAGAATTTTGTTTGCTGATATATTCGCACGCAAATATATGATCTGGCATGGAATTTGCAGCTGCGGCCAGAAGACAAAGGTTTGGTCACTAAGAATAGTAAAAGCAGGTTTCCGTTCAAAATCAATTATTATTTATGAAATTTCCTTCGCTGTTTCCTATACACAAGCTGGTACGAAGTGAAAAGAATTCATTAATGGTAATTTGATTGTGAAAGAAAAAAAAAGTTTAAAGCCAAAGCGTATTTGCGGTAAATTTTCATTGTTCTGTTACAATCGGCACACTTCTCAAAAAATGCAGACATACTTAAAATAAATTGCACACATCGGAAAACCATCTCTAAGTTCACAAAGACAACAACATATTGATTAACCCATCGGTTTTTCCGTGTCTACGTATAAGTAAACAATACTAACATTTATTATAGTTGCTGGTAACATGAAAATTGCTTTGTGAAATCTCATTGCGAAAGATTGTGAGAACAGACTTTTGTACAGGACCATTGCAAAAGAGTTCAACGACAACTTTTACACTGTTCGCTATGCCTGGAAAAAAGTATCAGCAACGTGGTACTGTATCCGATAGAGCCCATCGTGGAATGATACTGTTGACAACACACTCGGAAGATGCTAGAAGTTCGCAAGAACTCAAAAATAACAAGCCGTGCCATCAAAGAAAACTTGTCTCGTCTCCATCTCAAAGAAAACTTGTCTCGTCTCCAGCCCAGAACATCTCCTCGTGTCATTTTGATCGTCGATGTGTAGGTATCCTTGGTACTTCGTCAAAACCTACTGGTACAATATCCGAGTTCGAGTTTATTTGTCATCAACGTTCTGTTTTGTTGCTTGCTGGCTCGACAAGAAATCCTGCTCGCAAACGAGCTCTTCGATACTGCGGTACTGCGAGCAGCAGCGTATTTTTGTGCGATTTCAGGGTTTGCTCTGGCGGTTCTCAACACCTTCTGGTTCTGCTTGCGGTCATATGTTCCACTACGACGCTTACCTTGAGGCACTCGATCCACGCTCTTTCGCCCTCTGAAACGTTTGAGCACACCATACACGGTTGATTTGACGAATTTCAACGTTTCCATGATTTTTATTGTGAACCACGTTGGATTATCAACGTGGGTGTGCAGAATTTTTTCTCTCCTCTCGGCAGCCATCTGGAATAACTTTTGACTCACTGCACGAAACACCATGAAATTTATGCTACAGAAAGTGGGTGCCTTGGTAAACAAACCGCTGTAAAAGAGAGGATGTCGCTGTTCGGTATCGATGCAACCACCTCGCCATCTGAACGTCGTTCCTCAACAGATTCGCCACTGGTCACTCACCGTTTATCAACAGCATCACCAGCAATACCACTACAGCGTCGTGAAATGATCGAATGGACCATACCGATCTATCACACAGCACACGAGTCAGTACTGTTCGAGCCAACACTAGGCAACACCATGCCGGAGACATCCGTCGCGTGTATACTTTTTATGTTAATTAATTTCCGTGTTTAGTAATTAAGTTGAAATAAAGTAGTCGATAGTAATAAAATTTGAGTGCACGTGAAGAACAATAAATTACTAACTGATATTAGGCGAAGTTGTGATATGTGTTGATCCGGAGAATATTGAATTGCATCAATCTGCATCACATGCGCATCCGTTGAACAGAGAAGTGGAAAGAACACATCGGTGTAGCATATCCCGTCCACTTTCTCCATGGTAAACGAACAGTCGCTCTCCGTGCCGCTGTCCAATAAGTGATTCCGGATTCCAACTGGACAGAACTTTACAAAAACATTGACATCCTCTCTGAAAAGCTGAAAGCGCTGTTCTAACAAGATAACGATACGGCTCGTGGAATTCAAATTTTTTGGCTGATGATTGAGTTATATAATAAAAAAAATAAGTAGGGTGCTCATTATGCCCTGACAGTTCTCGGTTCACTTAACTGAATTTAGTTTTTATGCGCTTAAACTAAGCATCCAGGCCCATTATGCTTCTAATAATCCTACATTGGAGTTTGGTTTCTAAATTTTTCTGAGATTGTCGAAAGCTGACTGAAAACTAGTACTTTTACCCTAGTTACAATTCCTAATACTTATCAAAACTCGTATTGTCCAGTAGAAGATAAGAATTCGCACCGTCTCGGCACGCGTCACTTGCCAGCTGCTAGATTCAGCTCGGATACTTGGGTCATGTATTTGAAAGCAATAGATTATCAAATAATTTAAGGAAATTTTCGTCAATCAGATTTCACTGCCACTTGAAATTTTCAATTCAAAAATACAATACAATTCTTTGTTTTAAATCGCTCTGAAGTTTTATTTGCAATAAATGATTCACGACGAGTGCTTCCTATCGGTGAAGACTGGACCACCAATATGAATGGTACATATGTACGCATTCGTTTTTCAGTGTATCTTAAACGATGTTTTGCTGGGTTTGATAAGATTCCGTTGCTAATATTTTTATTAGCAATTGTGATTGTGACAGACAGGATCGTAAAAGGTCAAGATAGAAAAAGAAACAACAGCAATATTCAGTAGATGGCCAAGATTTCTTCAAACCCCTTTCAGGATTCTAGTTACGTTCATAGCTCGAAAAATTAGAGTGAATTTCTGCTAAAAATTATATCATAACAGAGCATAGCATAGCATTTTTCGACCAAGGATTGGCAGTTGTAGAGACGATGGAAGCGCCATGAGAACTGCCTTAAAGGACGATACGGTCAAAATTTGGTCAATATCAACTTGACGTATTTCTTTCAATTTTGCATTTAAAAAACCTGAACACCCCTCATTTTGAAGGTGTGTGTGTGTAGAATGTTGCTCCTATTTTGATTTTGGAATTCACTCTTCAGTTGTCAAAATGCCGTCCAAGCAAGAAGAGCAGCGTATCAAAATCCGAGCTACTCGCACGCAAAGTTGGCAAAATCGCTAAAAGTTGCCAAATCATCCGTTACAAATGTAATTAAAGTGTTTGGGGAACGTTTGTCGACAGCCAGGAAGTCTGGATCGGGGGGAATCGAAAACCGGAAGCCGCTGAGACGACAAAGAGAGTTGCCGGTAGTTTCAAGCGAAACCCTAACCTATCTCTCCGAGATGCCGCAAATAAGCTGGGTGTATCGTCTACAACCGTGCATCGAGCCGAAAAACGAGCCGGACTATCGACTTACAAGAAGGTAGTGACTCCAAATCGCGATGATAAACAAAATACGACGGCCAAAGCGCGATCCCGGAGGCTGTACACGACGATGCTGACGAAGTTTGACTGCGTGGTAATGGACGACGAAACCTACGTCAAAGCCGACTACAAGCAGCTTCCGGGACAGGAGTTTTATACGGCAAAACGAAGGGGAAAGGTAGCAGATATTTTCAAGCACACGAAACTGTCAAAGTTCGCAAAGAAATATCTGGTTTGGCAAGCCATCTGTACCTGTGGCTTGAAAAGCAGCATTTTCATAGCTTCCGGGACTGTCAACCAAGAAATTTACGTGAAAGAGTGTTTGAATAAACGTCTGCGGAACACGGTTGTTCCGTACTGTTTAGGCCGGATTTGGCATCTTGCCATTACGGTTAAAAGGCCATGGAGTGGTACGCCGCCAACAACGTGCAGGTGGTTCCCAAGGACAAGAACCCTCCCAACACGCCAGAGCTCCGCCCAATTGAGAAATACTGGGCTATTGTCAAGCGGAACCTAAAGAAGACCAAAAAAACTGCTAAGGACGAGCAGCAGTTCAAGGCAAACTGGCTTTCTGCGGCGAAGAAGGTGGACAAGGTGGCTGTACAAAATCTGATGGCAGGGGTCAAGCGTAAGGCCCGGCAATTCGGATTTGGAAAAGTGGAAGCCTAACTGAATATTTTTCCTGAATTTTATACTAATTGAACTTGAAAAAGAAATTTAATTTGATTTTTTAAATAAACGATTTCACCGATTTACACGCGTTTTCCCTTGACCAAATTTTGACCGTATCACCCTTTAGTTGTGACAAGCTCTTCACCCATCGTTCTCTTTGCTGAACACTTGACCAAACCCTTATGATCAGCAGGGATGGGAGAGAACTGTTGAAAACTTATGCAACCTTCATAGACATCTGCAGCGTCTTTACAACGATCTTAAAACATTGTCTTCTGAAGTTCCTTTTACTCTTATCAAAGGTTTTATTTTGACTTTGTGAACTTGTAAAATGCTGATTTGAAATGCCGTTTTAAGAAACATTCAAATTATCTTATTATGGTCAGATGAAAAAGCATTTTAGAACAGTTTAACCTCCAGTAAATGCATTAAACGGCAAATTGGCATTGGGAAAAGTCACCAAACGACCAAATAGTTTTATAGTAGCTATTGCGAAGATAATTTTAGCAAAACTGTGATTTCTTCCAATCGCCATATTGAAACATATAATATAATTGAAATGTGGAAAAATAAATTCCAAATTTTAAATGTAATACAAATGAACTGTAAATCAGCGACAGATTTTGGCATTCTTGTTGATGATAACCTTATTGAATTCCATAAATTTTCAGGAAATTCATGATTAATTTATTAAATATATTTATTTCAATTTTGTTTTGGTTGATGTAAGCTTGCATAATCTTCGAGGCGCATTTGTTTTTGGCTCTTATCGTGCCAATATTCACCATAAAATATAATGCGCATATGATTTGGAGCATGATAAGCTATAAAAAACAACTCAATTTGTTTTGTATATTTTGCTATCAAACAAAATTTCTCGCGGCACTAGAACTTTTTTTCTTCGATATTATTTACCGTTAAATGAAGCAGAAGAACAGAGAATCGAACAAAGCAGTACAACAAAAACCAATCACGATATCACCGTGAAGTTTGACAGCTGTGACCATTTGACCATAAAGGGTGTCCACGATGAAATTGCCACACACAACATTGTTTCGCAAAATTCGAGTTTTCATCCCATTGCCATCAAATTTTCAGGGATTGAGAAATAACTATTAAACTTCATTTTACCATTTTACTCGTATTTTATTTACAGTCCATACGCAAATGCCCGCACCTTGGCCTTAACCCCGGCCATAAGATTCTGCACAACCTGTGAATCAACCGTTTTTTGCATGTAAACCCATACTTTCTTCAGTTCCTCGACTGTCTTCACTACCTTAGGTCGTTTAAGAAGGTGCTGCTTCATAATCGCCCAGTACTTCTCGATGGGGCGGAGCTCCGGAGTGTTGGGAGGGTTGAACATTTTCGGCACGAAATTGACCTTATTGTCCGCATACCACTTCAGCACGTCCTTGGAGTAGTGGCATGAGGCCAAATTCGGCCAGAAGATTGTTGGGACGTTGTGGGCCTTCAGGAGAGGAAGCAGCTGGCCTTCTGGAGGCACTCTTTTATGTACACCTGTCCGTTCATCGTGTCCTGGGTCACGAAAGGTGCACTCCGCTTCCCGCACGTGCAGATGGCTTGCCAAACCAGGAATTTCTTCGCAAGTTTGGACATCTTCTGAGTGCGGACATGCTCCGAAACGCTGAACTTATCCTTGGCCGTGAAAAACAGGTTGCCGGGGATCTGTTTGAAGTCGGCCTTCACATATGTTTCGTCGTCCATGATGCAGCATTCAACTTTCGTCAGCATGTTGAGGTACAACTTCCTGGCACGGGTTTTGGCGGACTTGTTCTGCTTCTCGTCGCGATTAGGGGCCTTTTGTACCTTGAACGTTCGAAGCCCAACCTTAGTTTTGGCCTTCTGGACAAAACTTCGGCTTAGGTGCAGCTTCTTAGCCACATCCCGAACGGAGGCGTTCGGATTTCGGTTGAAGGCCCCAACTACGCGGTTGTGATTTTTGGTGTTGTACGGAATACTTTTTCCTTCACTTCTGGGCTTCCGATTGGTGGTCAACCGTTCCTCGAACCGCTTAATCACTCGCGACACCGTGGAATTTGCGATTCCCAACGTTTTAGCGATGGAACGATGCGAGAGATCCTTGTTCTCGTGATGAATGCGCAAGATTTTATCACGCACGAGCTGTTCTTTCGACTCCATTTCCGCGAGTTTTGATCACAGGACTTTAACTTGCAGGATGTAAATAATGCACTATGAACTAAATCCACCCAAATTTTCATTAAATTCTACCCAACGGTTAAAAAGTTAGAGCAATTTCATAGTGTGGCAATTTCATCGTGGACACCCTTTATGCTGGTTTTGATGGCAGCCAATAGGTTTTCTGGAGGTTCTCAAGTGGTCATAACATCTTTCACTAGGAAATTTTCAAAATCTTTCTTTAATCTTCACTTGTTTTCACAACCGTCGATAGAGTGGGCCACTTTGTACAAATTTCGCCTTTTAAAGAAGCATAGAACAAAACAGTTTTGAATGTAGTTCTATCAATTATGCCGGGAGGAGTGCTATACGGCTGGAATAAAACTAAAATTGTTACTTGGGATATGTTATTAAAGAATTTTGTAGGGAGTCGCGTCCTTTAAAGACGGATGGGCAAGCCACGTAGACTCATTTTTGAAAATCTCAGATCTCCCTCCCCTCTCGTAATTTTTTTTTTAATTTTGCGTGAAGCGTTAGACCAGTCTACGTGGTTTATGAGTAGCCCCTTATTTCCCCCACCTGCCTTATTCGGTAAAAAAATGCATAGAAACGTTGGCATAGAAAGCTCTCAATTTATAACTGTAACGGAACACCACCCGTGAAGGTGGCGACTCCGTTCCTGTCTTGACCTACCCCGCATGGGGTTGTGTGGCAAAAATGTATACGTTTGCTACGAACACAGAGGCCTAACAAAAGCCCTACACTCAGTTTCAAAACTACTTCTATTCAATTTTCAAAACCTGCCAAGCACTATCGGACCTATCGACACTTTCTCTTCACATCTTTGGTTCTAGCAGAAATTACTGTCCCCTCCTAGGGTTACATGTTGGTAAGAAGGATATTTCCAATTTTCAAAACTAACTACATATTTTTTAAACCAGTTCGTTTATTTGTTAGGCTCAGGCGTGTGTTAGACAATGCCGAGCCGATATTCAATATTTTAATTAACAATGTTTTATTGTTCGATTTAAGTGGGGTGCCAATTACTCATGGCTAGCTCGAGGTTAATGGGTCACATCATCGTTTGGAAAGGGGTTAGGTAGGTAACTTATTTAAGGTATTAGTTGCTGGTCATGGTTGCGACATCTACCATATCCTTGGTCCCTGTAGTCCCTTCCAGGAACTAAGCCGCAGATGAGTGACCACGGCTTACTGAACAGGTACAAGTAGCACGGAAACAAAAGAATAGTATAACTGGGACACAATGGCAGGGAATTTACTAGTGGAAGAAGGGGGTGATGACGTTACACTATTAGATCAGACAAACAAAGGAATACGTGAATCGCTTGCATGTAGGGAAGATCACGCATTCCCAAAAATTTCTTACCTCGCGGAAGGGTTGTCTACATCTGGAGGCATCATTATTCGGGCAATGCCAAAGCGATATCATCATAACCGATCCCGCACCTACATATATTGCTAGGTTAATTCTTTAGAGATGTGCGTCTAGCGAGTCGTGGACTTACATTCAGACCTTTGGACCACGGGTTCGACGAAACATTTGGAATAATGGAATGTAACTGACTTTAGAATGAAGCATTCAGTATACATTTCGAAAAAATTTATGTGTGCTTCAATTTTTAAGAATTGTTTTTAAGTTTACCGAAATGTTCAGCTGTTTGAAATTTTGGCGATTTGATTGAGTGTATAATCAATCCAAATTAAAACATGACGTATTCCTTTAGTCGGAGAACGACTTCATAAATTTCTGAGACGACATTGCAATTTATGAAAATGGCTCGATGTTATTTTCTCTCCCCTCATTCTTATGTCGGACCTGCTGCGGTCTAGGACATTTTCTGCCATTTTGGTAGTGTGCATAAGGGAGTTATAAACCACGTGACTAATTCGAGCGACCTCTCCACGTGGACTTTTCACATTTTTCTCTTGAAATTTTGTATTGACGTCCCTAATTGTAATCGTAACCAATCGGTTAATGCTATTGTTGATTAGATCGATCAAGAACCATGACGTGCTATTTGTGGTAGTTTTCTCCGCTTATTTGTTAGTTTAAGTAGCTTCCGATTGTGAATTTCGGTAAGTCCGAACCGTAAACATGATCATAGGCATGAGCATGACCATGATTGACCGCCTCCGGTTTCAATTCCGTTATCGCCAGATCAGCTGTATTTGCACAAAGAATCAACAGATGATGGTTGGGACTAACATACATCTTCAATGTGTAAAAACTGGTGATCCATGACGAAGCAATATCGGTGCAGGTCGTGCCCGAATGCTGGTCAAGTAGGGAATGGGAAGGAACGTGTTGACATGGAGGAAACCGAGAAATCCTCTGCACTTCCACGAGAAATCACTGGGGTATTGGATAGTTGAGGAAAGGTTAGCAGCAGGGTTCGTCTTGGTTAACACGCTGAAAGTAAGGCCTGTACCCGAAAAAATTGCACCAGACAAAAGTGTTCGCCAAAAATTTATTTAAAGTCGGATTTTCTTGAAACTTTTATACATATGAATTATGTTTCTGCACCCTTAAGACCCCTCATTAAATTTTGTGAAATGGTGGAGCCGCCCTTTTTGGTCACTTTCATCCATTCTTTCTTCAACTACAGCTCGTTCTTAAACATCTTTGACGATTTTCGAACTTTGGCCTTCATTATGGCCCAAAATCTTTCCACTGGACGAACTTCTGGTGAATTTGGGGGGGTTTCCGGTTTTTGGTATAAAAACAACGTTATTGTCTCTGTACCAATCCAACATTGATCGTGCGTAATGGCATGATGCCAGGTCCGGCCAAAATAATGTCTCGCCTCCGTGGGACCGCAGGAAGGGCAACAGACGCTTCTGGCGGCACTCGGTGCGGTAAATTTCGCTGTTGATGGTTCCCGTTGTGATGTATGGTTTACTCAGTTTACCACAATTGGCACATGGCCTGCCAGAGCATGTATTTTTTGGCGAATTTGTCCACTTTCTTCTTCCTTATGACTTCCGGAACATCAAACCGTGATTTGGCAAAGTAGAACTCCAGCGCCGGTATCTGATTTGCGTCTGCCTTGATGTAGGTTTCGTCATCCATAACAACACACATCGGTTTCATTAGCCACTCTCGATACAGCTTCCTTGTGCAGGATTTGGCTGTCGTGTTGTGTTGATAACGCCGGTTCGGTGTCTTGCGGACCTTGAATATACGAAGCTCAGCGCGTTTCATGGTTTGCTGAACGAATCAGGCGGAACACTTTGCCTTCAGAGTCGCGTCGCGAATCGTAAGGTTCGGATTACACTTGAAATAATCCAACACCTTCCGGGCCTTCACAGGGTCAGCTGCCTTCTATTTTCTCGCACTTCCAGCCCGCCGCTTGGTCGTCTGGGGCTCCTTAAACGATTTCACCACCCAAGACACAGTTGTATGGGTGATTCCCAGTTGTCTTCCGATCCATCGCATGGTCGCAGTCGGATTTTCCATGACGGCGCGCAAAATTCTCCGGCGATTTTCTTCTTGTTTCGATGGCATCTCAATAATCACTGAATCGATTGTTATTTTGCACATGTAAATAATTTACTCCAAACTAGCTATACTCAGATTTTTACCCACGTACAAAAAAGTTACACACGGATAGAAATAGCGAGTACAGGCCTTATGTAGCACTATTCGCCAAAAGCAATGGCCCGCTCCAATGTGACTAAAAAGAGACAAGCATAACAAATCAAAGCATAACAAGTCAGAAAAACAAATCAAAGCAAAATAGACAAAATAAAACAGGGTATTAGATATTTTCTCCAAAATTTGGTAGAAATAAATTATTTGTTCCTTTGCAAACCAGCTCTCCTCGATGTCCTAGATCTTGGCCAAGTCCTTCTGGACCCGCAGCTGCTGCAGTAGCCACTTGTCCATATCAAGTTGGCCGTCGCTGACGTGTCAGAAACCTCCTGGTAGTAACATGATATCTGCGCCTAATACACTCTTCTTGCACCGATTAATTTACAAACTAAGCCTGCACCCCGATTCATAATTCACTTTGGCATGGTTTTGGTATTTTCCTCTAAAAACTAGTTCTTGATATTGGCACTTTATTTCTGTTCGGACTTTCCGTCGTCAGTATTCTTCCTCAAACGTAGCAATCGCCAGATCAGGTCCTAACGCAATCGAAATTCTGGTTATGAATCTTTGGGCCGTACCGGAATCCGTGCCAGAGTATCCGGATTTTGCCAAGTTTCCTGGTAGGTCTATGGCACGATGTTTTCGGGTATCAGTTTTAAAACAATGAATTTTGAACCGTCGAACGGTACAAAGATGTGGGGCTCCAAAATAGTCCTCTTTAGGTCCAACCACAGCCGGTTCCTGAGTATTCGAATGTGGCCAAATGTCCTATAAGGATGTTTTTGGATATCAGTATTCAAAACCATGAATTTTGAACCGTCAAACGGTACAAAGATTTGGGGCTCCAAAATTGTCCTCTTTGGGCCCTACCGGAACTGGTTTCAGGGTATCCGGATGTGACCAAATCCACTGGTAGGTCTATGGCACTATGTTTTTGGATATCAGTATTCAAAACCATGAATGTTGAGCTGTCTAATGGTACAAATACTTGGGGCACCAAAATTGTCCCCTTTGGATTCTGTCGAAACCGGTTCCAGAGTATTTGGATGTGGCCAAATGTACTGGTAGGTCTATGGCATTGTGTTCTAGGATATTAGTATTCAAAACCATGAATTTTAACACGTCGAACGGTACAAATACTTGGGATTTGAAAATTGTCCTCTTTGGGCCCAACCGGAACCAATTCGAGGATTTTCGGATGAAATCTAATCTCTTGGTTGATCTATGAC
Source organism: Aedes japonicus (assembly GCA_034211315.2). NCBI lineage: Eukaryota > Metazoa > Arthropoda > Insecta > Diptera > Culicidae > Aedes > Aedes japonicus. The sequence goes on along the minus strand of JASCZW010005232.1, from coordinate 86,735 downwards.
ATGATGTTTTTAGATATCAGTATTGAAAATCCTGAATTGTGAGGCGTCGAACGGTTTCAGAGTATTTGGATGTGACCAAATCCTCTAGTTGGTCTATAATGTTTTTAAAGATCAATATTCGAAACCGGGATTTGGAACGGTCCACGGGAAAAAATATACGAGGTTCCATAATTGTCCTCTTCGGATGTATACTGGAACCGGTTCTGGGATCCTATGTGCCTAGAATGGCCAATTTATAAAAAAAGGCCAGCATGTCGTTTGAAGAACTCATATCTTTCATTGGAGGCAATGATTTAAAAAATCGGCTTTAAAATAAAGTTTTGGGAGCGTGTCAAAGTCTTGGGTCATTTTTGACTCTGAATGCACTATGTGTAACTTTTTTTTTGTAGTGTTCCCTCTAGAGGTTGCTGAAAGCTGTAACTACCCAAAATACGTTTGTTTTTAAAAGTTATAGGAAAAGTCAGAAAATTTCAGATCCCTAGTTTATTCCATTTTGACGTTAGAGCTTTCTTGAGATGTTGATTGGTCAAAAACGATTCCAATGCACAAGGAAGGTTAAGAAGTTTTACTTTAGAAAATAAATCGTAGACCGCCTAGAACTGAATAACACTGAAATAGTCGTGTTGGTTCCGTTCTTCATAGTACATTGGCTTTCTAAAGTACTGTATAGAACTTCTTTTAACCCCGAAAATAATATGCAGAGATTTCAACATTTCTCCAAAAATATAATTTTCCAACCGAACAAAGAAACAACATTCGGTTGTTGCCGAAAAACATTTATTCTTAGCGCTACCAAGTGTTTAACCAGTGCTTTTTGCCAAAGAATTCAACCGAAGCTTAGCGGCAAGCATAATTATTCCTGCGCGCGCGCACACCGGTAACCCTAATCAAAAGCAACCGAAGTGAAGTGGCTTACGAGCACGAGGGCTGTTTACTCACAATCGAGCTCGCCCGCGCTCAGTATCGTGACTGCGTTGATCGAGTTCACAGACTTAGTCCCGTCGATCGAGAGATGCCAACGGTGATCGCGGTTTTTCTCTCTTTCAAGACGTGTTAAATTCCTAATCCACCTTCGATCATTCACCTGGGTTATCCGGCATTTAATCGTTGTCGTTTAGACGCAAGGGAACTCGTGAGTGAATAATAAGAAGAGTACTTCTAACGCTGTTTTATCCGGACTTCCTGGGATCACAAATAGCGCTACAGTGCAACAGGTATTCAGCCGCGGTGGTTGTTGTTTGTTTTGTTTTTCGGGCCTACATATATCTTTGATGAGTGATCATTTGGCTTTTGCTCGCGTGACCGGTTTCAATGATAACACAACACCAGAGAGTATGTATATGTGAGACAGTGCCCAAAAATTGCTGCAACCAAGATTGACGGCATTTAAACTACAAGTTCAGTTGTCGTTTGCGTGTGTTAGGTTGTACGTATTGGAAGAAATAAAATCGACGAGTGCAGTCAGTGTTAAACAAGTTGGCCAAATATTCATTAATTTGTGATACGAAGTGTGACGAGATTCGCACTTTTGATATCAGTCCGAGTGGTGATTAGCTCCGTAATCCGGAAAGTCTAGAATTTAATTGCACGAGTGCCTAGTGATACAACGTTGTTTTAGTTTCCGATGAGAGTAGAGTGCATCAATGTAAGATAAAAGTGACTTGAGTAAAGTGAATTTTAACTAGATCATAGCGAATTGATGAGGCGTATGCCCTGTGTGCTACTGGGTTATACCATTCGGTATTGTGTTGCTTAGTTAATACGAGAAATTCGTCACTTGAGTGCGATAGTCATATCTACAATAGATTCACACTGAGCTGGTGGTTGTTCGTTATAGCAGCGAGGGGATTTTGTTTATATCGTAAGTATACACTTTGTTCTGTCGGTGGAATTGGTTCCGAAGAGCTATGCGAGTGTGCGTTTATTTGTGCGATGTGCGACCACATGACCTGAGGATAAAAAATAAAAGAATCACTATTATGGTATACCCTTGGAACTTTGTTATGATGATTAATTGAGGCGTGCGCATGAAAGGTGTTAATCTATGATGTTCAGTTCTACAAAACGAATACGGCGCTCCATTCTACCATTGCACGGGAATATTCATCAGAAGCATCAAAATAAACTGGATAAGAATGGATATAAAAATGGAAACTTTTTGAAGACCCCTTCAATAGTTTTAAAAGTTAAAAGTGTGAGAACTAAGCAAATTTGTCATCTCAAAAATTAATTAATCTATATTGTCTTAAATAACGTTATAACATTGGGACAATACTTTCTCACAACCAACCGAAAATATACATTAGTATGGTGCACATGACGTTTGAAGGACAGAATCTGCCGTTCTAAGCATATCTGTCTCATGTTTCATTTCTGGTTTTACTTAACTAAATGGTTTTCATTAAAGTGCATATTCGTGTGAACACTTGATGCCGTGACGATTCTTCATCTTCTCTTGAAATCATCGGCTCCATTTGCTTTCTTCTTAATTTTGAAAGTTTCCGCTTAAATAGAGCCCAGTACTTCTCTATTGGGTGAAGTTCTCGACAGTTTGGTGGATTGACTGTTGTGGCACGTATTTGACCACTTGTATCTTATACCATTCCAGGACAAATTTTAAAACTGGCTTTTAAATAGCGATAGCAACCACTTTTGCAGACATTTTTTCGCGTACACATTCTTATTGATAATGTCGGTAGAGACGAAACTTTTAAATTTTCGACCACAACTACATATGGCCTGCCAAATAAAATACTTCCTCGGGAAATTGGACACCTTTTTTGTCCGAAAATGCTCGACAACGGCGTTGCTATGCATTGCGGTTTTAAAAGCGAGACCCGGGAGCTGTTCAAAATCTTTGAGTACGTATGTTTCGTCGTCCATTATGATACAAGAAAATGTTTGCATAAAATTGGTGTAAAGCTCCTTAGGACGACTTTTTGCAGTGAAATTATGATTGTCATGACGGTTTGGTACCTTTTTCACTTTGTATGCCTTCAGTCTTTGCCTCTGCTACTCTTTTTGTACATATGCTTTTGACTTCCCAAATTTGCGTGCCACATTTTGCACAGAAAGATTGGGATTTTTTTTTTATAATGGTCACCACCTTCTTGTCTATTTGTCGGGAGCATACTTTTTGATTTGTTCCACTTCCAACCTTGCGATCCACATTCAAGCGCTGGTCAAATCATTCGCAAACACAAAACACGGTAGTTTAAGTTTCTTGGCAAGATCGCGTACCGATAAATTTGGATTTTGCAGCCGTTCGTACAAAATGCGTTTGCGCACTTCCGCTTTATTTGACGCCATTTTACTGAAAGTAACAAGAATGTAAACATATTATACCACGAAATAAAGTGGATAAGTATCAGCGATCCGTGAAATTATTCAAAACCTACACTAAAGAAAGGTGTACACAATTTAACGTGGACAGGATATATTTAGTTTTGTATGCTTTAAAGGGGGATATAACTGTATGAATGAATGACCCAAAAATTCAATTTTTGTTTTTGGCATAAAAAGTTAGTAAATTTCCCGTAGAAAACGCTCATGAAACCTTTTCTTTGAAATTCGAACTACAAGTGTTCCTTCTCATCGTTTTTTTGAAGACACCTTTTTCGCGCGCAATAGGTATTTTTCGATAATCAAAACTTTCAGTGCGTTTTTCTTAAAACAGCATTTTCGGAGTATATGCCGGTGATAACTACAAGACTAATTATTCGTATTACCTTCTATATAAATTAATTATTATTGTAATATTTTATTATTAAATATGGAAAAATGTGATAAAATGGCGTAAAAAATGTGGATTTTTTCAAAAAAGCTACCCTGTTACAAGGATTCCACTAAACAGCTCAAACCCTCTAGGATTCAAAAAAGCTAAGCCAAAAGTGCAATAATTTTTTTTTTACTTTTTTCTTCAATTTATCTACTATTTGAAAATGTAATTAATGTAATGTTTTTGGGTTAGCAGGTTTCAGATCAAAACTGCGATCAGGAGAGCCGGGACACGCAAAATACAACCACTTTGTCAACGCCCTCTAACGGCCGCCATTTTGAAGAAAAATAATTGATAAATATATTTTTGTTTACTACATGGATACACTTATAATTGTAAAATTTTTTCGATTGATTTGAGTAAAAACTTCCCCTCGATTTTTGTTTTTCAAAAATGAGTTTTTTTTCTCGTTCTAACTGTATATACCCCTTAAACACTACTTAAAGCTAATATTTTCCAAAACCGTTGCGCAATTCATACAATGTGCACCAAATTCACGAAATTAAATTTAGTATGGAAAGCAATGCACATCGACACTGATAGTAGCTTTCTTCTTGGTTTATTCGAGTAAATATCCTCGACTTGTAGTGGTATGTATTTAATTGATGAATTTCCTGCCAATGAACCTATTCATCTAATTCTTATTTTACACCATCGTCATACAAAACAGTAAAAGATTGCTTATGTAGGCTATCCGGTGATCCGTTTTTATTAAGAAGATTGTTCTATTTATGATATTTTGCCTGATTCTTTGAGAACACGCCGAACCATTGCGTATAAATTCGGCGACGGCTTCGGTGCGTTTTGCTCCCATAGAAACGGATAATATCTAGGGTGGATAATCAGTACCGGAAATACCGGTATTAGAGACGGAAAAATTCCGGTATTTTAGGTATTTCAAATTTTGTTGTCAGTATAAAAAATCTCGAATAGTTTTCACCTACATATATCAGCCAAAGACTCACCGTGCAACAAACACTTACAACAATTTAATGCGCGCATGAATGAACCTTTGTACAAGTAAGCATCATTGACGACATTCACGCTGCATCAAAAATCGATCATCATCGTCATTAATCATACGTATTGCTTCATTCTCTTAGCCATCTGCCAAATTGGCAATGACTTTTTTCTTCAATGAACATTGTTTACATCGTCAAGAATTTTTTTCAAGTGACTGCGTCTGTATCTCACGGAGATAAAATTAACCTGGAATTTGAAGAAAAAATTAAACCCGGTATGTCCACTGCTTCTGTGTGGTTCTATTTTGAACACGGAAAGTAAAACCGTAGTGCAGGTAAGTGCGTGAAGTGTTCAAACGTAGTTAAGTGTGAAGGCGCCAGCACAAGCGGAATGAAAACACATTTCAAAGTGAATCCTAGAGGGTTTGAGCTGTTTAGTGGAATGCTTATAACAAGAAATTAGAAGAAAAATTAGTATTCTCTATTTATTTCCAACTACCTTTGCTTATCTTGGACAGATACGCGTATTTCGTCTACAATGTGCAGACAATGCGAAGTCTGCACATTGTAGACGAAATACGCGTAAGGCTTGCTTAATTTAGAATTGGAACAAACTTTTGCTCATATTGTGGCGCTCCTGGTGGACGGATTTGGAAGTTCTTGGCGCCCACGTGTCGGAAATTTTGTCAGCTTCACGTATGTATTTTTGACATTCCGCAAATCGACTGTACTTTGTAAACAATCAACATGGAAGCCGAAAGAAGGGAAAAAATTGTGCACAGTTATTTGGAAAATCCATTGTGGTCTGCATCTAGGCTAGCTAAACAGCTGAAATTGCCCAGAAATACCGTATGGCGCGTTATCAAACGGTATAAGGAAACATTGACGACGATTCGGAAGCCTCAAGCCAATCGTCGGAGTGGAACTGTCGACCGGAAACTGCGTGGTAAGATTTTGAAGACGATTAAGAGGAATCCCAATCTGCCGGACCGTGATATGGCCAGAAAATTCGGTGCTGCCCATAGTACCGTGAGGAGAACTCGACTCCGGGAAGGAATCAAGTCGTATCGAGCTAGCAAACAGCCAAATCGGAGCATAAAACAGAATAGTGTGGCCAAAATCCGTGCTCGGAAGCTATACGACCAGGTGCTGACCAAGTTCGACGGGTGTCTTCTGATGGACGATGAAATCTATGTCAAGGCTGACTTCGGGCAAATCCCAGGTCAAAAATTTTACTTGGCAACTGCTCGGGGGGATGTTCCAGCCAAATTTAAATTTGTTTTTGCCGACAAATTTGCACGAAAATTCATGATTTGGCAGGGCATTTGCAGCTGTGGCAAAAAAACGAAAGTTTTCGTTACAAATAAGACAATGACGTCGGAACTATACCAAAAAGAGTGTCTCCAAAAACGAATTTTGCCGTTCATTCGATCCCACGACCATCCCGTAATGTTTTGGCCAGATTTGGCAAGCTGTCATTACAGCAAAGTCGTTCAAGAATGGTATGCAGAGAAAGGGGTCCAGGATGTTCCGAAAACCCTTAACCCACCCAACTGCCCCCAGTTCCGCCCTATTGAGAAATACTGGGCAATCATGAAGAGGAGACTCAAGGCAAAGGGAAAGGTTGTCAAAGACGTCATCCAGATGAAGACCTGGTGGAATAAGATAGCTAAAACGATGGACGAAGAAGGTGTGCGCCGCCTAATGAGCCGTGTTACAGGAAAACTTCTAGAATTCCTTCGAAACCGTGACGAATAATTTCATCCGTATTTTTTCTCAAAAGTATGAAGAAAACGCTACATTTGTATAAACTGTGCGGGATCGAAGCTATACGAAATAGTCATCAGTAATTCTTGGCTGTACCAAACATTACATTTCAGATAATCAACATGGGTTTATGCCAGGCCGCTTTGCAACAATGAACCTTCTGGACTTAAGCAGTACCTGTATTAAGTATTGGGCAGTACTCGTATTACGCAGATTGAAGCTAAACATTCTATGTGCATCATTGCGACTTGTACTATGGATGTGAAGCTTTTTGACGCTTAAAGTTTGGTTCAGTTTTTCATAATTCAATATGCTCAGTAATAAATCAGGCAGTAACCTGGGCTTCTTGCTATTTGCGCTGTTCTTCAACGAAGTTTCTTTGTTGCTAAGATTGAACTACTACTCATATACGCAGACAATTTGCAAATCTATTTGTTTGTGAGATCTATTGAGGACTGTGAGATCTATTGAGGACGGCTTCTGGAGCTGCTGGATATGTTCGCCAACAGCTGTAAGATGAATAAACTTGTGATAAGCATTACTAAATGTGTTGGTATCACGTTCCACCAATCAATCATCCTATCACTTTTAACTACCAAATTGATGGGAATGTCAGGGATGCCAGGATCCGGTAAACTGTACTCACGGGCACGTTTTCGTTTCGAAAGTGGTCTACCGTAAACTTTTTTCTACGATGAACATTTTTATCCCCCTTTATGAGGGTGACTTTCAGCCACCTGGGCTAGTTCCTCACCGACCACGATGACCATGCGTTTCGTAGAACTGTACAACACGCTTGCGGAGTGCTTGCTGTTTTGACGCCATCTTCGATTGAACTGACAGCACCCGAGCGAAAAGAAACATGACACCCTTTTCTAGGGAGTCCAGAGAGCAATTCTCTTGGAGAGAAAACAAAATTACGCTTTATTTTAATTTACTTTAATTACAGAAAGGCATTGAAATCATTCTCATTTTTTATTGAACACTCGTTAGCACATCGATAAGGACACCAGCAGAAAGATACAAAAGTGTATTATGGCTGGCAAATGTGCCTACTTTGAACTCCGAAGGACGCTAAGATCAACCAACGTTCGCAGCCTGGAAGTTCGCTACGGCTACGAATCATAGATCATTGCCTGGATTTTAACTCAGTTATTAAATAAAACCTTCATGTGCCATCTCGAATTATGGCAATGAAAGTTATTGTTTACCCGAAAGAACCCGACAATTTACTCCGTTAATTTAATGACTTTACTAATGATTATTTAAAAAAGCTTTAAAAACTAAAAGAATTTTTTATTTTTAAAATGCTTTTCCTGGATATATATTCCCATAAATTGTTAAAACCACGAAAAAACCCGTAATTGATCCAACAATTTCTCAATCAATTTATAATCAAATTTCAATTGTTATACTCTAAAATAATCGTTGAAGTATGAATTTAATGAATATGGCTTACTAACTTGGACTCCGGATGCTCCATAAAAGTGGCCAAATTATAGTTGCAATAAACCCTAGGCATGCGACATATCAAGATTAGTAGAATATCATGGGCAGTAACCATTAAGAACAAGAAAACCACCGCGGAACAGGCTCGTAGTTTGTTAAAACCATATTTTGGCAAATTCTAAGTGGCGTTCGGAACCTTTTACGGGGTAACTATATGATATTTGCTGCTATTGACCATTGAAATGGTTTCCGTTGCCTATGATATTCTGCATTTTTTTTTATATGTCGGTTCTGTTGAAACCATAATTAGTCCACTTTTACGGGCCATAGGTGTCTAACTTTCTATTTGTTCGGATGTCCAAGATAATCCTGATCTGCTGCCATGTTATCCAAAAAAATTCTTGTTGTATACTCAAAGATATTGGAATCAATTTAATTTAGTTTGATGATGATTTTCATTGATCGTACACTCATATATAGGTAGTCTTCAAGTAATCCGCCGGCACAGATACTAAATGCCCAGCTACAATGGGGAGCGCAACGGCGCGTTGCGGCAGCTTATGACATAAAACATATGGATTAACTGTCAAAAACTGCCGCAACACGCCGTTGCGTTCACCATTGTAGCAGCGCCTTAATCCGCCAATGTGGTCCAATCTAAGATTGTTAGCCATACAGTTTGAAACAACAAACTTTTTTGTTGATATCCAAATTAAAAAACTAGGTGTTTTCAAAATCAGGTTAATTGTTTGTTTCTAAAGATCTGGACTGAGAGAAGTCTATAAATGTAAATGTGCACTTTTCTAATGTTTGTTTCAAATTCATGTTTTATTCAAATTCATATTCTTGAAATTACAGTAGGAATGTAGCTGATTGCAAACGGAAATGTTTGTTCTCATGTTTGTTTCAAACAGCAATTCAGTTTGAATAATACTATAATTCGTTTGAAACAAGTCATAAGCGTTGGTAGAATCAACTAACCAAATCTGTTTGTTTTCGAAGCTGTCATAATAAAACAACCAACATAATGGTTAATTCCAACGGATATCAGTTGAACTTATATGCTTATGGTTTCCGAAACAACTACTCAAAATTTTAGTGTGTTCAACCATCGTAGGTAGTCAAATCAAACTGATATGATGTGTGTGCCCAATTCAACGTGAAATTCCGGTTAAATGAAACTAGAATATGTTTGTGTTTTTTTCTTAGTGTAGTCTTAAAATTCGTACATCAACGACAAGTTGGGTACATAAAATTATAAATTTGGGTAAAAAAGAAAGAGAAATCGTTGGATCAAATCCGGTTCAATATGACCCGAATGCATTAGTCTAAACTTCTTTTTGTAGAGCCTTTCAGAAACGCGCAAAAAACATAACATTTGACTTCAAAATAAACTTCTCCACATAACATCAAAAGTCATGAAATATCAGGCCTACAGGTTGTTATTATCAGAAGTTATCGAATTTGAAAGGTACGTTTCTGGTCATATTAAAGAGTGTTCCGATCAAAATTTGGTCAAACAGTAATGTGTATGGTGAGGTGATCAAAGTTTTTACTAATAAGTCAATGTTTTTTCAAGTTCAATTAATACAGAATACAGGAGAAATATTCAGCTGAGCTTCCTTTCTACTGAATGCGAATTGCCGGGTCTTTCGTTTTACACATGCCATAAGATTTTGTACAGTCTCCTTGTCCACTTTATTCGCCGCAGAACGCCAGTTTGCCTTGAACTGTTTCTCGCTCACAACAGCTTTTTGAGTATTCTTAAGGTTCCGCTTGACGATGGCCCAATATTGTTCGATTGGGCGGAGCTCTGGCGTGTTGGGAGGGTTCTTGTCCTTGGGCATCACTGGAAAGTTGTTGGAAGCAGGGCCCTACATCGTCGAAGCCCTAAAATGAAAATGATTTACTTTTGTATTCATTTCACTCCACTTCAACTAGCTTTTGTGTAGTGAATGAATCTTACTTTTACCGATTGACTCCCAATTCACTTCCTGTCAAACGTCAGTAAGCTCAAATTAATTTGCAATCTAGCCAGCGTTGAGTGCCTTTCAATTGAAATTCAGGCTTGCCTCAAACGACGTGGTGAAAGACCGTTAATCAACTTCGTTGAAATTGGTTTTATTTTATAGTATCTCCCACACCCGAGCAGTGGTTGATGAACACAACGAAACATGCCTGCCAGTGTTGCTAGAAGTATTGTCACTTGACGATGCACACATCGCTGTAACTTGGCTCGAACAAACGCTCCTCGAGCTGGCAAGCGCGTTTCTGTTTGCAATTTCATTTATCATTTCATAAAATGGTTGATTGTTGTTTTCGGTGCTACAGTTATTCTGTTATTATCTGATGGCGATGTTTCTAGTCTTAAAAATAATAAATACCTCAGAAATGAATATAAATCCGCACGTATTGCATGAACTTCAATCGTCCTGCTTCATACTAGTTTAACATCGATGGCTAAAACAAACACCGATGAATGAAAAGCTTATTCGAAAATGTTTGTTTGAAGATTGTTTTGCTGCAGCTGACTAAGAAGTGGCTGTCAAAAGAAGATAATGTGTTTGAATTGAGAGGGGTGAATGTTAAATTCATCGTCCCATGACGATTTGCAATCGAAACTGTAATTATATGACCCTGGTTGGGAGCATACCACCCCATGGCCTTTTTTCCGTAATGGCAAGATGCCAAATCCGGCCAAAATAGAACGGAAGAATTGTGTTGCTTCAAGAAAGGCAGTAGACGTTTTTGTAGGCACACGCTCAGATAAATTTCCTAGTTGACGGTTCCGGTCGCAATGTAAACGTTGCTCTTCAAGCCACAGGTACAGATGACCTGCCACACCAGATATTTCTTCGCGAACTTTGACAGTTTAATGTGCTTGATATTACTGCCACCTTTTCCCGTCTGGTTTCAGTTTAAACTTCCTGTCCAGGAAGCTGTTTGAAGTTTTTCTCGCCCTGTATCACCCAATCAAAGTTCGTCAGCATCGTCGTGTGCAACTTTCGCGATCGTGCTTTGGCCGACGTGTTTTGTTCATCGACGCGATTTGGAGCCACCACTTTCTTGTAAGTAGACAGTCCAGCTCGTTTTTTAGCTCTATGCACGGTTGAAGGCGCCACTCCCAGCTTCTTTGTGACATCTTGGATGGAGAGGTTGGGGTTCCGCTCGAAACAGCGGGCAACTCTTTTGTCGTTGCTGTGGCTTCCGGCTTTCGATTTCCCCAGATCCAGTTTTCCTGGCTGTCGACAAACGTCCACCGAACACTTTCAAAATGAGGGTGTGCAAAATTTTCTAATGCACGATGAAAGGAAATGCGTCAAGTTAAAGCCGACCACATTTTGATCGAAACACCCTTTAATCTGCATGCATTAGAAAATTCTAGCTGACAATGGGCAATCGTCAACAAGGGTATTTCTTGAGGCAATGGATGGCATTTGCTGCAGTTGATGAATGTTTGTAAATGCAAACAATCCGTAGGTATGGTTGGTTGGAATCTTTGCATAATTCAATTGATCTGAATTTTTAACGCACGTACGCTCTCTTCACGCTGCTAGGTTCCAAGGTTCGATGAAGCGGAAAATGCGAATATCGATAAATTTTTATTTCTACATGAAATTTCGTAACGAAAACAACAATAATATTTGATTGTAGCATATGGGAATTGTTGTTCAATTCCTGAATAGCATTCCTCTGAGCTAAAAAAAAAAATCGGGTAAATTGGCAGATTTATGGTTTTCATTCATCCTTCACCAATCGTGATTCGTAAAAGCATCGAACCATTGAAAGTGGACCTTTTTTAATGACACATTATTATTTAATCAGCGTTTATATTTATGATGTTTTTTTTGCAAATGCATGCACATTTTTCCCTACTTCCGTTGACGTACTTTTTTCAGTGAGTGATTACACGGTGGAATCGCTGCTTTATTTTTAATCAATCGACGGTGCTCGTGACTTTCAGCAGTTGATGAAGCAAAAAGCAATGTTAAAAATATATTCGTTGGAATTTAACTGCCTCGATAGAACTTTTGATTATCATTGCATGCTAATATAGCGGTGGGTGGTATTTTGGTTGCTCTTAAACATAAATAACAATTAACACCCAGCGCAGCTCGTCGACCGCCTCGATCCGATGGTTGAATGATAATTGAGATGAACATGGAAGGCGAGGTGGCATTGCTCACCAAATTGGCTCAATTTCCGGTTGAAAAGAGTGCAAAAAAGTGACGTGTTCAATATTCGTCGATACCGTATTGAAATCGGACAAATTGTTCAAATTATGATCGGATGCGGCGTATTATTATTATTCACTATACATTTGTACATCCAGCAATATTGTGTGACCTTACACGATGCCCATTCCACGTTATTCCTCAGTGTCGGAGTTATTATTTTGGGAGATTTTACAATACTTACTGTTAATAAAGGAGCTTATGTTCATTATGGAGCTCAATACAAAACTACCGACAGAATCTTAACGCCTAAAGATATAAACTGTGCAGCCAGATATCGATCTGATTAAAACCATAATTTTCGTGATATTAACGGTGTCTGTTTACTCCTATTGTGGAATTTCATAGGCATCTGTAAGTGTGCAATGCATGCAATGTACCCCTTTGTCTTATTTCTCCACTCCATCTCAACTTATACCAGCGAAGCTCGATGAGCAAAAATAGTCGAAACCGCTACTTAATTGGAGATATTCTGGCTGACAATAATCTCAGTGTTTAAACTGAATCATTTATTTGCCCTATTTAATTGGGGGCTTCCACACACTTCCGTTGATACTAAATGAGTGGTGCAACAACTATTAAGAAAAGTGTATAGTTCAGGCATCGACCAGGAGTTAACTATTCTAATCGGGATTTTTTTTCACTCGTTAGGTATAAGCGATTTCATTGTAGTACAGCATGAAAAGAATGGGATAAAGCTATGTCCATTTAGAATCCTGAATAATAAAATTTTCTGTATCTCGGTAACGGATTGATGTACAAATAAGTTTAATACATCACAACAAAGGTAATTTACTGTACTTTTTTTTTTTTTTTTTTTTTTTTTTTTTTTCTTGATTATCGAGATTTTCAGCCTCGGGCTGGTTCATCTCCCGTCGTAGTCAGTCAAACACCACTTTTGGGCATTTTCGTAACTTCTCCGGGGGTGAGATTCGAACTCGTGACTTAGGCGTGAGAGGTATGGATGTTAACCAATACGCCGGGGTCGCCCCCAATTTACTGTACTTTAAAATATCAATACAAATCATTTCTCTTCGTTTCTAATGAAAATTGGCACTTTCTTCTTTATCCCTCCCATCAAACGCTGCATATCTCCGGAGTCAACTTCATTGGTAAATTTGTTCCACATTTTGGTCATCTGAGTCGCGCTCCGAGCCTTTTTTCCACTTTTTTAAGCTTCCGCTTCATTATTGCCCAAAATCTCTCGATGGGCCGGAACTGCGGGCAGTGGATTTATGTTTTTATCGATGAAATCTACGTTATTATTCCGGTACCACTGGATGAATTTCTGACTGTAGTGGCAACTCGCCAAATCTGGCCAAAACTTCACGGGACCTTTACGGGCGTTAATGAAAGGTAAAACGCGCGTTTTGAGGCATTCTTCCTTCTCAGCTTCGAGTCTATCGTCTTATTCTTCACGAACACTTTGGTTTTTGCTCCGCAGCTGCATATCCCTTGCCAAATCATCAGTTTTTTTTTGGCAAATTTGTCCATAATAGCAAACTTAAACTTCGTAGGAACATCTCCTCGTGCCGTTGACATGTAGAATTTTTGGGCAGGAAGCTGTCCGAAATCCATTTTGACGTTGGTTTCATCGTCGGTGAGCAGGAATCGTTTGTACTTCGTCAAAACCGGCTGGTACAATTTCCGAGCTCGAGTTTTGGCGTCGAAACTTTGCTTCAACGTTCTGTTTGGTTGCTTGCTGTCTCGATAAGAACGATATACTGCTCGCAAACGAATTCTTCGAACGGTTCTGCTAGCAGCAGCGTATTTTTGTTCGATTTCATTATCTGATAGTCCAGGGTTTGCTCTGACGGTGCTCAACACCTTCTGGTTCAGCTTGCTGGTTCAGCTAGGTAAAAAAACCGCTGTAAAAGAATTCTTGCAGCGGTCACTTTCCGTGCCGCTACAACACACTAAGTGATTCCGGATTCTAACTGGACAGATCTTTATTACCTGTGTTGTTTTGTGTATCTTCAGAAAGAAGACTGAACAATCATGAGATTTGTTTGTTTGAAGTTCGGATAAATTACAGTCAATTCACTTCATGTGAATTGACCAATTAGATTGACAATTTTTGACCTAACGAATTAGTTTAACTTACCCAACAATCACCTGCTAACTACACTATTCCTAGCTTAACAATATAAAATGTACATTTCAAATCACGAGCCTTAATGCTGGTTGCGCAGTTAACCACTCAATTTTTCCCAATCTTGCTTTCTATCAGGTGGGCTGAAAAGTCCCGGGTCTAACCAAGAAAACACGGGTATTTCCGTTCAATTGGCTTTATTTATCAATATAATCTACACCAAGAGCAATACAATCGTTCCAGCGCTACTCTAACATTTCAATACCACTTTTCTAGAACGGTTTATCTTTTGCCTCAAAATAAGCCTCAGTTTACGCGAAAACAGACACGTATTTAATATTATGAACGTTTGTTGTATATTTATAATCAGATTTATCTCACCCATGGCCGCCTCCAAAATGACACTAGTTTGTTCATTCGTGAAAATGAAAAGTTTCGACGATTATTTGTAATTAGTTTCATGCACTCGCTACAAAATAAGTGCAAATCCACCCATTAGACCAGAAAATTGCCGTTTTCTTCATTGTACTGCTTTTCTTTTAATTAAAAACATTTTTTTTCAATCCACACCCAATAAAAGTAATCCTCTGCTATGAGGCGACTCAATACGAATTTCATAACTGCAAATAATAATATTCAATTCACTTGCGACAAAGCGAAAAACAGTCTTAATAATTTATGTGCGGGTGACACTAACAAACAAAATTAATCTGCTATAAATCTTCGTCCGGGGAAATACTACCGACCATTACGCAAACACTGGATAGAAATCAGTATTGGTAGTCTTAAATAGACTGTTTATACAACATTCCAAGTTTACTTCTTGACAGCGTCCTTCTTCGGGGCAGCTTTTTTCGCTGGGGCGGTCGTTATGCAAGGGGGCCAAATTTATTTTTCCAGAACTCCGGAACATTTTCCGCAAACCATTCCTGTGGTAGGTGCTCCGTCTTGTTGGAATACAAAATGACGGCCAGCAAATAAGATATTCACCCATGGCGCAACAACATCAAGCAGAAACTTCGGCTATACATCGGCTGTTATCTTGAGTCCATGATCTTAGATATATGGGGGCATCACATCCCCGTTGCTGGATACTTCGCCTAGCACCATCACACGAGTCGGAAGCTTCGTTAACATAACAATGGGGACCTGACTACGGTCTGGTGCAAGCCACTTGTTATTCTTTTGATTAACCTTTTGGTCTTGGTTAAAGTTTTTTGTTCATCAGAAAAAAAGATTAAAGGATTGATATGATGTGGAAATTCAACCGACTCCAGTCTGCGTAACTCATATGACTAAGGCAGGGGGTAAATCACTCGACCACTTTGTGTTACCACCCTAAAAAACACAATCCGCCACACTTCAAACACACTCGCCACCACATGAAAGATAAATTCATATCTGGCACCACTAACACGAATCGATTGTATGTTTTCTCAATGTTTTGTTTCCTTCTCGCTTGCACTCATGTGATTTAAATAAGTGTGCGTGAATTAACCGCTGAAAACGTCCATGGTTGCCTAAAAGCATACATTTTCGATTGTAGTATTGACAGATAAGTTGAAACACAGAAACACCTTCCGACACACTGAAACACAAACACAACGTGGCAGAGTGACTAGCCTCCTGGACTAAGGCTTGTTTGCGACCAAATTTGGAATCAAACAAATATGCTGTTAGTTCAATCCAAAATGCATTTTTTATTCATTTAATTGTGCATTATTAGTCATATTAAGACAAATTACAGTTACATAATTATGCTGCATAAAGAGACTATGAACTTTAGAGTTTACTCCAGCCATTAGGGTCTGTGCAGACTTCACTGCAACCTATTTAGCTGCTTTTGTCCAAGATTTTCGATTTTTTTCTATAGTTGTAGTTTATATTGAGAGAGTTCTCTTTTCACAAGAGCCCAATATCGCTCGATAGGTCGCAACTCCGAGCAGTTATGTGGATTCGCCTCGTTTGAACAAGGACTCCATTCGCTTTATACCATTCCAAAACATGGCGTAGTGACAAGATGCCAATTCAGGGCAGAATAGCGAGAGAGCGCCATGGCTGCGTAGAAATGGTAACAACCGCTTCTTCAGGCATTCCTCACGGTATATTTCTTTCTTTACCGTTCCGGTAGTGATGAAGCTTTGGCTTGCTCGACTACAGTTGCATATTGCCTGCCAAACCAAATATCTTTGACACTCTTGGCCTTTTTTATCGTCCTGAAATGCTCCTCTACGCCATCCCGTTGCATGGCGGGAAGCTTCTTGGAGTCTTTTTTCACAAAAGTTATCACGCAGGAAAACTTCGTCAAATATTCGCGATACAACTTGCGAGTCCGGGTTTTAGCCGTCACATTCTGTTTATCATTACGGTTCGGTGCAGTTTTCACCTTGAACGACTTCATACCTTGCCGATGCTTGGAAGTATGCTCGAATGTTGGGGACATTTTTATTTTTCTAGCCTCAGAACGTACCGAAAAATCTGATTTCTTCTGCAATATTTGCTTCACCTTCGCGTCCTTCTGGTGGTTCCTAAAATCCGTTTTTGTTCCGCTCCCAGCCTTTCTGGCTGTTGTCAAACGTGTATCAAAAGATTTCAAAATGTTATGGAAAGAGCTTGCAGGAAAACCAAGCTTTTTTGCATATTTTCTTACTGACAGATCCGGATTTACATTGCGATCGCACACAATTGCTTTTCGCACTTGCTCTTCTTTCGACGCCATCTTCGATCTAAAAGCTTGTAGTATCACCAAAAGTCGATTTTACACAATGAACAGACATACGTACATCAGTCTGCGAAATATTTCACGCGTTGATGAAGTATTTTCAGAGATGTACGTATTTAGGGGTGTCAAGATTTTGTCACGAATAAGCCTTAATAACCAAGGTTTTTAGCAATGATCCGCCCGCTTTGCCGTGCCATGGATCATGCTGGATTCGTTTTAATCACTTTTTACACTTTTTGATTTGGCTTCGTTCAGCCGTATAGGAAAGGCACTTGTATTTCGTCAAGGTAGGTGAGTATGCCAGTTCATGACTTTCTCAAGCCTATTTTAGATAATAGGTTTTACATAATATAATAGTTTTTTTTCCGACACATTAGCTCCTTCGCGCTTTGCCCGGCGCGCTGTAAAACAACGACGGCTGACCGGTTTCTCTTGTTTTGAAATCTTTAGACTGTTTGTTTACTCTGTCACCTAATAGTTTAAACTATCCAGTTCTGCAAAAAAAAAATCATGTTCCGCAAGCGTGAGAAATTCAAGTGCCAAGTGTACACTTGTATAAACAACAAAGATGTAGCCCACGGTAAAAGAAAATCAAGCTTGACAGCAGGTTTTAACACTGTTATTTGGTTCTGAAACAGATTTGTCCATAGGAATGACAAATATTATCTTCCTCCTAACGATATGCCCCAACTCATGAATACTGAATGATTCTCAATAGCTTTGCTTAGTATTTAACCGTTGCTATCCTAGATTTCATCGCATTTCCCGATTGACATGATTGATTTATTCTAGACGACAGCCAGTGATTAACGTTCCATGCAAGCAGTCGATGCGATCTGTAAATAAAAGGAAGTAAGCATGACCATTTGAGGATTTCCGCGAACTAAGTCGATATAGGCGAGACTCACCCTACTGCAGACGTTAAGTTCGATTGGAAGTTTGGGTGAAGAGTTTAAAAATAAAATTGTTTTTAGTTTGTTGCTGCTGTTATAGTTGCTTGAAAACACATGAAGTACATGAAATGGGTGCTGGCATACAGTTCCAGTTGGGGTAAAGTGACTAGAACGAAGAAAAAACCAACGTGACCACAAGCCTACACTGGATCCATCACTGATATCACGACCCACGTTGATGTGTAATTATAACATCCTAGTTCAACATTCACCACGTCTACCGCACAGCGGAGCGTTACCTCAAATCCCAATGCTAATGTCGAGCCTGCATGTCACCAGAAAATATAGGCATTCTGAAAGCGAGAGCATATACATATATGTTGTGTTGCACGCCGCTGAACGGTTGTATGCTGCGGGCAAATATTTAAAACGATTAGTATTTGCTTTCCACCATGCTGCCACTGAGACACTGAGGTAGACAATACGTGTGATACATGAATTATTTCGATTTAATTGCAGAACACATTTCCCGACCAGTGAACCGACCACGCGGATAACCATCATTGGTTGCGTCAAAATCAAAATGACTGACTGCGTCTACTTGTTCCTCATCCATTCAATTGAGCTTTTATATGGGTATATTACATCATCAGTACTTAAAAGCATATTTCGATGTTTAAAACCAAGCAAAAACCGATAAACGATATTTTCTAGGACTGAGTTATGATATGATGCGTAGAATTGATGATCGAACCTGTTTGGAAGCATTGAAAGCATTTATTGCCGAATAAAACAGCTACTTAAGTATTATTAGTATTAAACTAGCATAGCGTATGTACATTCTGGCGACAATTAATACTGTGAGATACCTTCTGAAACTCTATGTTGAAAGAAAACAGAGATCTGCAATAAACATTAGGTTTAAATAGGCTCGACGTATGCCGAGGTATGTCATGGTCTACAATACATTCATCTATACAGAGAAAAAAAAATACATTTATCTAACCGAAATTTATACATGGGTTGGAATAGGAATAAAGTCGTTTATAACCTATGAAAACGGAAAATTATCAATTCCTATTAATTTTATTCAATCCAGTTTTGGGAAAAAAAATACCGCCTTAAACTATGCAGTGAATTGTGAAAATGATGATTCTTGCAGATTCTAGAAGCACTTGATGAAGTATTCCATTTGCCCGAATCTACCTTAACCTCTATTTTATGGTTCATGTAATGCTGACTACACACTAAGGAATAATTACCGTATTCGGTATTTTTTTACCGAACTTTCAACAGCTGAACGTTCGGTAATCTGTTCGGTAAACGAAATGACTACCGAACGATCGGTAAACATATTTTGGAAGAACTGTCAAAATTACCGAACGATTTGGAAAGAGTTCGGTATTTTTTACCGAAGAGTTCAGTACTTTTTTTACCAAACGCTTCAGTGGTATTTACCGAACGATTCAGTGTTTTTTACCAGATGGGATAATTCTTTTTTTCGGATTATTTTAATAAAAGTGTGGTTTGCATCTATATAAATGTTTTTATTAAAACATTAAAGTCGCAAAACGTTCTCTGGAACCCGTTGACTGACAAGGTTCAACCTCACTTCCAGCGGATCGAAATGGATGCTTTTCGACTAAATGGCGCTTAGGCGAATAAAAATTAACATACCGGGAGTTGCAGTTTTGATAAGTGCAATCATAAAATGTATTGTTAGCTGAAAAATTGCCCTTTTTAAGGTGGTCATTAATGTGACGATGAAATCCAGGGACATAACCTGAAACTTTATCGTGACAGAAAAAACATCAATCGCTGGCAGTTCCTGGAAAAATATTTGAACATTTAATAATAATTTACTCACGGAATATTTCGATTATGCGTTCTTCCTGGCCTTCAATCAGCTTCCATACCTGTTCCATGATGCAGAAATTCACTTGTTTCCTAGCACAGATTCCACTGAAAAACCGTTTCGCTTGTGACTGGACACGCTGAGGTGAAAAACAAAGCTACGATAGAATGACAGATTTAATGAACCGAATTTCGGTAAACGGATTTGCGTTCTACGGTGTGTTCGGTGAATTTCTACCGAGTTCGGCGTTTGTCGACTTTTACAGAACGTGTTCGTCAATTATATGTTCAGATTACAGAAATTTCGTTGATATTTTACCGAACGTTGGTAAAGTTATTTTTGTTTACCGGAAAATTTGTAAAATTCTGCATTTACCGATTTTCTACGGTAAAAAATTACAGAACACGCAAATCGCGACTGAGTGTGTACAACTTAGTTTTCATGGGAGAAATATCATTCCTATGCCAAACGATCAGATATATTGAAACAAATGATCATTGAATCGAGATTTATGTTCACATATATAGAAATTTAAATTTATTCCTATGCCAACAGTATTCATGAGCAATTCTTTCCACCACCACCTCTATCACTATCATCATCATCATCATCAACATATCTAGTCCTGCTTTCTCCAAACCGGGGACAGACGATTGTTTATGCTGGGTGGCTGTTTTGCATAAAACTATTTTTCCAATTTATTGAAAATATCATGCGAAAATGTCTATTCATTTCAACTGTGCCGGTAGAGGGTGTGAATGGGTATCTTTTTTTTTTTTTTTTTTTTTTTCTATGGGAGTTGTTTGGCTTCTAGGCAACAGTATTCTCGTTTTTCATTTTCTTCTTTTCGGTTTCAATGCCTCTGTATCCAGTGTGATTGTGCGAAGTCGATTAAATGAATTTATTTTACGTACGTAGAACAGGAATTTTAAATTGATTTGTGTGATGTAGAGCGGAATTAAAATAATCAATTCTTAGACAAAAGAAAAGCCAAACCAATCCTCGCAAGATAGTAGGGTAGAGAACTACATTGGCATGATTGCCGATATTTGGCTCATCATCTATTTGGCCAAAAATAGAAAATTTTCTTTGTGATCTCGACGTTATCAACTTAACTTCTTATTTGATACGATACGTCAGTTTAAAAGCTAAAATATGATAACTTAAAGTGTGAGTATGCGGTGCTCGAAGCAAGACGTGAAAAATTTTGTCCTGTCATTTTGTCTCGTTTTATTTTCAATTTTACAAAGTGTATAGTGAATTTGTTTTCTATTTGTGTTTCTATTTGTGGAAACCTGCAAGAAATAGAAGTCGGGCGGTTCCATTTCGTATTGTTTAGATTAAAACCAAAAAAAAAAGCATCGCGGGTAGAGCAGCGGTCCTGGTAGTGCATTCTTTAGCTGGTGGTGATGGGTGCTGGTTGCTGGTTGCCGTTTGGACTTTTTGGATCGGATTCGAGTTAAGATGGAATTAAGCTAAGTACTTCTAATATTTTTGATACCAGAAAAGTTTTAGTTCCCGTAGCGAATGTTTTGTCAAGTTGTGTGTTTTCCGTTCTCATTTGATTGGTCATCTTTGCGTTCAGAAACCGTTTTGATGTGATCAATTGAGGGCTCAATTGGTTTTTGGGTGTTTCAGCATGAACATGTGGATTGCACTTCTGAGTTCCAGTTGCTGTTTTTGTGGAGGACTGGCATGCGACCGCAGGCATTATGGGATTGTATTTAAATAAATTTGATTAGTAGTTTCGTGATTGGATAGGCCGTGGAATGTGACTGGAGGAGTGTAGGGAAGGGCTTTAAAGAGCAACACAGCTTCAGAAGGGAATATCAAGCGTCTTTTGATTGAGGTTTTGTCTATGTTGATTGTAGTGATCTATTCTGTTCTTCGGCCATTCCAGGACCTTAAAGATGTTGAAGTATACCTGATTTTTCATTTCAGTGACAAACCAGTGTATGTCGGTTTTATTTTGTACATATATTCTTTATCACTTAATTATAACATCGTATTATTTTCATCATTGTCGTAGTATATTATTTGTAAGTATTTTGAATTTTCCGGAGTCTAACTTTTATATACATTTAAGCGTGTTTTCGTTTAACATATCTAAATACTCTTATATTTATCATATGTGATGAAAGATGTTATTATTTGGATACATAAAAGTTTTCACATACAATAATGATTCCAAGTTGTACAGGTGTTTTAAAGCATTGTAGCATAAGGTATTTTCCTTATAATTTGTATCAGCGGATATTATTGTTTATATAAATAAATGCTGTTCAATTCTGCTACGTTTGATTTGGATAAGATTAGATTAGATCAGTGACCAACCGGTGAATGTCATCATTTAAGCCTATGAAATCCACTACAAATCAGTATAGCAGTGAAAATAAAGGAACACCACATCGACATTTTAGATACACTATTCTTTATATTTAATTTCAGGTCATCCAAGCTTTGTGGATTTTTTTTTCTTGTGGCTATGATGCATTATCTAAGCTTTCAGGTTCATTATAGATACGTAAATCCTTCTACAATTGCAGCAGGACAGCAGTCTGCAGACATGTGTAATTATTATTATCATTTTACATTGTAATATCCCTCCTCTCTGTTTTATATACTGTTCTATAGGTTTTCCATATATTTTTTTCATTATTTATTTGAATAGTATTCTATTATTCTTACCTTGGAGCGTATGGTACGGTATGTCCACGCATCCTTCCTCCCCTGTAGATTCACAAAACGCGTTGTGGTTCAAATCTACTCATTTGAATCCAACTTATTTTACAGAATCATCTTTTGCGGTAAATGCAACGCAGTAGGCCTGGCCGCTTTGACGCTTGTATCATATCTCTGATATGCTGCAAGCATCAATATTGACAAAAAAAAATAATTGGGCGTTATCTAACCCAATTATTTCCAGGATGCTTTCTCGTACTGGCTGCGTTTGTGTTAGATAAGATAAGATAAGATAAGATAAAATATGATAACTTAAAGTGTTTACGTCGTGAATGTTATTTATATAGATTTGAATGGAACAAATTGGAACAAAAAAAATGGAACGTCGTGAATGTTATTTATATAGATTTGAATGGAATAAATTTTACTTTGATCGGATGCCAGGAAGTGGTCCATTTTACGCGAATATACCACTATTTAAGGCACCAGTAGTATTGCTATCACTTGCACTGTACTTATGTAAAAATGTCCCGAAAATCGAATGGTGATGGTTTCGCTTAGCGTTGAGTTCAGTAAATTGTCCATTTTACCCGATTTCCCCTCATAATTTAATAACCTCATACACCAGCTCGATTATGCGTTTAAGCTGAGCGTGAAGCGACCGAAAATTGGAGGCAGCGGTAGCAGCAACACCGGCAACATGTCGCGACTTCTTTTAACAGATCCGAAAAAGTTCACCGAAATTCTCAGCATACCGAAACAAAAGTGGAGAAATGTGCAAAATGGGACACTTACAGTGGTTAACCCTAAATGACCAACACCAGTCGATTCCCCGCATTTTTCCCATAAGATAAGATATTTTTCAGGACTCCTACCCTGCGCCGTCAAAATTAGTGGGGTTTTGGATTCATTTTTTCCCACTGTGCATTGGATGTAAAAATGGGCATTTTTTACGTGACGTCCTTAATGAACTAAGCCCAAAGTAATCCTTATCGCAGGCAAATTAATTGCAAAAACCAAATTAAAATTGAAAAATCACAATCACGGTTGAAAGAAATTGCTAGCTCACATAAACTCAACCGAGCATTTCTTCCACCTTGATGCTAAAAAGTATAGTTGTAACAATCAAAGCCAATATCATTTTTCAGAAATATTCTACGTAGCACGTTACATTGTGTAACAGGTTCTCAAAGCGACGCGTTTTTTAATAAAATACTTTTCACAACTGCATGGTTCCATGGCGTTAAGCATAATGTATATTGGGCATAATATACATAAGACATAATGTACGTTTGGCATAAAGGCCGTTTGCCATAACAGACGTTAAGTATAATAGATGTTAGGCATTATGAACGTTAAGAATACAGTGTGTCTCACAATAGGTGTCACCTTTTTTCAGTCTTGGTTTATTTCAGCTGGGTAATTTTAAAATTACATTTGCAAATGCTTTGCCCGTGTTAGATATTCAATAGCCTTAAGCAGTTCGGAGTGAGTAAGCGTTTTGTTTTTCGCACCTTGAAACGGTTCAAGGAAACTGGAAATGTCCATATTCAACAGAAAGGAGGTGTCAGACGAACTGCCAGAATGAAGAAAAAGAACAAATGTGTGCTTCAATGAACAGGTTCCTCAGACATGATGTGGCGGTACCACGAATTTGAATTTAGAATTTAGTAGATTTAATTAAATTGTACATATTAAAGAGATGTTGAAATACCTATTGAATTACCCCTTGTAAATAGTTCATTTATCTTGAGTATCATTAGTTTTAGAGTTCATTTATTCATTTGCTCCACTTCGCATACAACAAGAAAATGAGTTCCTTGTTGAATTCTGGCGCCGAGTGTAAAGCGTCAGCCAAACGGACTTTACCATGTGCGAGTCTCGGCTATCGACCTAGGTTCAAGTATCTTTGACCCCCCTTGCTTTTGTAAATCTTCGGGTGAGATCAGGTTTATATACCGTTTCCACAAAGGAAATGGAATGCTTTCTCCTAACAAATAGGGAAGTGGTGTGCGTAAAGGCGATTAGCGACCTTCACGAAATTCCACTTCGTGGATTTGCGTGATTTCAGGTGATGAAGATACACAGATTTCGCGGTTTATCTGAGGAGCTTAGAACTTGACTCGATCACTTCGTTCTGGTTTGTGGAAGAGGCGAGATCGGTCCAGTAAAGTTATCGCGCCGTGGTGTGCTTAATAGATTCTACAGCAGGTAGTTTAGTAACTGTCGTGCGACCCTGAGTCAGCGACCGTTTTCGACCCCACTCTCCAGCTGCGAATTTTGTCCCGGCGGTACACGTGGGCCGGAGAGGGCAGCTACGTAAATTCCCGCGGCCTTAGCAGGGCGGCAACAGCGAGACGATTTCTCGTACCAGCATGGTAACATACCGATGCTGAAAAATAAATCCGTCGAACATCTTCCGACCGGATTCGAACCGGTGACACACGCGTGCGAGGCGCGCATATTACCACCGTACCATCGTTGGTGACGACCAACGATCAGACGGCTGTACCCCGTCGGGCCAGTCGCACAATCAACGCGTGAGGCGTCGTTGAGAACCACCACAACGGCGACAACGAGCCAGCAGTAAATTTGAAGTCCGTAGGAGCATGACCACGTGTCCAGTACGTGTCTAGGAGCAGCAGCAGCGAACCACCACCGATGCAACAACGCAAATAAACGGTGACAAATCGTGAGTAACATGCATGTTCATTTTTCTTCCCATGCGCTTGGTGAATTTTGGCCCCAAGTCGCGTTCTACCGCTAGCGTGGCACCGTTTATTTTGGCCCCTAGTCGCGTTCTACCGCTAGCGTGGCTACCGTTTATTTCGGCCCTACCGTTCGTCCCGCCTTTGCGTCGGTAATCGACAACATCCATGGAACTCAGCAAATGAACACCATTGTCACACCGCAGATATTATAGAGAAGCACACGAAGATATCAGTACAAGTGAGATAGTGAGGGAAAGTATGATAGGCCTATTTGAATTTTGTCGATAAAGTAGTTGAATGAAAGCACAAATATAGATGTAGGATGAAATTGGAGTAATCGAAACCTTTATTTTGTCGATGCGTGAAATAAATAAGTGACCAATGATAAGAGCGTTTTCACATGTACTAATGGGGAAGTCTAGAGAGGTGAAGGTAGTTTTTTCTCGTTTTCGGTCGTTTTTTTTGATCATTTCCTGGGGAGGTTGGCCCTGAGTCCAACCAAAGGACAGGTCTCTAATCGAACGGTAATCTGTTCGAGGTGTTTGTGGAAAGGTTTTCCCGTGATGATACCAACCGCAAATGAAATTTTCTCATCGGTTTGAATCGGTTTTACGTACAACATTTACTTGTTTGCACGACCGTTTGTTCGAGCAACATTCCGTCTCCTTGGTCAACCAGCTTGTTTCCCGCCCATAGATTTGGAAAAAAACCAGAACCCTTCCCTGAAGGGTCTCAATAAGGTCGGGCAACCCCCAACATTGGTAGATGGTCTCCCTCGGGAGTGGCGCCTAAGCAATTTTTACTTATTCACGGGAAACTCGCAAGGCTGCCGGGTTACAATGATCTTGAATGCAAGCCGTACAAGAATCAACGGGCTCACGGGTTGACGGAGCGTCAAAAGCAAGCCAGGGTCCAAAGAAGCAGAAATCTTTTGGTTCGGCACGGTGACTGCGAGATTTTATTTTCGGATGAAAAGCTCTTCCTCCTTCAGGACAGTCAAAATCAACAAAATGATCATGCTATGATTTGGTTGATTTGTTTCGCTGTAATCCCATTTTGTTTTAGTGACACCTATTGTGAGACACCCTTTATTATACATGGTTATAAATAACAAAAATAAAGTACTTAGTCATAAAGTCGTTGGCCAAAAAATCGTCAATACAACTGGTTGCCTAATTTTACGGTAGTCATAATGGACGTTCGCCGTAAGAGATTTTAGGATTTATGGACGTTAGGCATAATTTAGTTGGATAGAAACACTAAAATATTCTCATTGGTCAGCCTATTTATTGTTGTTGTCACCACATAACTTAGGTGACGTAGAGCACCATAATGACAAATACATATTTTGTCAAAACAATTTTTTATATCAACAGCTATGATTTCATAACTCTATTTTTATGACATAGCGACTGTATCCAAAAGCATAGTTAGGATTTATTGGACAGCGCAGCGTAGAGTTTAATCCTATCTCGGGTTTCGAACTTTTGCAGCATGGCAGGTGGAGGTAGAACAGCACCCACTCGGGATTATAGAGATAGCTGCTCCCCTTCAAACCACCATATGGTGACTATCCGTATGGCAATCGGCCATTGTTCCTAATGTCTTTGTTTGAACTCCACTTTTTCTATCAGCCAATTTTTTTCAACTGATGTATGTAGCATCTGTTGGCAATAATCCAGGCTTCAATCTGTGTGTGAAGTAAGTATTTGTAATGCCAATGCATAATGAACTACAATTAATATAATTACAGTGATGCTCAATCACATTTGCTAAGAACCTTGGCAGATCGTTTTTGTTCTAACTCGTTATGACTTAGAATCTTTTGGAAGACTTGAAGTGTTCACAGAAATTGTAACTGCATTGCGGCCACAGAGAACAGACGAATTGGCTCATACGAATATAACAAAAAATCATGTGTATGCTAATAT
Organism: Aedes japonicus; assembly: GCA_034211315.2. Taxonomy (NCBI): domain Eukaryota; kingdom Metazoa; phylum Arthropoda; class Insecta; order Diptera; family Culicidae; genus Aedes; species Aedes japonicus. Next base: position 59,658 of record JASCZW010005232.1, on the reverse strand, counting down.
AGTGACGCCGTAGTGCGGCGACATTCCATACTAATTACTGCCATCACGGTGAAAGCAATCCACTCATAGCAATTATTTTTCTCCATCTCGTATCTATTTCATGGAAAAAGCTAGCCATGGGAAAAAACCTCACTTTCTACAAATTTCAGTTCTGTTGCCCTTGGTTTCCGATCGCCTCACACTGTTGCCAAAGGCGTAAAAACGTAATCGAAATTGTTTTGACCCCGAAAACAACGTTATTTTGCTATTGTGCCTTCTGCAAAGTTTTTTCATAAATTATTCTCCATCTTATGATGATAAAATGTTTGGTGATTTATCTCCCTAGTAGTGAGAAAAATTTTTTTTTTCTAAGTATTGCAAATAAAAATAAACTTTCTTCGGCAAAGTTATAGCCAATTTAATACAAAACAACTTTGTGGAAGCTCACATATGCCTATCTATTGCTTTTAATGTAAATTTGGGGAGTTTTCTATTGAACATCCCTTTAATTCAGTTTTTTGAGTTTAACATCTCATGGCGGTTTTCTACAAGTTTTGAATATTGAACACTTTTGTTTAATATACAAAAACACACAAATTTGCTGAAATCAGTATATTTTTATCTCTTATAGTTTTTGATATAATTAGGGTTTTATTAAAAAAAAAAGCACTTTTTCAGTCTCAAAAAAACATAGTAATCTGCAAATTTCTGTTAAATTCAATGAGATGTTAAATTCAAAAAACTGAATTAAAGGGATGTTCAATAGAAAACTCCCCAAATTTACATTAACACCAATAGATAAGCATATGTGAGCTTCAACATAGTTGTTTTGTATTAAATTGGCTATAGCTTTGCTGAATGAAGTTTATTTTTATTTGCAATACTTAGCAAATAGTATTTTTTTCTCACTACTAGGGAGATAAATCACCATACATTTTATCATCATAAGATGGAGAATAATTTATGAAAAAACTTTGCAGAAGATACTATAGCTAAAAAACATTGTTTTCGGGGTCAAAAAAATTTCGATCACGTTTTTACGCTTTTGGCAACAGTGTGCGCCTGTGAGAAAAGTGAGAAAATTATATTTCTCTTCCTTTGGATAAGAAGCGTTCACCGATCATTTTCGACCTGTCATCCGGCACTCATGTATAAAACAGATCTTTTCCATCCGTTTCAACATCAACCAAGTTTGACGTCTCTGCATGTGAAGTTGTTTAAATCCACTTTTGAAAGTCAACGTCATCTTCTAGGTATCCGTATTCCATTGCGTTTTTGCGATGCTCTTTCCCAATAAAGGTACCAGCATTTGATTGCTCATCGGAATCCTCAACGGAACCTCCGCCAGAACAACAAAGAGAATCCACGCGTGGAACAGGATTAGGTAGTAGCCTATATGAAAGCATTATTGCGTTTGTTTTTATTCTCACCTGAATTCTTTCCTGTGAATATCCCGGTTACTCTCTGGCGAGAAGTGTTCGGAATATAGTTTTTTTTTCGAAGGCTTTCGCACCATAGCGTTCGAATATTTCTACTGCCTCTAATGACCTGCATGTCACCCACCTACTGTATGTAAAGTATACAAATATTTGCTCTTTTCTCAAATATTTGCGTAATTCACTTACAAATCAATGTTTTTGGGAAACCTATAGAATGTTTTTCCCAAAGATTTCCTTGCTGATTTGTGTACAAATAGTATTCACATTTTCATCCCACTTCAACATTTGACCATAACCATCACGTTTACCAACATTGATGATGTAACAGAACAACTCTGTCAATGTACCTATGTCAATATTGAAACACTAGCGCCACCCGGTTACTAATTTGAATCGACAGTTCCGTATGATCACAAGCAGTCGTTTGAGCATGGACGTCTGTTCTCTATGATTGCGGCCTTTTTAATTTTCTATAAATCATCTTACGGAATGCTGCCGGTGAAATAAGTTAGACACAAATTATTGTAAAAATGAATGTATGAATTAAACCATTCCTTCGCTGTACAATTGCTACTCCGAGCGCATCATTTTCTCAAACAAGTAGCTAAAATCATTTTATGTCACAATAAAGCTATGTCCATTTAGAATCCGGAATGATAAAATCATCTGTATCTCGGTAAGGGATTCACGTACAAATAAGTTAAATGCATCACAACAAAATTTACTGTACTTTAAGGAAAAAATATTAATACAAATCATTGCTCTTCGTTTCTAACTAAAATTTGCACTTTCTTCTTTATTCCTCCCATCAAACGCTGCACACCTCCGGAGTCAACTTCCTTGGCACATTTGTTCCACATTTTGGTCACCTGAGTCGCGTTCTGAGCCGTTTTTCCACTTTTCTTAAGCTTCCGCTTCATTATTGCCCAAAATCTCTCGATGTGCCGGAACTGCGGGCAGTTGGGTGGATTTATGTTTTTATCGATGAAATCTACGTTGTTATCGCGGTACCACTGGATGACTTCCTCGCTGTAGTGGCAACTCGCCAACTCCCGGCTGTAGTGGCAATCTGGACAAAACATCGCGGGACCTTTATGGGTTCTAATGAAAGGTTGTACGTGGTTTTTAAGGCATTCTTCCTTGTACAGCTTCGAGTCCATCGTCTTATTCGTCACGAACACTTTGGTCTTTGCTCCGCAGCTGCATATCCCTTTCCAAATCATCAGTTTTTTGGCAAATTTGTCCATAAAAGCAAACTTAAACTTCGCAGGAACATCTCCTCGTGCCGTCGCCATGTAGAATTTTTGGCTAGGAAGCTTTCAAAATACCTTTTTGACGTAGGTTTCATCGTTGATGAGCAGTTACGTTGGTACTTCGTCAAAACCGGCTGGTACAATTTCCGAGCTCGAGTTTTGGTGACTAAACTTTGCTTCAACGTGCTGTTTGGTTGCTTTCTGGCTTGATAAGAACGATATCCTGCTCGCAAACGAACTCTTCGATCGGTACTGCGAGCAGCAGCATATTTTTGTGCGATTACATTATCTAATAGTCCAGGGTTTGCTCTGACGGTTCTCAAAACCTTCTGGTTCAGCTTGTGATCATATGTTCCACTACGACGCTTACCTTAAGGCACTCGATCCACGCTCTTTGGCTCCCTGAAACGTTTACACGGTTGCTTTGACGATTTTCAACGTTTTTGTGAGTTTTATTGCGGACCACGTTGGATTATCAATGTGTGTGTGCAGAATTTTTTCTCTCCTCTCGGCTTCCATCTAGAATAAATTTTGACTCACTGCACGAAACATACCACAGAAAGTGGGCGCCTAGGCAAACATACCGCTGTATAAGAATTCTTGCAGCGGTCACTTTCCGTACCGCTGCAATACAATAAGGGATTCCGGATTCTACCCGGACAGAACTTTATTGTCAATTTTTTATTGCCAGCCTTCCCTTCCTCTTTAACCAAGCTAAGCTATTTTTCGCTTGATCATCAGAAATATCAAAATCATAGCAAAAATTTTAAAAAGCTCTTACTGCGTCTCTAATTAACTCTTTTCAATTTGAATCTATTTCCCATGTCGTCAAATGGCGCTGACGTTTAAGCAAATTAATCGATATTTTTGTGTAAATTTTCAAACTAAAATACGTTAGCAATCGCTTGCCTACTAGCGCCGTGTTGTTCACTTAAGCTTGTAGTACACTGTTTGTCCAATAGCCAAATATTTGTCATAGGCAGATAGGCATCTGACAAACATCTATGATATCTGTCAGCTGTCTAGCTGCCTATGCCAAATATTTGGCTATTGGACAAACAGTGTACTACAAGCTTTAGTCGAGTTGCCCACTGATGTGGTGAAGTTACGGCATCTGATGGCCAGTCTAAATATCATGTGACGTTCGCCAAATGCCACCGGATATTATCACGATGTTTCGACGTGCAATGAGATGCCACATGGTGGTGCCAACTGACAGATTAACTTACGTTATGATGTGATCCAGTTGCTTTATTTGGTGAATTTAAATTGACGGTTATGGAATTTCACCAACGCTGAGATTCAAGCGTCAATGGCTGAGTTTATGATTTATATTACGCCTGAATGTATGCTACCCATTACTGTGGATTGGAATTTAAATATTAAGAGAATTGTGTAGCAGATTTACAGGATTAAATATAAATTGCACTTCAATTCAATTAAATTAAATCATACTAATGCAAGAATGGTGCATGGCATCGAAAGCTTTTAGTTGCAAGTGCTTTTAGAAGACTCAGTTGAGAGCAAGTAATACGTTAATTGTGAAAGCAATAAGCTTGATGAAACGCTAAGAAAATAGAAGAAGTAAAACACAGCGACTTTAATTTTATAATATGCGAGAACTAATTATGCGTACCAACTACCAAACTGGCCTATTTCTCTCTAAGTTTAATTAGAAATAATCAAACACTATCTTCTATTATTTTCAAATTTGGTCTAGAAAGTAATCAACTAAATTTTCAACCGTACTTTCATTTCCAATCATTTGTGTACTGTGAACCGGTGCAATGAAAACATTAAAATCTCACCTGCATAATTAACAGCCGTCATTAATATATGCATACCTTTATTGGACAGCTGCATGGCCGCAGTTGTTGTTATTGTTGCTGTAATTTCAGTTCCCGCATGTTCTGTTTGTTTGATCATTTTGCGGCCCTGCTACTTTGGTCGGTCGCACTCGGTAATATGGATAATGTACACATAGGGTCGAGCACTACTTCGTCGTAGTCGCCTATTGCCGTTCTATTGAGTCGAAGTTATCAACCATTATTGAGCGCATTTCTTGCAGGCCTACGACCATTCTTTTTTACAGCAAAACAAGCTTCCCAAGCGAACGCAACTTTTTCTACCATCACCGGTAGAACGAAGGAAATACAGTGGCATTACAATGTATTTGAACAAAAATAAATCGTAGAACGAAAGAAAGAGTTGACTGTTTTGATAATATCTCTATAATTTACCATTTGTTCTCATATCTAGTGGTATACCTGTAATCACAGAGAACAGACATCCAAACTAGAATATATTTCTCAAAAAAACTTGTGTAAGGATTCAAATTAAAATACGTTAAAACACTATTGCCATCTCTCGGGCTATGGCCACTTGCGATTTTTAATCGAACATGGGTAAGATTCGTTGACCGTGCGTGAAAGAACTGAACTGCCAAAAAAATTTAGTTGATGAATAAGATTTCAAGCTGGTCAATGGGTGGCGATGCCAGCGCCGCCACGCTATTGCCAGTTCATTACGATTATGAAATGGCCGTTAAATTTCTTACACAATTTTTGAATTTGACTTGGATGTCTGTTCTCTGTGCTGTAATGCTGTTTGTTGAAATCCGATAGAATAATCTGGATTGCCCTTAGCCCAACGGAAATAAGATCAAAAACCCTATTCATTTACATTCGCCATATTCAGCCATGCAGCAAACATCAGGCGAAAGTAGTCCACCGAGGTGCCAAATTGAACATCAAGTCCAGAACGGGAACATTGGCTTGTGAACCGAAAGTAATGTGCCATGAATAAATTGAGCGATAAATAAACAAAATAGTTGTACTGTAGAACGGTACTTTTTAGGGCTCGTTGATGATAGTAACAGAAATAGTAAACATCCATTGTTGCACCGTTTTTACTAGCGAACTTGATACCCAATAATCAATATATCAAGGGCGAACACGTGATTATTGTAACACTTACAACTGACTCTTACTTATCCTCACTGGATTAACCAAATTTTACACAGTGTATTGTTTACATTCTGTGAATTGCGTATTTTAGTGGATCACAGCAGCCAGGTTTGAAGTGAGTATTGATCAATTAGCATTTAGAAGTTTTGAATTACTTTGCAATATTTTCCTGAATGTCATTATCCCGAATTAAATCATCCAGAACGGTTCATAACTCGTATTCAAATATCTTTAATAAGAACAACCTTATTTCTCAAATGAAATAAACGCAGATAAAAAGAAACATTGAATTTTCTGCACATAAAAGGAATGTTAGATTTTTTTTTTTTTTAATAATCATTTATTTGTACAGGCTCAATCGAATTAACTTTACAGAGCCAAATTTTCATATTTTTATACATCATTTATCTTAAAACTAAAGTTAGGAGGATAGAGCCGATTACTCGCGGCCGTCTCGAGGTTAATAGGGGTAACAAATTACGGATGGGAAGGAGGGTGGGAATTTAAAGTATGGTTACATAACACATTTAATTTAAATTCAAAATTCTCTAAACACTTATAACTATACAACTTATGGTTTTCCTTTGACTTGAACATTTCTTGAAAAAGAAAAAAAAAACACACACACATACACATATAAAAAAAACTTATTCTACACATACAGGTTAAACTAACTACAATCTAATGCTAATGTTAGTCAAAAACACATAAATGAGTTTCATGTACTCCAAATCACGTACAGCCAAAATATCTCGAATTGGCACATTGGGTTGTCTACCTCGAGCCCGAAGGGAATCATAAAGCTCAGATCTGATTCCAGAATGCTCAGCACAAGACCAAATAACGTGATCTGCGTCCTGATAGCCTTGTCCACACTCACAGAGATTGCTGTCGCTCAGCCCAACCCGGTATAAATGAGCGTTCAAAGAATAATGATTGGACATGAGGCGAGACATGACACGAATGAAGTCTCGACCCACATCCATCCCGCTAAACCAAGATTTCTTCGACACCTTTGGGATGATAGAATGTTGCCATCGCCCCAAATCTCCTTTACTCCATTTATACTGCCAGCTGACGAGTGACTGTTGACGAAAAATAGGAAAAAATTCGTTGAAGAATGTTAGATTTGGCAGAAATTAATGGGAATTTTTTTGTTGTTGCTTTATTATAGAGACTTTCAGCCCTGAGCTTGTTCGTCTTATTTCTTATTTCTTATAAGTTTTAGTCAGATGACGCCTGAATCTAGCCTGTTTTATGAAAGATTGCAAACATTGTTGTATGGTGCATGAAAGATTGCAAACAATTTCGTTGTTTACGCATCCTTTGGCTTGGAATTAAACGAAGGTAAATTTAACGCGCTTGTTAAAATTAATTATTTTTTTCTGTGAGGATAGAATCGAGTAGATCACAATCACATCTAGTAATCTTGGAAAAATCAAATACGTCACGCTTCTCGACGGGAAGGATGATGTCTGTGTAGTTATCACATGCGTTCAGTTTCAGTTCACACTATCTTAATCCCTTTCAAACAAGGAAAAAGGATACCGTGTCGGATTATGACTGTTACGTTAAATATAGGCAATATTATACACTTTTCATTTTGCTATTTGTGGACTATTTACGGTCCAGAATCTATTAATTTTTTTAAATCAAAATATCTCTACTTGTCATAATGTATTCGAATCCATCGGTGCTTACCGAAATCTGCACTTGAAAATCGTTGATATCGACACTTCATCGACACTTTTAAATTAAGAATAAGGTCTTTGTTGTTGCACGTTGATAAAAAAAATTCATTCGCTCAAATCTATTAATAGTAGAAACTGTACAATCTATACAAAAATGTGTCGATGTCTATACGCTATACCCTAGCAAAGGTTTATACCAAATAGATAACAAGTTCTAATATCAGATTAAGGCCTGGACTCGAAAAAAAAATGCACCTGACAAAAGTGTTCGCGAAAAATTTATTTTAAGTTGGATTTTCTTGAAACTTTCGGGAAATGAACATGTAGATTACATTTCGGCATAATTACTCTATTCAATTTCCTTTCCATCGCTGAAAGCCCGAACCTTTCCGTTAAAACCCCTCATTGAATTTTGTGCAATGGTGGAGCCGACCTTTTTGGTCACTTTCATCCATTTTTTCTTCAACTCCACCTCGTTCTTAAACACCATGGATGATTTCCGAGCTTTGGACTCGATTATGGCCCAAAATCTTTCCACCGGACGAATCGCTGGTGAATTTATGGGGTTGGCGTTTTTTGGTACAAAATCAACGTTATTGTCTCTGTACCAATCCAACAACGAACGTGTTTAATGGCATGATGCCAGGTCCAGCCAAAATAATGTCTCGGCTCCGTGGGACTGCAGGAAGGGCAACAGATGCTTCTGGCGGCACTCGGCGTGGTAAATTTCGCTGTTGATGGTACCCGTTATGATGTACGGTTTACTCAGTATACCGCATTGGCATATGGCTTGTCAGAGCAAGTATTTTTTGGCGAATTTGTCCACTTTCTTTTCTTTATGTCTTCCGGAACATCAAACCGTGATTTGGCAAGGTAAAACTCCAGCCCCGGTATCTGCTTTGCGTCTGCCTTGATGTAGGTGTTGTCATCCATAACCACGCACATCGGTTTCGTTAACCACTATCAATACAGCTTCCTTGCGCGGGATTTGACCGCCGTGTTTTGTTGATCACGCCGGTTCGGTGCCTTGTGGACCTTGAATACACGAAGCCCAGGTCGTTTCGTGGGTTGCTGAACGAACCAGGCGGAACATTTTGCCTTCGGAGCCGTGTCGCGAATTGATAGGTTCGGATTACACTTGAAATAATCCAACACCTTCCGGGCCTTCACAGGGTCAGCTGTCTTCGATTTTCTTCCACTTCCAGCCCGCCGCTCGGTCGTCTGGGGCTCCTTAAACGATTTGACCACCCGAGACACAGTTGTATGGGTGATTCCCAGTTGTCTTCCAATCCATCTCATGGTCGCAGTCGGATTTTCCATGACGGCGCCCAAAATTCTCCGGCGATTTTCTTCTTGTTTCGATGACATCTCAAACATCTGAACCGCTTGTTATGAAATTTTGCACATGTAAACAATTCACTCCCAGCTAGTTATACTCAGATTTTTATCAATTTTTATTCACGGACAAAAAAATTACACACATATAAAAATAGTGCATTTATTTCGAGTACAGGCTTTATCAGTGTTTGATAATAAAATAAGTTATCATTTAGGCTGAATAAAGAGACAACATAACAAAAAAAAATAGCAAATTAAAATTCGTTGTATATCACAATATTAACTCGTTTTATAATCATCGAGTTCATTTTGATAACAAATTTTGTGATATGAACAAATTTCTTGATATAATTTCAAATTAAGTTATCAACATGATATCAAATTCATACACTAATAATTGCAGCAGTGCTTCTGGTGAGAAGCTCAATTTCATATACATCACATGCTGGTAATATTCAGCATTCGTCAGCATGCTGCAAGAGTTCAGTAAAGCTCATCTGAAATCGTCTTAAAAAATTGATAACAGATGATAACAAAATGTCTCAATGTTGATTACTAAATTTGTTACGCGATAACAGTTGAGTTCAAAATGATGTCTGAGATAACAAAACTTATTACTTATTTGATATCAGTTTGTTATTTTACTTTGCTAGGGTACGTAACAATTCCCCCGACGCACTGAACGTTCTCGGTCCATTTTATTCTCGTTGTATTGTTGTCCCATTCTAATATTTTGTAATACAAACACAGAGTTATACAGAACTGTTCGGTCCACTAGTTAAGTTTATACGCACAAAGTTTCTCCTGTTCTCTTTGATTGCAGAATTTAATCGCTTCTGATTGCAATTACAGTCATTTCGAAATACAGTGAAAGCAACAAGCCTGAACCTTATCACTTGATAGCCATGAAACAGGTTTTCGTCTGCTTCAGTACAGGTAGCTATTTACTCAAAACAGACATGTGAGATCGCATAAATTATGGTTAGAAGCAACACGAAAACGAATTTTTCACTGCTGCACTGACTGTGACTAGCCCTCCGCCATAGAGGATTTATCTATCAAATACCGATGCATGCAAGTTAAACACTACAGGCCATGATTTAACGCCTGAAGCTTTTTCTTAAGTTGATCAATAAGGTAAACATTTCAGGTGTTTGATTGACAACACACACACCTGTGTATACATTAGACTGACGCAAATTTCTAAATTTTTGATCCACATCGATTCGATAAAGATGTCTGGCTTCAAACAAAGGCCACAATGAAGGTGGCTGATTTGTTTTCTGTCTGGTACTTGTTTTGAATGTTTTCCAATGTTGTTTGAATGTGATGCAAAAATGGTGCAGATTTCGAGTGCTCTCAATTGATCAATACGAAGGTGCATCTTGAATGATAAAAGTACGGATAAATTCCACCGTACAGTGACCGACAGAGTTAATATAACAGTTGAAAGACAAGCAGCCTTATTCTGCGTGGCGTGTGAGTCGACACGACTCGGTCTCACATACGAGGTGACAATAGGGGGCAAAAAAACATGTTTTTTCCATCTGTATCGATGATGGGTGTTCTTCCTAGCACAAAAATATTTTTTATGAATCTCATCTATTTTTTCTAGATTTTTAAACAAGAAAAATCTAATCATTTTTATTTTCACAATCCGACATGCAGTTTCACAAAGTGACATTTATTTTCAGTAACGGGGGCTCCCGGCACTTACAAACGGCTCCCATTATGACATAAATGTCAACTTATGTACACTGAACCCAAACATCGTCCCAAGATCGTCTGAAAAGTAATTCGATTGCGCCCTTTAACGAAAAGCTTTCGAAAATCGGATGATTGTCTTATGGTTAAACCTCGGTTCGAATTTGAACGGGAGGTCAATTCACTTTGCGTATTATTAGTTGGTCAACATTGGAAGGATAATCATCTGGTTTCTATTAAATCGTCATTCACCTGAATCTATCATTTGAAAATGCGATTTCCCTGTTTCAATATCAACCGACGGAGGATTCATTCGATAAAAGGAGGATGTTTGGGTTCAGTGTATGCTAGAAATCAATGGTTGGTTCGTTGGTTTAGGTAGTCTATTTTTTGTAGCGTGTTTCATGGTGAAATAGGATGGTGTTGTCTTGCATTCAAATTTTTTTCATAATGTTTTGAAATTGTTTTTTTTTAATAGTTACACTTTTCAGAATTAAAAAAAAATTAACTGCCGGTATATTATTATATTTACTACCGAACAATGTTATAATCCACATATCCCTATATAATAATATAATACCCTATTATCGCTTCGAGTGAGAGCGAGTCGTGTCGACTCATACGCCACGCAGAATAAGGCTGAAGATCTTCAGGTTGAGGAAATGCTATCCGTGTTTACCTTTTCAGTGATAATATTGTTAAACGCATTTCGTCTTTACATTACACTCATAATGACGATCAAAGGTCTAATGGAATGCGAATGTAAACTATGTTAGATTTCTTTCTTTTGACTATTGTAAAAACAACAATAATAACTAACGCAGGAGTTTCGAGAATTTGTGTTTTTGCTAGCAAGAATTTTGAAGCATTTTTCAAGCATGTCTACCCTTTCTACCTGATGGTTACACTGAATGGACAGAAATATTAGTTCACCGCTATCAATTTTTCGTCCCTGAATTTCGGTCAGCTGAATTTCGGACTTTTCCAAATATATTTCTAAATCAAAACCTGATTGATTCCTGGTGCAAGATGACTCTTCTTACAAAATTCAATATATGATTTCACCACGTTGTAAGAAAATAGACCGACGGAAAATAAAAAAAATAAAAAATATCACGTGGTGGTTTTAATTTAATTTATAAACTGGCCACTTCTCATGGAGTACTCGGCCAATCATGTCATGGACACTCAATATGTCCATTATTGATCTTCTTATTGAATTATCATATGATTTGGGGTGTCACATGATGGGTCGTGAATTATTGATTATCGACATATCAAAAACGCACTCCTCATTTAAGAAATGTCGATATTCAAGAAGTACAGTGTCAACGACATTTTTCAGTTGGGAGGGGAGGATGCATCAGGACATCATTGAAGTTGCTATTGGACAATGGAGTGGACGGCCAACCGGAGTCTAGGAGGGCATGTGTCTTTCATTTATGATTGGTACATTCCACTCCAACAGTTGTAATGAATTTGAGGCGCCTTTCTCAAACAAACCATTTAGTGGAAAGTTTAAAAGAATTGCGTATTTTGTTATTCGTTTTATTGGATCATACTGCTGAAAGGAGATTCTCTTATTCCCGCAGGTTTCGCGTAAGTGTCTCTACGGGCCTGCCCAACCCTTTTTGGCCCTTCATACAGCAGTTTGTTGAAATTAGAACGGTAGCAAAGCATGATCTTTCAGTCAAGTGGAACCGCATGCAGTGCAAGGCCCACGCTAGGATGGTGGCTTCTTACATACATACAGACATACATATCAATAATAACGCACTCTTTAGATACTTCCAGAACCGGTGAACTGATTCCAAAAACATTAAAAAACGTAACAGTGTACCACTAAAGACTGTATTTGAAAAAAAACTAGACGCATAAAAATGGTAGCCAAAAATGTTGATCTTCAAACTTTCAGGAAATAATTACAACGTTATGATCGTGTAACATTATTGAACCTTATCTCCATATACAAATGCTGAACCTCATACAAATGCCCGACACTATTCATTGGATTTTGGGAAATCGTAGGGCTAATGACTTAATATGCTTAAAAGTTCTCTTTACAAGTTTCACTAGCTAACCTGGTATGGATAAATAGACATTAGGTATATCATGTAATAGAATTTGTCTACTTTGACTGACGACAAATTAATAAATAAATGCGTCTCGACAGTTTCATACAGAGTGGATGAAATCGTAGTGTGCGGGGCGCGAAGCGAGACGTGAAAAAAATTCTCTTGTTATTTTTGCTCCGTTTTAATTTTATTTTTATTTGTATTTTTTTTAAATGTCGGTCATGGAGTGCTCTCCGGAGTGTGCTTCCATTGATTATTACGGGAGTACCAACCAACCACCATCATACTTTGTGCGTTGCCCCAACGATGCGCTTGCTACGGATGTGTGAGCCTTGCTCAATGACCTGCGATGTGGTTCAATCGTTCCTATGAAATCTAGCATATGAAGTTTTTCGACCATGTTTCAGCTGGACTTAATTCTGTGCTTCTATTCGGATAATGAAGAAATTGTGCGATAAAACGATACCCGTGTCGTCAGTCTTCAGCTGGAGGTTATGGTCATTGCTCGATGCTAGTTGCCTGATCGGGCTTTTTCGGGCTAGTTGCCTGATCCGACACGTAATTAAAAGGAATTCAGCTAAGTACTTTTTACTTTTTATATTTTTGATATCAGTAGAGTTTTAGCTCCCTTAACGTTTATTGTGCAGGGGGTGAAATTCTTTTAATCATACATAATTGTTTTGACCATTTGGTTCAATCTAAAACTATTTACAAATCATGAAAATGTTAATGTGTGAGTGGAAGTGTGTATGTGTGTACATGTGTGCGTTAGAGTGTGTGCCTGTACGTGTGTATGTGTATGAGCGTATGACTCTGTGTCGGCGCGTCGTTCCTCTCTTTTCAGAAAGCGAGTAATGGCGCTATAACAATAAGCCATAAGAGGCTAGGACACGAGTTAGTGCTCATGTCCCAGCCGCCAGTCAAGCTCTCACGCAAGAAATGGCGCTACATTCTTGGATTTGGAGCTTGGATACAAGTGGAAAACGCCTGTGTGGACAACAAAGGAGTGCTTTAACTTTCTTAGCTTCGTCACTCCCAACGACCTACAATACATATGCTTTCTCGCCAAGGAAAGCCTCCCGCACAATCCCATCCAACTTCCAACTCCAGATGTCTATGAAGGTTGCATGAGTTCTCAGCATCTTCTTAAGTAGACATCTAATCAACACTTCCCTCCCATCCCTTGCTGATCATAAGGACCTGGCCAGGTGTTGTACAAAGAGAACGATGGATGAAGAGCATGTCACACCCAAGGCAGCTCTTCTGGTGCTTCCATCGTCTCTACAACAGCCAACCCAGGATTGTGTATGGTCGGAAAATGCTATGCTATGCTATGCTATGCTCGACAGTGTCATACAGAGTGATTGAATTGAAGTTGATTGAATTTGATAACACTCAGTTCATATCACAACAGCTACGGGGTTTTTGCGAAGCTTTGTTTTCATGATGATCCAATATTTTTCAATTGGGTGAAGTTCCGGACGTGTTCGGGAGGTTGGCCTCGTAAGGTACCAAAACAACCGTAATGGCAGGGTGCCATTTTGTTCATTTTCTTCTTTATGTATTAAGGTAGCTTTCCGCGTTAGGCTGATGGCACCTCCATCCTACGCTTTCGCACTCATCAACACATGAGCCAGGAAGAACGGATTTACTTCCTTTCTGAAGAAAGACGTGACCAGAGATTTTTTCGCCTCATAAAAATCTCACTGGGATTGGGACTGAACCCAGACCCAATGGGGTACCAACTAGCATTCATGCCAGCCAGCCAAATCCCGCATAATAGCGTCTGGCCTCCGTGGGAATTGAGAAAACACCGAAGGCACCTTCGGGAGCATTCATCCTTATGAATAAACCCGTTGGTAGGTGACGGATGTAATGAAGGACTGACTCCTTTTCACGTCCAGATTACGATTGTCACCGCTTCATGGCTTCCTGGCTCCCCGAACACTTTTAAAATGTTGGTCACGGTCGATTTGGCCACATCCAGCAATTTTGCCAACTTGGCGTGCGAGAACGTTGGATTCTCTTGCTGCGCGAGCAAAATTTTGACACACTGCTCCTCTTGCTTGGACGTCATTTTGAAAACTGGAGATCAAACGGTGAAAACTCATCATAGCAACCATTATATATACACTCAACTTTCAAATGTAGCATTTCAGGGAATACAGTAAAAGAAATTTTTAATGGAACCGAGGACAAAATCCAGCATCAAGTCTGAATAGTGCTAAAAGTACCGCACCATTTCTTTTGACTCCTTTTTACTCATCTATTGTTTTATATTCACTACTCCTGCTTGATTATGAGACTGGATCCTGAATGCTTTGGTAGGCTGTAGTTTTGGTAAGTTGTATCTATCACATTTCAATGGATCCTTTATATTTTACAACCATTGCATATTGCATTAATTAAAACGCCGGGTGTGAGTGACCAATTTCTACCGAATTTAAGCGATTCGGTGGCACTTTGCACTCATTGGAGCATCCTTCTGTTTGAAGGCTCGTTTCCTAACCATTTTTCAGCTCATGTGACTGGACGAAGATTCATTGGATAATAATTGGGTGATATCCTACCGTTACAAGCTATGTATTAACATGTTTTTCAAGTATTTTGCATTGGTAAGTAATACTTTCATTCATTCAATTTTAACCAAATTTAATCAAAGGTAAACGCTTGATTGAAAGTTTCAGTATGTCACTACTGGAGCGGGGCTTATTGTGTACGAAGATAGCTTCGGAATGCTTGTGTTCTTGAAATGGGCTATTGGAGTCGCGGTAGAGCTGTCACCTTCACCTGTAAACAGCAAATATGAAACAGTTGCAGGAAGATTCTATCCATAATACCGCTGCCAGACAGTGGGAATTAGATTGTAAACACACACACGCACACACTTTCAAATGTAGCATTTCAGGGTTTTTTAAATGCATTTTTAACAGAAATACACAAATTTGAAGTTGATCAATTTTTGCTTGTTCCAGACTTTACAACCAAATTGCAAAACGTGTGGAAGTGAACCACACCAGTGTTCAAAAATGTAATCAAAAAGTTCGTTGAGACGTTTTCTATGGAAGATTTGCCAAGATCAGCATCGAGATGATTCAACGGATCAAAGCTCGGAACTCCCTGAAAACGTCTTCTTCTTCAGCATTTCAAGCTTAAACATTGCTTTCACAATTCGCTTATTGCTTGCTCTGTACTTAGTGTTCTAGAACTAGATGCTTCCACAGTTATTAATTGAGAGCTTTCGATGCCAGGTACCATTTTTTCATTAGTATGATTGTGTGGCAAATACAGATCGCAGCAAGCCGTGCTTGGAAACTGACGTGTTTTGTTTTTGCTGCGTCCTTTTCGCGTAAATAAAATCAAAAATCTATTCGCAATTCAACCTAAACGAACAGTGAGATCATAAAATCTCCACGTTTTTTGTGTAAGATGTAGTGAATATACTCGATTCCTTTCAAAAATTTGTGATGAACGGTAGTTTTTCCCGTTTTTTGTTTTTGTTTTTTTGTGCTTCGCCCCGCACCCGGAGGAAGAGTTAATATCAGCTTAGTTGTGTTTGTTAGTGCTGTAGTATTGTGCCACGCGGAGATGAACGATTAAATTAGAGTATTTTTCCGCCTTGTCGCGAGTGACTTGATGATTATAAACAGTTTAGAAGTCGATATAGAGTCGCCTCATAGCGGCGGATTGAGATTGTTGGCAGTGTGTGGAGAGAAAAAAAAAAAGAAAACCAGTGCAATGAAGAAAAAGGCCATTTGCTGGTCAGAAGCAAAGAACGAAGTGGCTGCCATATAATTTCAGATGCATTCATCACGTGGTGTAAAGATGAAGAGCTGGGACGTCACAGTGAAGATGCCAAATGAAGACTGAACATTAGCAACAATATCCGGTGAGATCTATCTGAATTCGAACGATACTGCTAAATACGTACCATCCTCAAAACAATAAGATTTGATGATGGAAGTGTATGCACAGTACCTATATCCATTTGATGTTTGTACTGTGTTTATGCGGGGCTTGTTGTAAGTGAAAATGATCTCGAAATGGACGTGAGTAACCAGGCATTCTGAAATGGGTTACTGGAACCCATCAGAGCTATCACCTTCCAACTCCCGGGCTAAAAATGTTTGTCGAGTCGACAACAGCTCGTTTAACTGCAAACACTTTTCTTCCACAAAATCACTACCAAACGGTGGACGTCGGATTGTATGCACACATACACAGTATGATTGTGTGGCAAGTACAATCATACGATATGCTCAGGGAGTCGAGAAATTTTCCTTAACGAAAGATTCCTAGACCAGACCGGGAATCGAACCCAGTCACCACCACCATGGTATTTCTATGTAGCTACGTCGTTACCGACTGAGCTAAGGGAACACCCTGAAAATGTACAAGAAACAGAAGGTGTCGAAAAAGTCTCTAGAGCAGCAAGCTCGAGCCAACTGTATAATCGTATTCTGGAGAATAAAGACGGATGCATCCTGACCGACGACGAAACCTACGTGAAGGAAGATTCGCGGGCGCTGTCGGACCGCAGTATTATACGAAATCGGTGGACCAGACCTGGACAACGCTGATACCATGGTGGCGATGGAAAAGTTTAGGCAGAAGTAGGCGGTCTGCAGGTGATTTGCATCTTTGGGTTGCGGCCGTCGATTTCTTTCACAAAGGAACCAATTAACGCCAAGATGTACGAGGAAAAATTTTTGAAAAAGAGATTGCTGCCAATGCACAGAAAGCATAAGGCCTCCTCTCTTCTAGCCGAATTTGCCTTCCGCTTCCTACATCAACTCGGTTCTACAGTGGTTGGCAAGCAATAATGTACAATTCGTGTTGCGCAATTGTCAAGCGGAACATTTGGAAGGAGGGTACAAACTCCGAAACAGGAGTTCCATAAAAAAAAAACTGGACAGCAGTCACCAGAAAAGTCACAAAAGCAACTGTGCAGAGTTTAAAGAAGAATGTCAAGTCCAAGTGGGAGCGTTTTACAGAAACTAAGATTTTTGTTTACCTAAACAGCGAAATGCACAACTCTTCACTTTTTTATCAACAAAAATCGATGTTACTAGCTTCTTTTTTATACACTCTTATTACTAGCTTAATCATTTTAAATTCCATTAGGCAGATCAGAACTTTATGTAGAAACGGTCTGACTTTGTGTAACGAATAAACCAACATTTGCATCAGTCTAACACGCTTCTGGTTTGGGAACGTTCATTAAGTACGTCATACAAAAAATGCTAATTTTCCCCCCATCCATCGTCACATATTTCGTATGAACGAGTTTGACAATGTTTGTATGGATCGCCACAGTTTTCATACCCCCCACCCCTTCCATCCTAAAAACATTACGTAGTTAATGGATGTTCCATATAGACAGCTTGTAGTGTACGAAAAATGCCCGAAGGGACGACCAGTGCGTGTTGTCATCGACAAAGTGTCTCACCTTGATTGTCTTCTTTGCCGCAGCGACGACATAATTGTTGATCATCAATGTGCAATTTATGTATACACAGAGATGGAAACCAGTTTTTAGCTGTATTTTGATGTGTTAACCAAGTTTGCAAACTCAGTTCGGCACCAGTACATTATCAACGTTGTGTTAAAATTTAAAAAAAAAGTGATACTTCGTGGCCAAGTGATCGATGTCGTATGTGTTAAAAAGTCGCTTAAGCGATTTTCGTA
Source organism: Aedes japonicus (assembly GCA_034211315.2). Classification (NCBI taxonomy): domain Eukaryota; kingdom Metazoa; phylum Arthropoda; class Insecta; order Diptera; family Culicidae; genus Aedes; species Aedes japonicus. The sequence goes on along the minus strand of JASCZW010005232.1, from coordinate 41,525 downwards.
GCTCATAAAAATTTCCTTTAAGGTAGATATTCCAATTATGGCTATTAGTTAGATTTTTTCTACTGATTACTTGTTCTTTGGTTGTTTCTGCAAGTCATTTGAGGTCAATTTTGGAAATAATGCAAAATGCATGTCGCCTGGAAAATCCTTAACGGAGATATCATGAAAACGTAGCTAAACATGCAAGTCGCAATAGATTTTATTTCGTGCGCAGCAAATCCCGATACTTGGCCAGAACAAGCAATTTGACTTTGAAACCAAATAAAACCGACAGTCGCCGTTCGCTGATTGTATAAATAAAATGCATTGTAAACGAGGAGTTTTCTGCCGCCTTTAGCACATCGATGTTGAAAGCGAAATCCATCGCTGGCAGTTAATAATTTGTTTTCCAATCAAACGATTGCCCTGGTTGCTGTTTGTGCGTATTGCTTGCATCAATAAAGCATGCCGCTATGTTGGCTGTTAAAACACGGCTAAACCGTTCGTTCGTTACGTCAAGATCAAGTTCAAATGGTCTGTAAATTTTCTCTATTAGTTAACAGTGTGGACGAGTGTGCGTGCTCAGCGTCGTTGACGCGATCGGCTATTGTAGGGCGAAACGCTGAGTCGCTGTTTTCTGTTTTGTTTACAACACTTATTTCATCGATTGCGATCGATTATACTGACCGAGGGAAGTTTTCTCACGTTTAAGCTACGGATAGACGGAAGTGAATTGATTGTATCACTTTCCTGGGAGTTGGAATAGAATAGGCGTATTTTGTTATTCATGGGATGTATGTTGTACTTGTAGAGTTGCTCTTTGTTGGCTATTCTAGGGAAGATTTGCCTTGACCTGATGACATGTTGATGGGGAAGCAGTTCGATATGGGTATCGGTATCAGCTTATTGGTAAGGTGCATATGTGCTTGTTATCTTATCATAGTTGCAAAGGTATCTCTTTTTTTTTTGTTATCGTTCATTTTGCAGTGGAGGTCGACGTATTGTATTCGAACATGTTATGAGTTCGCCGTTGAAATGTGTTTGTCACTCACAGTACCACCCTCGTGCAGAATGTGGCGAACATGTGATTGACTGAAAGATTTCATTGATCTGTATGCATTGGAATAACATTTCGGAAACTTTTATTTATTGTAGTTATTTCTTCCTTCTTTTCAGCATGTGCCCATGTACCCAGCCGGGATCAATCAACGCTGTAGTGCTACGATGAAAGTGATTAGTCTCAAGAGAAAGAGAAGAAAATAAACCAGATATAGGGCATCGTATTTATAATGTGACCTGATTGTTTACGTCGACGTGTGGTCCTTTGCAAGTGCTTAAATAATTTCGTGCTGTGATACGTGTTAAATTGTGAATACATACCCATAGTTTTTATTTGAAAGTGATTCAAGGTTTCGCTGCTAGTAGCTACCTCATTGTATTAGTTGAAAGTATTTAAATAAACAACGTTTATCATGTGCCGATGTTGCCAAAGGTGAGTATTTATATCATTTATAAATTAAACATCTGGTCACGAAGTAGACGTTTGAGCGACTGAAACTATTATCAAATCGTCTAAAGTAATCACAACGTTTTATTCCATAAAAATGTGGAGAACGTTACTTTAATTTCCACATCGGTACCCTGTACCAAAGCCATCCATTCGAACGCTTCTTCTTTTCCACACATCGATGGTCGATTCTTAATTACACTGGACATTAATTTCGCATTTCGACCTACTATGGGACATCAGCCATCATCAGATGCATCACAATCTTCCTTAGTTCGTCAAAACTAATCATTAAACAAATTTGCTGTTGTAGTTATTCCTCACCGAAAAAACCTAATTCGAACGAAATTGTGACTGTTCGCGGTGGTAAGCCTTAGGGATTAGCAAATATTTTTCTACACCCGAAATAAGAAAATTACGCTATGGATCGTGACTTGGAGAAAAATTGGAACACATCGGTTAGCAAAAAATATTCGATGTGTGCGTGAGGTGTGTAGTGTATTAATTGATGAATGTGAGGTTAGGGCCCGATGATTTTTGTTTTAACAAGTTCAATTATTTGGAAGGCTCAATTGCGTTAGCTTTACGGAGCCGATAATTCATTGTTGTTTTAATTTAATGGTTGACTCAATACTAGGGTTAGTAGGACTTGGGCCGTTTACTCGTGGTTTACCCGAGGTTAAAATAGGTGACATTTTTTGAGGATGGATTGGACAGAGGAACACGGAAATAGAATTCTGTAGTCTCATCGTATAGTTGTCAAGGCTTTCTTTTTTGTGTTCGGCCTGTTGTAGTTACCATTTGGCGACGATTAAATTCCTCAGATGTCGGAACAAATCAAACAAAAACTAATAAATAAAGAAAAAACAAACATTAAACTCTTATACTAGACATTTGGAGTAACACATACATCGATTGCATAGAACGCAGGTCACGAGATCCCAACATATCGCTAATATGATCAGAAGGTTGTCTACCTTGGCCCTCTAGTGTATTCAAGGGCGTGTTCTGGCGGTGTCATTATCCGTGCATTGCCAGACTGCGTGATCAATGTCGTCATAACTGTTCGAAAGAGGTGTGCAGTTTGTGGTTGGACGTAAGTCTACTCATCACGTGTATGAAATCACGGATAACGTGCAGGTTCTTAACCCAAGCCCTTGATTATACAATAGGAATGATGGAGCGGTATGCCAACTCGAAAGGGCACTCTGACGTACAATAGAAAGATTCAACATTGAAAGTTTGTCAATCATAAAAATCGCCTTCCTGTGTGCTCACTTTTGCGAGCGAGTCCGCTTTCTCATTGCCTGGGATTGAGCAATGTGAAGGGACCCATACAAAAGTGATCAAATATGATCTTTCGACTAGCACACTTAGCACACTGTTCCCTTAATTTTGAAAGGAAATAAGATGAATGTCTACTAGGTTTCATCGGTCGAAGAGCCTCAATCAAACTGAGGCTGTCCGAGAAGACGAAGTAATGGTCTCCGGGCATGTTGGAAATTATCATTGTAGACCAGTGGATCCATTGAGGCGAGGCCCATCAGTGAAAAATCGTTTTTCGGAATTGACGTGTTGGTATTTTTCAGTGATGTGGACGTGGACTGATGTGACGTGGAGTGATAATAGAACGAAGTTGTTCCGGAATTCCATGAGTAGCTTCTTTCATGGAAAGGTCATAATGAATTAAGAAACTGCTGTAGGTGAAGTGAGAACGCTCTAAAGTATAGCATAGAATACACATATCCGATGGTCTGTAGTGGTGGTAAATTATCATAAATCGAGATTGTGTGTTCAGCACTAACATTCCTTCAAAATTTTCTATTACAAATGCGTTTTTCACTCCACATTTAATCAACACTCTCAGTAAGAGCTCCCAGAACCGATTCTGGCGGGGTTTCACTCCTACCAGAACTTCAAGACTCGTGAAATGCATTTCTCTGTTCTTACGGAACCTGAACTGTGTATTTGACAGCTAGTTATTTGATTCAACTCAGTGGTCGAGCCTCGAAGGATTATTTCCTCCAACAATTTCCTTATGCACGAAAGCATAGCAATCGGAAGGTATGAATTTAATTTTGATTAGACGCTGTTTTGCCAGGCATTTTAATAGCTATTACTTTGACCTGTCTCCACTCAGGGGGTACAATGTTGTTTCGAAGTACACAGAAACAAAAGCGTTCACGAAAATGAAAACGGACACGTTACCTAAAAACGTGAACTAGTTCCCGATACGTGATTCAGTTCACGGTGTATTTTTGCTTGTTCTCGAATTTATAACTGCAGTTCACGGATCCGGGCACGGACTTTTTTCCGTGTAGGAATTAAATAAATCCAGCCAGCGTCGTTTTGAAATGCCTAGTAGATTTTTCAGAAAATTAAATTTCATCATTTCGCATCCAAGTGAGGAGTGTCTCGATGGAAGAAGAGCCATGGAGAATTCCAGCTTTGTAAATGGTTTGTCCAGAGAGTCGTGGTTTAGAGACGTTTTTCGAAAAATATGTTTTGCTGGAACAGAATCCGGACAGAGTAGTCATCATTCTCATTAGAATATAAGCGGCTACGCATATTCGGAGCCATCTTCCACATGGCGGTCATTGAGGTTTTTCGACAAAATTTCGCCAATAACCGCTTTTTTTTTGCTTTGACAAGTTATTTTAGCTGTGTTTCAAGCATTGAATACTCCTCAAAGTAAGTTGAAGTCATGCTTTGAAAGTGTCAGATTTTTGTAAATACAATTTTGTGCATTCATCGTCCCAGCCATGTGTGGCTGAACTCCTTTAGAAGAGCGCACTTGGATTTTGTCTTTTTCGTACTTCAAATGAACTTTTGTAGATCAGATCGGCAAGGAATCGAAATAATTCTAACAGTGGAAGTGTATCTACGGATTCCGATTGTAACCGCCGTTGCATTTTTTTTCCAATCGATGTTCCTAGTGAGGTCGAACGGAACATTGATGACTTGAATGAAAGCGATCTTGAACAGAAAGTTAGGTCGAGTCTGCTTTCTTGAGCAGAAGGTTTAGGTATGCGTGTCGCTTCACCAGTGTTTTAAACACAAATTGACAAATTTAAATCATACATTAATTGCTATGTTATATATTCTCCGTGCGAAGAGTAACGATTATGATGTAGAAGGAGATGTTCGCTCATCACCATGAGGCACCAAGAGTGAACAACAATGTTTTTTGGCTAGAATGAAAGATATGAAGAGAAAGTTTTGATAGTTCCACTAGTGTGCGGCAGGCTTGGAAATGACAGATGTTTTAGGAAAATTGAGCGAAAAGGGCATGTGTACAGTGGTATTCGAACCAACGACATTTTTGCCTAACATCCCACTGCGGGGTAGGTCGAAGCACGGACTAAGTCGCAAAAATGTCCGGTTGGAAGACGCTCATGTACTACTGTGTCTTGTATAGTTATTCTAGCGATCTATTGTGTGCACTATGTTTACTGATGCGCACATGGGAGAGGAACTCTTCTTTTTGGGTTTGTTTTGATTCGCACCGACGCACCGACTTATCAGGACATTTGGCCTCATTCGGATACTCTGGAACCGGTTCCGGTTGTACACAAAGACGCCAATTTTGGTGCGCCAAGTATTCGTACGATTCCAATGTCGGAAACAAGGCAGAAACTAAGCTTCTAAGAGGGTCTTGGATATTGAACATGTCTAAAATGAATGCCACAATATCCGAAAAAGTTATTAATCCTTGAACAGACTTGGATTCTTTTTGGAAAATTTAAGGAGTAGCGTTTTTTTTATCATGGTTTTTTTTTGCTAAGCCTTCGGTTTTACAATTTCTTTCCCATTAGCCTGAATATTTTGCAATCTTTTCGAGGTGACTTTTGTTATCTAAAGGCCCCCCTTCGGAGAGGAACGTTTTCTTTTTGAGACTCCGGTTGCATGTACCACCGTAGAATCACTTCCATCAGATGAGTCAGAGTTCGATTAATCAACTGACAAAATCGAAAATCGGGTTTCATCTGGAGCGGCTGTTGCAGTCTTAAGCATTTCTCCATAAGTCTGTCTGGAGCGTTCAGTGATGGAACGCTGCACATTATCGGATGGCCTTTTCTACCTTGGGCACTCCTGCAAAGGGTAAGGATTCTCACCGCAATAGATACATTCCTGCACAGCTTGTGTACAAGAATCCTCTGTGTGGTTTTCACCACACTTGACGCAACCAAATTTGTTGCTGCAATGACTGGCCGTATGCCCCAGTCTTTTGAAGTTGGTATAGTTATATACCATCGGTCTATTAAGGGTGCACCGGGTAAAATACTTCATCTAGCTTAACAAAGTTTCGGAGAACCGAACCGGCGAACGTCACCCGAAACGAGTCGGAATGCTGATTGTAGTTGCTTTATGTACATCAAGTATAGTTACAAGCTCACTAGCATCTTTACAGTTCTTGAAGCAACAGCGAAGGGACATATAAACAATATTCGGTATTAAAAATTTCATGATCAGCAATCTTATTAGCTATTCAAAAATTCGCCGCTTCTAAACGCAGTCTTTTAAAGCATTTTTTTTGTGAATCGAGACACCAGAATTTTTTGAAAAGTCGAGAGTTGTTGAAAAGTCAAAAGTTGTTCTTTAGAGCTATTCAGAGATTAGATTAGATATCTTTATTATTGAGCTTTTCAGCGAATATGTTATCGACCAGTCTGTCGGTTGCCCACACTTGCATGGCTTTTTTTTATTTCATTATACGCATTAAACAACTCGGCGGTGAGATTCGAGCCCAAGCCGAGAGCATCGTGGCTTTCTATAGTATCCACTCAGCCATATTAACAAGTTGGGGATAAAGGAATAAACACCCTACGGTTGGTGCGATTGTCGATTCTATAGTGTACCCAAGTGTAAAGTGTTGTAAATGAATTTAAAATTACTCATGAGTTGTTCAACTTTTCAATTATTTACTTTGATGTTTATTTAATAAAGGAATGATGAGGAGATTTGTGAGCCACCAAATTTATTGTTAAATGCTTGACTGTGAAATCAACATCCATTCTCTGAACATTGTGATTTGCATCGCCGAAATCTAGAGGTAGAATTGTAAAAAAGAATTAAAAAAAATCGCTAAAATTAAACAATGTCTAGCATTACCTTAAAGGTTTTATATAGTGCGTTAGGGAACATCCATTGAATACCTCAAGCTGAAAATTCCCGTTTTCAACAAAAGTAACCCTCATCGTCACTTATTTTACATGGGCATCAAGGATTTTATGTACGGATCTTAAGGCGTGACATAGTTAATGAACATTTCATCAATGCTTGCGCAATATGAGTACAGTTTCAACTTAAATTCAAGCAAAATAAAAAAAAAACCGACAGCCAGTTTTTGCTATAGGGTCACTTCTCCGACATTTATTCCATCTGTTCCATATTCAAACTACTTTGAAGTAAGAGATTGAAGAGTATGTACACTATGATCAAAAAGTACCGGGAATTTTTAATTTAAATAAGCCAATCTCGACCAGTTATTCTTTTTAACTTAGGACTTCTATACAGAGTGCCATTTAAAAAAAATTAAAATGAGAACGGTAAGCATTATAACGTCATTTGGATCAAAGGTCTATTTTTCAAGCGAAATATTTATTTTATTTAGCATACGGGTGTTCAATAAGTTCGAATACACTTTGAAAATGTGTTAAAAAAACGAAAATACAAGATATTTTTTTCTGAGTCAATTTTTATTGAAACAATGTTTATGAGAACCTTTATGACATATTAGCTGGATGCACTCCCCCTTGTGCTGTATGACGAGCTTGAAACTTTTCTCAAAAAAATCGCACGTGTCACGCACCTGGTACATCGGCATCTCGTCCCGGATCTTGGAAATAAGCTTCTTAAATTGGCCCATAGTGCTTGGCCAGCACGTGCGACCATACATTAAAGTCAAGGCGATTCAGGTCCAGGGAGCTGGGAGGCCACTAACTATTATCGAGAAAATCAGTCAAATTCTCCCGATACCACGCTTGGCCGATATTCGCCGTGAACCTCGCCTTCTCCAGAACCTCGATTTTATAGTACGCGGCGTTGATTTCCATGTTTTTCTCGATAAACACGAATCGGAGCTTCCCCCGCCATTCGGTCCCCAAACCATCACTGAAGTGGCACTCTGGACCCGCTGGATGTTTATGTGGGACAGGAAGATGCTGGCCAACGTCGGTGAACACAGTCGATAATTTTAGACATTATGTGGCTGTTGCAAGTCAAAGAATTTCTCATCAAAAAACACGAACTCCTGACCTGCGCGTCGTAAACGTATCGATTTGGTTCTATCCAGCCTCTTCTTCGTTGTGGCCTCCGTTATCCCGTGAACCTTGCGTTTCTTGTACGGCGTGCAGGAGACAACAACATATGAATACCTAATTTTGATCTTGATAACTGGATTTGGTATTCAAGAGCTCAGATTAAGAGGTAAAACACCTGAACAAAATACCTAAGAATTGCTAGCAAAATATCTCTCCAATAACAAAATTTATTATTTCAGATACCTGGGAATACCTGAGAGGTTCTATTTTGGCATTGTCTTGCCTAAATTTGGTATTCGCATAACATTGCAGGAACAAATGTATGGTATTATCCTCAGGTATTTTACCTATTAATCTGAGCTTCTAAACACCAAGACCAGTTATCAAATTATTCGGTCCTGCTCGGGTTGTATCACACGTCCTTCGTCATGATGATGTGGGCAGTCCCGATCGACACATTCAGGTCAGCAGCGGTTTGCATGATCGAACAATTAATTATTCGACGAACCCGCTCCCTCACCACCTTTATGGCTGCTTGCGTCCTCCCCGCCACGGTCCTTGGCCGAGCCCGTCTCTTGGTACCGACGGATGGTGGTATAAATGAAATTCCACTTCACCCCGTGGGATCTCAACCGCCGGAATATGTTGCCGGGTCGCTCACCTCTCGCAAACAACTTTACTACAACGTCGTTGTTCTCCTTCATTGTGCGTGGTAAACAAACAACAAATGAAAGCAAGTCGACAACGTGCGCGTCGTTTAGCCTATATATGAGGCTAAAGCTGACACCAATACCAATACACAGAATGCACATGGTGCGTACCTAACCAACGATAAAAAGTTGAGCATATTGAACCATGTAATGTAGGAAGTTCCCTCTAATAAGAAATATTGAAGAGCAAAGAAAAAAGACCAAGCTGAAAGCTGCTGTAAGACCCCAGTAAAGATTTACTGACTTATTACATAACTTTATTCAATCTCCCTGTGAAAGAAATTTGTTTGAAATTTTCAATTTTTTATTTTTCAGCTGCTGGGAAGACTTTTACTGGAACTGCATCGAAGAAAAATTTTGCTATGATGAAAATATTGGTAAGTTATATTGTCAATGAACAAACATCCTCTGCGAGGTATTTTATTACTGATACTTTAAATAAATGCACAGTTTTTTTTTATTGATCGTCATTGTTAATGATAAATTGTTATTGATACTACTATAAAGTAATAAACAGACGTTTGTCACGAAAAAGTTATATTTAATTAAGACATCTGGTTGGAACTTAATATTGAATTTAGAATACTGAAAATCTTTTGTAAAATTTAAAATATGACTTGTCCGATCGATAGGAATATATGTCGATTCGAATGATAGTTCAACCTTAAAATTCGCGTGCTAGAAGGCTTCTATTCGCATAATTAAGATAAAGCCTGTCATGTTCGCCGATGTGTGAGATTGACGAATAAATATTTACCACATAAGCCACCGTCATCGATCTATGCAAATGCCGCTTACCGGTACATTTAGACGGAGTAGTGCGAGCTGCTAAAAACTAATTTGGCGGATCAATTAGATTCGCTCTAACTGAGGTGCCAATCATAATGATGTATGCAAACTCGCGATTGTGAGTTTCAAATCCTTTGCATGCTACATGAAATCAATAATATAGGATGCAATGCCAGAATAGACACGTGTAGTATGATATGGTTCGAGTTAAAACAAAAACAAATTGATCACATTTGTTGGCCTATCAATTAGTTTAAAAAGAGAGAGTCATCGTCTCATCAAGGTCATCGTTTCCTTATAGTCCCTCAAAATCGCCTATTTTATAGGTCAGAAAAATACAATGTTGGCAAAATAACGCAAACAAATTACCCGACTAGAGATTGAGATCAAATTGAAAAATAAATATGATGATGAACCTAAATTTATTCCAGTGACAAATTTAAAACTGATCCCGCTATCAGTGAGAGCAAAGCAGTAAGTTAGCAGCAGAATATAGGATACAACAGACATATACTTTTACAAGCATATTTATTTTGAACGGTATTAAAAATAAGGCAACTATTGGCTGGTATGAACTACAGCAAAACGAATCGTCTTTTTATAGGAAATCGGATCAGTATACGAGGGATGCATGGAAGATTTTGGTCTTATTCAGATTGCATTGCGAGAAAACTCGTTCAACCTCTGCCGAAGAATGCGGAATAAGTAGAAAATTCACAAGAAACTTTCTTTCGTTTGAAACACAGCAGTTTTCTCCAACAAGTTTCCAAGTTATCAGATGCAGATGATTGCCGGAATAGGCCATCGAAAATCATTTTCGATGGCCTTTTCCGGCGAAAGACCGCTTTCAAATAATTTCGGATATTGTTTAATAATCGATTTGAACTCCTTCAAAGTGTGCAGCTTCATGGGGTCAAAGCTTGATGCAATAGTCAGAACTGGATCGTTCAAATGAAAGCGCCTAATGATCTGTTAATCAACTTGGTATAGAAAGCACAGCAGATCGAGTAGAAAGCCTCCTTCCTGGTATCATCGAGAGTTCCGGTTCTAAGCATTTCTTCTGCTGCCATTCCGATGTATATTTCCGACTTCTTACGAAGATCTTAAACTTCTAGTTCCGTCGGTATTTAAGGTAATCATGCTCAAACATATTTGCTAGGAGAACCACTAGCGGCACTTCAGCTGATCTGAATTGAAAGAACAGTATTTTTGTAGAAATCCCTGCATGAATTTCTGCCAAAATTTGTGAGGCAATCTCTTGCGGGACTTTGAAACAAACACGGAATACTTGAAGAAATTATTGATGTAATTTATGGAAAACTTTATGTTAGAATCATGGCAGTCATCCTTAACCAAATTTAAAATTAAATCGCCAACAGCCCGTTGCAGACTTTTGAATGAAAAGAATTAAATATCAGAGACTATGGAGTTCGTGCAAAAAAATCTTCTTAGATTTTTCCTACAAATCTCTAAAAATTACTTCAGGAATTACCTTATAGCTTTGTGTAGTTCTTTCAGGTGTCCTGCAGGATTTTTTTTAGAATCATAAAACTTCACAAGTTCAGTGATTCCTCCAAAAATTTCATTACGGGAAAGTTTTGAAAAACCACCGATGCGATGCCAGAAGAAACCCCTGGGAGAATTACTGGAGGATTGCCTACAAACTCCTGAATGATACCTACAGAAACGCCAGAAGAAATTTCTTGAGGAATGTCTGAGAACTTTTCATAGAATCTTTGAGAAATTTTATAGAATTTTCTTAAAAAAATTACGTCAAAAATTTTATGGAGAAATCATTTGGGGCACACACACAACTGATTTTCAGTCTGTCATCTGTCACTGTAGTGTCAGTGTCAATTGTTTTCTTTTGCTTTATGGGCCTTAAACAGCACACTGAAATTAGAATGAGTAAAAAGGATTATGGTACATGTATTTTTGATTTTTGATTTTGACTTCTATGCATGAGGTGAAGTGTAAAATTTCCTAGTTTTCCAATTAAATTGTTCTTCTCTAGAACTCGTGAGAGTGTTCAAGAAAAGTGAAACGAGTTCCTATCTTGTTTTATTGGATCATACTTTTCAATAGAATACAATCTTCTATGAATTATAAAGAATGACTAGAAAACACATTATTTGCGTATTTTAGTGTATTTCTTCTCTTGTATTATGCAAATGAATACCTACCACGTTTAATTGTTTTCACTCATTGTCCTTCTTTTGTGGACTATGTATGTATCTACTTGGTGACACGGTGATTAATTTTTGAAATTTCTTGAAATTTTTAGAGACCTGAAAAACATACACACTTAGAAAATTTTACAGTATTCGGTAATTTTTTACCGAACTTTCAACAACTGAATGTTCGGTAATCCGATTTAACGGATTTCGGTAAAATTTTACATATCTCAGGTATTTTTTTTACAGATATGGAGGTATTTTTTTACAGACATGGAATGTAACGCAATTTTAGACGAAAAAAATATAACATGTTATGAAATGCTGCAACAACGAATTCGTGAAATGTGAAGCGATATGAATAGAAACAAAGACAGCTAACGCATCTTTCAAAGCTGTATCATCCTCAAGAAACGGAAGAGAATTGGAAAGAGGAACTTTGCACGAAAGAGATATGGCGACATTCCTTTATTATGTAACGCAAAAATTCATTGTTTTAGAGAACTAGATGGTGTGAGCAAGAGGAGAAAGACATTGAAAGTGTGCGACACTCGAGGATCTGATACAAGCAGCCACAACAAAGTTTTTGGAAAAAAATTGTGATGAAGGTGCAATTTTAATAAGACATTGAATCAGCATACAGTACTGGGCAATATAAATCATACACTTTTCCAAAAAACGCATTATATGTCATATTTTTCTTATTATGACAGATACATCTTTTGCCTTTACAGGGTGTTCAATAAGTTCGAATACACTTTAAAAATGTTTTAAAAAATGAAAGTATCATGTATATTTTTTCTGAGTCATTTTTTATTGAATCAATGTTTATTGCTTTACGACATATTAGCTGGGTGCACCCCTTTTTGTGCTGTATGACGAGTTTGAGACGTTTCTCAAAAAGAATCGCTCGCGGCACACACCTGGTCCATCGGCATCCCGTCTCGGAGGAATGAGCTTCTTAAATTGGTTCATAGTGCTCACGTGATGATCGCTCTGCATGCACCATGCATTAAAGTCCAGGAGAGCTGGGAGGCCACAAATTAATATCGAAAAAAACAGTCAAATTCTCCCGACACCACGCTCGGACGATATTCGCCGTGTTGGCCGGTACACCGTTCTGTTGAAAGACGTAATGATCCTTTCCGTAGAGTTCTCGAAGTGCCGGGCCACAACTTTCTCCAGAACCTCGGATTTATAGTACGTGATCGACACATTCAGGTCATTTCGATCGCGCGGTACATTTTTCGACAAATCCGCTACCTCACCACCTTGATGGCTGCTGGCTTCCTCACCGAACGCGGCCGCTCGGATCTTGTTCGGTCTTTGGCCGAGCCCGACTTATGGTACCGATGAATGGTGGTATAGATGAAATTCCGCTTCATCCTGTGGGATGTCAGCCGCCGCAATATATCACCGGGTCGTGCACCTCTCGCAAACAACTTTAAAACGACGTTGCGGTAATCCTCCTAATCCGACGTTGCGGTAATCGTTCGCGGTAAACAAACAACAAATAACGAGCATGTCGGTAAGCCCATATATGAGGCTAAATCTGACCCCAATACTAATACACAGAATGCGCACTGTGCGCACCTACAAATCTATGAAAGCTTTGCTGTTTAGTTTGCTAAATACAGAGGCCAAGACGTTCATCAGTTTAAAAACGTCCTTTCTCTCGAAAATATTGCCAAGAGATTCTGAGGGGCTTTGGAGTGAGTGTCAAGGACGTCATCGTTCCGCAACACACCGTGAGGATGTCAGGATTGTCTGGATTTCAGGATCGCTAATTTCATATTGATTGTTGGACGTACTGTTCGTAGGTGGCTCAACGACAGTTGATTAACGAGCTGTTTTGCGTCCAAGCGAACTTTCATTAGCAAGCGGAACCAGAAGAAGCGGCTGTAGTTTGTCAACAAATACCCTGGTTTGTCGGTAGGAAACGGGTGGACGCACGAGAGTAAGTTTGAACAATTCGGAAAAAATCGGTGCTCAAGAGTTTGGAGAGTTTTTGTTGAAGCACTCGAGGATCGATAAATCTAAAGACATGAAGGTGGAAATATCATGGTCTTGTTAACGTTCGCGTGGTTTCGACTAGGAAGTTTGGCACATATCAAAGAAATCATGGCTACTGATATATACATCGACTTGCTCTGCAAAAACTGGCCTGGAAACCAATTTCATCTTTCAACAGTACAACGATCTTCAAGTCGAACCGAATCAAAATGCTATAATGTTTTCCGAATTGCCCTGATTTGAATCCAATTGAAAATTTGTGGAGTTATCTGGACGATAAAATGGACAAGACATCCAACAAGGCAATCAACAAAAATAACTATTTTGAAGTTCTCGAAACAGCCTGGGAACATATTGATCCAAAATACCCCAAAAAGCTTGTCAGAAGAATGCTGTCGATTGGAAGCTCTGTTGTTAAGAGGGTTCACACTAAATATTGAAAGATGAAGAATAATAACAAAATTAGGAGTATGATTTATTTTGCCCATTTTGAAATACCGCGTAAACAATAAATAGTTTATTGAGCATGTCATGCACATTCCTAAATTTTTCATGTCCGCACAATTTTGTCGTATAAAATTACTGTCTATGCCCAGAAGAAACTTACCCCTACCATTTGAATCAGCAGAGATATTGAAGGAAATAATAAAAGGTATGTGGTGTATGATTTATTTTGTCCAGCACTGTAAGGCTCATTTTATCTTTTGCACAAACATTCAAGTGTGGATATTGTGGTTCGCCGGGTAAGAAGGGTCGGTGGAGAAGTACATATTTAATTGTGATCCAAATTATTCGTTCGTCATGCTCGTCGGGCCACCCTATCTTTGAACAAATAAACAACTGTCCCATTTTGTAAGTGACTCCACACGGAAAAAAAATCCGTGCCCGGATCCGTGAACTGCAGTCATGACTTTGAGAACAAGCAAAAATACACCGTGAACTGAATCACATAATCATGAACTAAATCACGTTTTCAGGTAAAAATCCTGAAAACGTGAACTAGTTCACGGTCCGTTTTCATTTTTGTGAATGCTTTTGTTTCTGTGCAGCAACATCCGTACTGTTGGTGTAGATCGGTCCAAGTTGGCTCTCAGGCGTTGAGATGAATTACCTTGTTTTCCTAATGGAATACCACTATCACACTCTGTGAGTGGCCCCAATAGCATCCTTACTTTTGGTTTAATCGGTCCAAATCGGCTTTCCAGCATTGTATAACATCTCCTAGTTTCCCAATGAAAAACCACTATCACATTTTGTGAGTGGCATCCTTACTGTTGGTTTAAACCGGTCAAAAACGGCTTTTCAGCATTATTGAAAATCACTTTGTTTTCACAATGGAAACCCACAATCACACTTTGTGAGTGGCTCCAACAGCATCCTTACTGTTGGTTTAAATCAGTTCAAAACGGAAATCGCTCTTGTTTTCAAATATTTAACTTGGCAGCTTATCGTTTACCAAAACGAACCCTGCTGCTCCCCAATCCTGTTATCCAAAATCCCAGTGATTTCTCATGGAAGTGCAGTGGACTCCGCGGCTTCCAATAAAGCGAGTATCACGTCAACATGTTCCTACTCTTTCCTTACTTGACTGGCATTCGGACGGGGCCGGCGCCGGTATTCCCTAAGTTTGGGATCACCAGTTTTTACACATTGAAGATATATGTTGGTCCCAAGCATCATCTGTTGGTTCTCTGCGTAATAACAGCTAATCTGGCAACAACGGAGTAGCAACCTCGGGCGCTCAATCATGCTCATGCATGCTCATGCTCAAACATTCGAGTGTGGGTATAATTTTAATTGTTTATTTTTTATTATTTTTCTCGGGTATCGTAGTCTGGTTTCTATGTTTTTATTTATTATTGAACTACGGCTTGTAGACTTTTGATTGCAGAAATCATCAAGATATGAGGTCTATCAGGAATAACCACTACAAATCTATTCATCTTTGATGCGTTGAAAATTGAACATTTAGTGATGGATGCTTATTGTTTCTTTTAATTTATTTTGCAATCTCTGCTATTGTTGTCGTACATGTAAGGTGGACAACGGATTCAGTCCTTTCCTGATACATCTCCAAATATCGAAATCGTTATCGAGTAATTAATTTTTTTTCTTCCAAAAGTGCGTGTTTTTCTATACATGAGCATTATGCGTCAAATGCTCAGAGTTTATCGTTGTGCTTGAAATAGAACCTTGGTAGACCAAAGTCGTTCTCCACCCTACGACGAGAGCCAGCTATTGCATAGAAGTATTGATGTTCGATTCGTTTGGGTAGCTCCACTGTCGGAAATTTCAATCACTCTTTAATTGGATTGATGATTAATTTTGCTTGATCCCTTCGCATTATGGGCGAGAAAACAAAATTTGGTGAAAAATAAAATTTAGCTACATGATTCAGGGTTCATTTAAAAAAAAGTAAATAGTAATTATTGATATTTGATAAAAGGACATTTTGAACATTTTTGAAAAATGATCCAAACTTATCACGAACTTTGTTTACGAACTATGCAAGTAGATAAATATCAATGATTTGACATGTAAATTCAATATTCGATTGTATTTTTTTAACCTTAGACCTATGGGATTCGCAAGGATTTGTACGGAAGCTATTCTAAGGTCGTTTCAAAATAAATAATGTTGCTGAAGAATATGAAAAAATAATACTGTTTACTCGTTGCAATATAAACAATATCAACTTGTTAAAAAAACAAATAACTCAGCCATCCGCCATCCTGTATAAGCAAAAAATATTGAAATCCATGCCTGTCCATAACCTAAGAATATTTGTAGGTCAAATCCTGGAAATTCCAGAACTGCTAGGTGAAAAATGTGGAAAAATAGTTATTTTAACAGTCCAGCAATGAATGAATTAAACAGTAGAATAATCAAAACATGTGAGCAAATAAATATATGTAAAATCATTGTAAATTACCTAATTGCTTATTGACAAACAAAATGTCACAATACGAAATCTTGTGCATCAGTTTCTTTTAAATGGTGAAAAATGTAATAATTTAGTTCAATTAGTAACAAGCTATCACCCCAAAGCTTTTTAACCTCCATAAGTCATGAAAAATTGCCGTTAAGTCAAAAAACTAGTTTGTAATTTTTGCCGCGAAATTTATATTTCTGACCCATAGTGTTATGTAGAGCTCACCGAGTGATGGATTGGTCATGCCGTTTTTGTGGGGTATGATAATAATGGGGCAGCATTGGGATGCGAATGGGGTGTGTTTTTGTTTAGCTAGTAGAGCAGTAGCGACATAAACAACACAAATGAATAGATGCGCTCAGTTTGCCTTGGGTAGTTTTATGCGGTATTAGAGCATACGGCGCAAAAGAGGTGCGAGTTTGGATGTTTTCTCGTAGTGTGGTGATTTGTGCCCAATTATCGTTTGATATAGGGTCGTCTGTCTATATAGTAGATTTTGAGTGTTTTCAGTGTTCCGCTAGTGAATTCAAATGGATAATGAGAATGGGTTTCAATTCTACTTACAGCCAACTATGATCCCGAGGAAGACGAGTATGCGACCGACAAGAAGCAAAGGAATGGGTTCTACAACTCGGAGGAATCGATGGAAAACAATAACGCTCCGATTTGTCGACAGCCGGCCAGCATAGGGCATAGCAGCATTCTGAGGTGAGACTTAAAGATCAGATATGATGCTCAACTGTAGAATGAAAATCGAAGGAAAATTATGTATTCTTTTAGGTTAATTCTAGGTGCCTTTATAAATGAAGGCAGTGTGGTAGATAAGTTTAACAACTGTTGGAAATATGAAAATGACCGAGTTAAGCATGAGCATGAGCATGATTAACCGCCCAAGATTGCTACTCCGTTATTTCCTGATCAGCCGTTATTATATAGAGAACCAACAGATGATGGTTGGAACTCAATGTGTAAAAACTATAGACACTCATAGTAATAGACCGGCCAACGTGAATCTGATGTATCCAAAAGAACTGTCATTGGTGTATCCAAAACGTGCAGATCAAAACAAGAGTTCTAGGGTTTTTTTTTTTTCATTAGGGCGAATCTACAATTGAGAGATTCTCTCCGGGCTCGCTCTCTTTCATTCATAAACGAATCACCTTTGCGTTTTTCATTCTACTATTTGTAGAGTATGCTAGCCAGCACTGTTGTGTTTCGATCTGTACTAAATAATGCCTCGTAAGTTTTATAATGGCGCTGTAATGAATGAAAGAGAGCGAGCCCGGAGAGAATCTCTCAATTGTAGATTCGCCCTAATGAAAAAAAAAACCCCTAGAGTTCTTAATCAGTAGGAAGTATTGTTGCTGCAACAGAACTATAATGGAAAATGAAAATTAAATAAATATGTGTAAATAAATCATAGACGTGGTGGTTGGATGGTGAATTTATTTTAAATGTAATGAAGTGATAACAGTGTTCAATCTAGGCACGTATTTTGTTTGATATAGATTTTTTTTTTAAATATACATTGATTTACTGTCACAACGTTTATCTCTGATAAATTTAGTACGATTGAATTTAACACGAAATTCAATAAAACGTTTGATGAGTTTTTCCTTCATGTCATGACACTTTGGGATATGTGATGCTGGAACACCAGACATCAATGAAAAGAACCGAGTTTCAAGATTATCGTGCAATATCATCAATGCTTCAATTCGATGTTTGAATATTTCCTCTAGTTCAATAAAGAGGTTAAAGGTCTCTGGATTTACTTTAGTGAGAGCCCTTCCAGTGTAGTCTTAAAGTTCTGTAAAAAAAAGTGTACTCCGCTTCAAAATCGTCATCAGTGACACAAATGCTTACGCAATCATGACAAAAATGTAACTGTTTTGACACCTGTTTGACTATCATTCCAGCGAGATAATAAACCACGTTTTGTTCCGATGATCGATTACAAAGAGTTTAAAACTCTTGCACTAAAGCATCGTCTTCTGGTACCTCTATGTCTGCGGTATCAGCTTTTGACGTTGTTGGTTGAGGAGGTTCGGGGATCTTTCTCTTAGCCATTGAAATACTCTTCAGCTGATCAGAGAATCCAACGTGCCATTTTTTTTTCTCTCTGTTCGGGACAAACCACGGCGACCAGTAATTTGATCTATTGTAGTATATCCCGTATGCTTTGTTTAGTGCATGTCGAGTTACCTCATCACTATTGAGAAATGATGAGGTATTCGGTGTTGGTACAGTGGTCATTGTTTGTTTTGTTGGCAACGAATCAAATTTTATTGAAAGTTTCCGCTATTTGAACCCTTTGAGGAGTGAGAGCACTCTTCAAAGGCGCGCCCCTTTATCAGTCAAAATCAGATTCATTGCAAAGAAAACAAACTATGACTCCGATACTGACCATGCATCAGAACCCTAGTCATAACCAATTCAAACTATAGAACATCAAATAGTCAATGAGAATTCACATAAATGAAGACTAACCATGTTTTACTTATTCTAAGCTCATCCTCGCACAATTGCAAAACGAGTATTGTCACTTTTCATAAGACATAAAATGTAATAAGGACTAAAATATGTTCCTTTGACTACAAATAACAAATATGTTCCCTAGTTTGAATTAATTCGGACTAGGGTTCGGTGGTAGATCTGATACCCCGTAACGCACCACGAAAAGGTGATCTACCAACGTTACGGGTCAACGTGCCATTGATTTGAGTCCCATTCGTAGGAAGTATTGCGTACATCCGTCATATAATGTGCCATCGTGAGAAGTATCAAGCTGTCTTATGCCTGTAGTACTGATGGACAAATCTGTCGTTGCCTCTATTGTGAGAACACGTTTTCTAGACAGTCTTGCGTTAATCGGCCACCAAAGAAAAAGTCATACTTTTTCACATCCAAAAAGTATTGATGTAGTCGTACACTCAAAAAAATCGACACGTTGTTTTCACGTGAAATATCACGTAACATTTATGTGATTTTCACGTAGAATGTGAATTCACGTGGAAATCACGTAGCTCTTACGTGAATTCCACGTGTTTGTTACTGGTTTTGGAAGTGGACGAAAACTACGTGCGTTTCACGTGGATGTAACGTGTCGATTTTTTTGAGAGTAGCATACTATCTGTTGTCAAAATGGCTGATGATTGCCATGGTTTCCAATACTGCTTGGTTCCCACTTTACATTCTCCAACCATTAAACGAAAGTTGGTGAGAACCATGATAGCGTAAGCTTTTTCATTTGTGTGGCTCAACGCTAACCCCGGAGATCTGGCGTTCATATATGCAAACCATAATGAAACATTCTAGATTCTAGCAAAAAAAAGCCGTTGTGAGAATGTCCTTTCGGTTACATTCAGCACTAAAAAAGCGCAGAGAAGAAACCACAGTATGGTTTGCGAACTTTGGAGCATTTTTAACCTTCATTTTTTCTAAATTCGATTGTGGTCTAGCCAAATTTACGTCTTCCGCCGAAAATCCACAGGACATTTTCAAATCGCATGCCTGTTCGTACTGAACAAGTTCCGTTCAATGATTGATATTAACAACCGAACTGATAAGCCCATGCTTTTTAAGCATCTTTTCTGGTAGTACTATCGTTTTGTTACTTATCCAACCGTGAACCAGACTTTTGAAAACGTGAACAACGTCAGGTATTATTTCCAATGTTCGACGTGGATCCAGAGGATGTGTGATAGGGGTATTAACATAACCTTGTCGCGTGAATGTAAAACACCAACTGCATTCCTAGTTTTATGTTTCCTGTAAAAGTAAAATTAATCCTTCAATTGCAAAGTAAATCAAAATAAATTTTTAAATAAATACCTCCACAATCACTGATAACAGCATGCACACGTAAGCCAACATGGTATGGTAGCCTATGATCTGCTTCTAACGGGTTCTCAAGCCCACCGCCATAAAAACTAACAATCTGGTGGTTGGTTGACATCGATGGAATTGAATGGTCTGTGTACGACCACTGAACACTCAGTTTTTGTCTTTTGCTTAGCATATTTTTCATTTTCAATTTCGTCGTCGGAATTATCCTTAGGACGTGCGATAACTTGAGCAACGTCATGAAAATAAGGAATCGCCTTGCCCATTTTTGTTTTAGTACAAATACTCCTCTCTGAAGTGCAATCATGGGAAAATAAATTTGAGTTGTTGGAAATATCATTTATTTTTACCGGAATTTACACTGCATATGCGATGTCTTTTCGAAAGCAAAAGATCACCTGGAAATCCACAGAACTGCAGCCACAATAAGCGATCAGTTTTATGCACAAGGAATCTTAAAAAGGATACATTCTTGAATCCCGCACGGAAACGGGATTCATTTTGACACTGCGGAAACACGCATTTCATTTTATATAGTTCGCACTTAGGTTCGCATATAATATTACGGACTTCATTTGATATAGTTTGCACTTTATATTACGGTAACATTGCGTTTTCCAAAAAAATAGTTCGAGGGAGCAGCGAGCACATTGATTATTTTTTTCGAGGTAGCCAGCTGTGTGCTAGAACTTTATACAGTATTGCCAGAAAAATTGAAAATCTATCTTATAAAATGAAAGTTACCAGTTTTCCGGATTTTACATTGTCCAGTCTATTACATGAGTGTCTATAGTTGAAATCTCTCCCGGGAGGGTATCGTGTACACTGTACTCCGCGTGGCACCAACAGTTTGGTCAAATCGTAATTCAAAATGTATGGGTTATTCATAAGTACCCTTATGATCTTTCCACGCTGCTGCCGGGTGACGGTCCCATTCCGATGATTAGTTTTAAGGGCCACCCACAATAGATACGTTTGCGTTCCGTTGACGTAAATTTGACAGAAAACCAATGGGAAATCTGTCAAATTCACGCAAACGCATCCGCAACATATCAATTGTGGGCCAGCCATTTGGCTTTCTTACAATCTCCAATGCTGTCTAGTACATTTTAAGTACGCGTCCCAAAGCATTCATAGAAAAAAAACAACGCTTTTGCAAGCTTAGTCCACGGTGGATTTTCTAATGATTTCCGGTAGATTTTCAAAACGAAATGATTTGGTTGTTATGGTTGATTTTTTTTTTTACGAGCACATGGCGATCAAAACCGTCCACGAGAAGCACTGTCGGAAGCAAGCGAAAATACTGGTTCAATTACTTGATGGGCCATGCTTCCGCCATTCTATTTAATTTCGTTCAGAATACCAGACATCGGTTTGTTTCCATATAACGGCGCACTAATCTTACGAACTCATGCATTTCGCCTCAACTTTCGAAAGGGAATGTCAAATTGTATTTGCACAGGGCCTCATTATTAAAACATGACGGAAAAAAAACTTTGCAAACTCTCTTTCGTACGGCAAAGGTAAAATGATTCAGAACGAACAAACAAATATTGGTAGGTAGGAACCTAGGCACCCATTTCTGCGCGTTAACGATGTTCTTCCGTTTCCAAAGGAGACACATGGAGATGGTAAATTTCGTTATTGTTCCATATTCAAACTGCTGATGCCTTGCAGAAGCGAGATAACGAAGACTTTTCCAAATTCACACATCGCATGACACAATATGTATTTAAAAAAAATAATCCAGCCAAGTTTAAGCGACGTTCTTTTTTCTTTTGTTTTTGGTTTTTTTAATTGGGGTTCTCTTACCGGCAGGAGAAAGAGTTGGGTGACTTTTGAATCTGAATATGCATGTTGAGACAGGCCGAGAATCGCTCTGGCTTTCTGTCGCTCGCAAGGTTGTCTGCATAAAAAAAGTCGTGATTTGTTTTCCTGTTATGTTTTAATATTCTTCTATTTGCTTGGTTCGATTTCATTTTAGCTGTAAAGTACACGAGGATGATCTTCGTCGGGAAATTCAAACCAACGTACCAATGCTGGCGCCCGAGGTCATGGCCGTGTTTGCAAACTCACAAATCTTCCAAGAACATTCCCCACCGAAGTCAGTTGCGAAAAGTCCAGCCTCTGTTAAGTTTGCCATCTCGCCAGATTCACCCCCGATCGAGGCTTCATCGGTGCCATCCCTGGAAAGCAGTGCATCGACGCTCAAACGCGAGGATGACTCCGACAAACTGCTGAAACGACTTGAAGGTAACGATTGTCACTAGCACTTCATACACAATGCAACTCTCGTCTCGGTGTTTGGAAGCGCACTACTTCTATCACAATACACACCTACCTACCTACCTAGATGGTGCCGATCAGTTTGCATGAACTACACTCGAAATATGTTTCATCAGAATTCCGCAGGGACATTAGAAATTAACACGCATGATTAGGGACCATAGATTTTAGCATCTAAAGTAGAGACATCACATTGTAAAAACAATATCATATGTATCTGTTATGCAAGGACTTTTGTTTATCATATTGATACTAAAGTGAGGACAGTTTAGAACGTAAATTAGAGCATTTTCTGAAATAAATCATAGAATGAGATAAAATAACGAATTGGATGTTTTGAACTAACGTCTTCAAAATTACACTAACAAGGTGAGTGCATCATTGATATTTATGTGGCTTGTTCATGGTACATCCAATGTGAGGTTTTATAGCATTTCAGTTAACGCTTCATGAATCATTACATACTACATCTCATATCATACTGCTTCATTTGATCAACTTCCATAAATTGATAAGGGTGGTGAGAATCACATGTCACATCTGTTCTTAACTTTTACAAATAAAGCGTCGCAATTAGCCTTGTTGATTGATTTCGTTCCTCTAGTTTTTCTTTGGCAGTGCTATAAATGATCATTTCGACTCAAGGCAATTAATTTTTCCGATGGCTCGTTCCAGAGGCTGATTTTTTAAATATTGTGTATGATGAAATTGTGGAACTTAATTGATTTTAAAAATTTGTCTATATAGGCGATATATGATTTACACCCCGTTCACACTACAACTTATATTACATGAAATAGACTAACATATGTAAATAAGTCCTGGGAAAAATTCAAAAGCATGGTACTTGAAATCAAACAATCGGATTTTAAAATGCTCTTCAGGGTATTTTATTCTATTAAAAAATTGCTGAAAAATATATTTACAGTACGCTCAATGGACCATTATCTTCTATTTTACGCAGTGTACGGCGAACATGTTGAATCAGGTTCTGGACGGTGTCTATGTCTATTTCTTTCATCTTCCGCTTGATTCGATTAACCAATTGTTGCTCATTGTTAGCTTCCCAGCCATCGTCGTACACCATACGTTTGAGAACACTCCAAAAAAATTAAATTGGACGAGCCTGAGGCACGTTAGGTGGATTGTCCTTTTTCGGTACAAATGGTATGTTTTGCTCAGTTAGCCAATCTAATGTTTTTTCGCGTAATGACAGCTTGCAAGATCCGGCCAAAACATGATTTCGTCGTCAGCGTGATATTTTTTGATGAATTGCTTCAACTTCGGCAAGCATTGGCTGATATAAACGTCAGAATTGACAGCTTTGGCCTTGTTTGGGCGTATCAAAGGTGCCGAGATACCCTTCGATGACATGGCTGCCCACACTAACACCTTGGGCTCATATTTTGATTTGCTGGCATATTTAACATCATCTGGTGTTGTTTTAATGTTAACAGTATAGAAACCATCGTTGCCACTCAATTCATGGTGCGAAAACGTGAAGTAAGATTCATCATCCAAAATTATGCACTTTCCATTTGCAAAATGCTCGCGACGATGTGCACGGCAGCATTTTGGTATTTTTTCGAGTTGTTGCTGTGTATATTTTGGTGCACGCTGACGTTTCCGATAGATTACGTAATGTTTTCTCAAAATCCGATGGACTGTCATGTTTGAAACCTGAAATTTTTGTGCTAATTTGCGTGTTGATTGGCCAACCTTGTTTTCAGCGCTTGACAGCAGTTTTTTCGATGTTCTGGCACTCAATTTTGTTGGGCGACCACTTTTCTTTTTATTTTCCGGTTCTTTACCGACAATCTTTCAAAACACGGTATATTGTTGATTTTGATCGTTTTTGAACACGCTCAAAATTTCACTTGTACTAAGCCGTCCAAAAAGGTTGGCGACTTGTGCTCGTTAATCCAGCTTGTACGACATTTTTAATGGAAACTACTGCGCAAATTGAGTTTAACAGTTCAGTAGGAACACAGATGAACGTGACAAGTACATTGGTCGACATCTGTGCGTTTGTTAATGCTGTCAAATAAACGCCTGAAAGTATTCTCAGGACTTATGTTACACATGTTATCTTGATATCAGCATCTATAAATCAAGCAAAACAATGCATTAGGTCCTAAGTAACAATGAGAGACTCTCTTTGTCGACTTTCTCTTTGGGCTCCTACGGCTATGAAGAAACATGTTCAACTATTTTCAACAAACAGTACGGTAGCATAAAGTGTGATTAGGGATTCAATACGTTGAAAACATCACCAAATCGTTAAATAGACAAGCTATTAACCAAAGAGAAAGTCGACAAAGAGAATCTCTCATTGTTACTTAGGACCTAATGCATTGTTTTGCTTGAAATCTTGTTTTCACTGGAAATAATGTGCATGGCATTTGGTTGGGGTTCTGCCAGATTGCACCAAGCGACTTTTGAGTCATTCTGTGTAATTGATCCCATACAATCGACACGAAATATTTTTTTCGGTGAATTATGGAGATGGATCACTCAAATTAGTCATTGGTTACGAATTTCAAGAACCACTGATGTGATTAATCTTGAAATTGAAAAGTTCTGTTTGTATCTGTCGGACAAAACTGATGATTTTCGATTGGCGCTTGGTGCGATTTGGCAGAACTCCGACCATTTGATATCAAGATCAGGGCCCTACATCGTCGAAGGATTAAATGGACAATGAATCGCGTTGTATTCATTTAACTCCACTTCAATAGCTTTCGTTTAGTGAATAAATCTTACCTTCACCGATTCTCTCCCAGTTCACTACCTCTCAAACGTGAGTAAGTTGAAATTCATTTGCGATCTTGCCACCATCGAAAGCGTTTCAATTGAAATTCGGGCTTGCTTCAAACAACGTGCCAGTGTTGCTAGAAGTATTGTCATTTGACGATGCACGCATTGCTGTAACTTTGTTCGATAAAAAGCTACCCGTGCTGACAAGTGCGTTTCTGAATGATAATGTGGCGACTTATTGAAATTGCATTTGTTGCATTTGCGCAGGAGTTGTGAACACAATAGGAATCGCGTGAGAGCAACTTAAATATCAGCAAACTCATTTATCATTTCATAAAATGGGTGATTATTGTGTTCGGTGATTCAATAATTTTATCTGGTGGCACTGTTTCTAGTCTTAAAAATAATGAATACCTCAGAAATGAATATGAATCCGCACGTATTGCATGAATTTCAATTGTCCTGCTTCATACTAGTTTGACACCGAAGGCTATAATAAACACCGATGAATGAAAAGCTTAATCGAAAATGTTTGTTTGAAGATTGATTTGCTGAAGCTGACTAAGAAGTGGCTGTCAAAAGAAGATATTGTGTTTCAATTAATAGAGATGAATGTTCAGTTCATCGTTCCACGACGATTTTCAATTGAAAGTGAAATTGTATGACCCTGATCAAGATACTCTATATCACGTAATATAGGTAAACGGGGTATTATACCTGGTACAGACATACAACGTACAGCGTTGTACGAACTGTCAAATACTTTAATCCAGTACCTAAAAACAGGTACTAGACTAAAGGAGTACAACGCTGTACGTTGTATGTCTGTCCCAGGCATTAAAGTAAGACAAATCATGGTAAAAAAAATTTCTCTACATACATTTTCACGGTATTCAGCCCAAAAAAATCAGGGATTCAAACGATATTTGCTTCAGAGGAGCAAACTTTAATAGAAAAGTTACGCATCAAGTCCTAATATTTTTGGTGGTTCAGTAAACTTGGATGTGCGGGAGGTGAACTCGGCGTAGTGATTGACATCTATAACTCTCACGCCAAGGTCACGAGTTCAAACTTCACCCCGAATAAGTCAAGAAAATACACAAAAGGCGTTAATTTCCTACAGATGGCGTTGGTAATCGCCAATGTGAACCATTTTCTATGAGGTTCACTTCTTTAATGACGGCTGTCAAAGTTTCCGCCATTTCTGTCCACGCATTCATTCGTGACAACAGTGAGAAGAGACCGATCAGCAAGTTTTTTTTTAATGGAAAAATCCGAGTTTCGAGTTTTGATAAAATACTATTTTCTACGCAAGAAAACGGCTGCCGAAACCAAAGCCAAGCTGGATAAGTATTTTCCAGACTCTGCTCTGTCGATACTAACGATTCATAAGTAGTTTGCTGATTTTCATTGTGGCCGTACGAGCACCGTTGACGCACCGCGTTCTGGACGCCCAAATGAAGTCACTACAACACTAGAACACTAGAACGTCGATAAAATCCATTATATAGCATTGGAGGATCCAAAAGTAAAATTGAGAGAGCTAGCTAAGGTTTTAGGGATTTCAATGGAACCTTTGGCATTTCAATGGCAACATCATGCATTCCGTTTTGGGTATGAAAAAGCTCTGCGCGCGGTGGGTGCCCCGTTTGCTTACAATGGACCAAAAACGCATTCGTGTTACAATATCTCAGGAGAATTGGAGCAAGTTTACCCGCAATCCGAAGGAGTTTGTGCGCCGATGCATAACCATGAATGAAACTTGGATCCATTACTACACACCGGAGTCATCGCAGCTGAAAAAACAGTGGGTTTCACCGGGCAAATGTGTTCCGAAGCGCCCGAAAACGCAACAATCAGCGGAAAAGACTATAGCCTCCGTATTTTGGAATGCGCAAAGTGTAATATTAATCGACTATCTTGAAAAAGGTAAAGCCATAACAGGCGCATACTATGCAGTGTTATTGGATCGTTTGAAGGATGGAGTCCGGAAATAACGGCCGCATTTGCAGAGTAAAAGTGTGCTCTATTATCACGACAATGCGCCTGCTCATTCATCCTCAATTTCTCAAGCAAAATTGAATGAAATTCGATATCAAAGAGATGGCTCACCGGTAAGCGATTTCACTCGAATGATGAGCTATGAGCTGAAACCGATGGCTATATTGAAGGACTTATGAAAGAGTACTTTTTGGATGGGCTAAAAAAATTAGAAAATCGCTGGACTCGCTGTATTGACCTAAATAAAAATAGATGAGAAATAAAACCGAATTTGGCAAAAAAAATATTTTTTCGTGTTGGATGCTTAAGGGACTTTTCAAGCAACCTAGTAATGACACAAGAGAACAAAAGCAAAACTACGGAGTGATACGGATAAAATTACGTGAAATAAGATAGAGTACTAGTCTCTTGACTCCGCCTAAGATGTAGCGCTTGATTACTGTTTCAATTTCAACTGATAAAGTAATTGAGATGGAAACAATATTCATGTATTTATACATTTACTTAGATAAGATTAACGGTCATTCTTCGTTGGTTGTTCTAAACCACGAATTATTTAAAAACTTGCTTTTTAAAGAAGAAAACTCTCGACGGATTTGAATGGTTTGTCTTGTTTCGTAATGCAATGAATGTAATGTCTTGGTATCGTTAAAAATAATCTGGACAAATATTATTCTCTTTATTTTCAGCTATATTCGCTTCATCGCAAAATTTTACAGAACAAATTAAAATTCAACTAGTTTTGAAGCATTTAAAAAATTTTGATATATGATTAATATCTAAAACAGTGAGAGTCAGTAGGTTTGGAAACCAAATTTGAAAAATATTTCCTTTTCAAACATATTCAAATACTGAAAATTAAATTTAGTTTATATGACGAAATTGAAGGTAGGACTTACGAATTTATTCGTTGTGTTCTGCAATGAAACGGATTTGTACTTTTAGAGAGTCTTCCTTCGTGTTCAATGCCACATGCGCAATTTTCAAAAGCATGACGCATTTGTTGACATAGAAAGAATATTCGTCTATTGAACGAAAATAATGCAAAGAGTTACGAATATTTCGTTACAAATAAAAAAAACCGTCTCTTTGGTGATTGCATGAATAACTGGCAGATCTTCTATATCAACTCGAAAACCAATAAAAACGAAAACGTAAGGAAATATCCAGCTTTTTACCCTTCTTACGCCAAAAGAAGGGTATTAAGATCGCTTAAAAACCCGAAGCCCAGAGAGCCGAGTGTCACATACTATTCGGCTCATGTCGACTAACTGAGCACATGTGTATATGTGTGTTTTTGATAAGGTTCGGGATATCCTGATGGACTGACCTAGCACAAAGGCTTGCACTTGGTCATCGTACACTGTGTCAGAGTGTAGTCAGGGTCGACCTTTGAGAACAGGCCGACTTCTGATCCCACTAAAACCCGGGTCCTTCTGCCACTTTTGCACCCCCCCCCCCCTCCCCACGGGACTGTCCTATGGTATTACTTCGAGGAGGTTCTTGGCCATTTGGTTACAATAGATTCATTTAGCCATTTTGCTCTCACCTAACTTAGTTCAGCCATGCAACTCCTCAACGTAATCGAGATGAGTAACGAGAGATGAGCTCCCCAACGGTGGAGCTATTCGACTCCGACGGAGGATTGTGGATCCCGAAAGCTCCCACATACTGACGCTATTAACTCGAGTTCTCCCCGACTGTAGATCTACCACAATGATAAGGATAGGCCCACGACGTTGCATCATCACCGGAGAACGACACTTCACTCAACAACTTGCTTCTTTATTCCCGCCATTTTCGCTGTAGAGCCAACACGATTTGCGTAATGACCGCATTCGAAGCACTTTTGTCACGACACATTCTGTAGACGACGTTAACTGGGCTGGTATCTGCCCCGACCTCTGCATCCAGTTTTCAATTATGCCGATTACTTCGGTCGCCAGCATTTACACTTCTTCCAATGTTTCGCCTCTCACGGATAATACGATGTCATCCGCAAAGCCAACGATTACTACGCCTTTGGGAAGCTTCAGCGTCAGCACCCTGTTGTACATCCCATTCCAAAGTGTTGGACCAAGGATGGAACCTTGTGGAACTCCAACCGTAATGTTCACCAATTTCCTTCCCACTCGTAGATCAGCACCCAGTTCTGAAAGTTACTGTTTAGAATTCTGCACAGGTAATCAGCGACTCTAATTCTGTGCAGCGGCTCGGAAATTGTCTCCCAGCGGGCGCTATTAAAGGCGCTCTTAACTTCTGCTTGGACGCTATCCTGACCACCGTCCGAATGGCATTAACAGTAGACTTCCCTTTCCGGAAACCGGATTGCATTCTGGATAAATGTCCTCAGCCTACTTCCTGTCTTCGACAACAACACTAATTTCTGAACTTTCCACCTGTTCGGGAAATGGCCTTCCTCTAGACATTTCTGTAGCACATCCCTGAACATTTCCGGGTATACCTGAATTGCCACCTTCAGGGCCACATTAGGGATTCCATTCGGTCTGGGGGCCTTCGCCACTACCATGAGCTCCTTGTTCGAGACTTGCATGCCCGCTACATTACTTTTCTCCTCCTTGCCGGTCAGTGTACGTGGCCACCTCGTGCGTCGAGAAAAGTCGATCTACGATAACCTTCAGTTTCACTGTATATAGCTCTGCAGCCATTGATGGAGTTTTGATCTTCGCCATGACAATGCGCTAGGCGTCGCCTCAGGGGTTAACATCAGCCTCTCGGCACAGCTCCTTGTAGCAGCTCGTCTGGTTCAGTCTTATCTGTCGTTTTAATTCCAGCCTTGCCGCTCGGAACACCACCCTATGTACCTGTCTGTCTGCTGCGGTTTTAGCTCTCTGGACACGTCTTCTGGCTCTGAGACAACTGGTGTGAAGGATGCTAAGTTGCTCATTCCACCAGTAAGCTGGACGCCACTTGTAACTCGGCATGGTTGCATCGCATACTTTTACTAACGTGTTCGTCAGTTCCGGTTCGAGAGTTCGTTGTCGAACCGAAGTGCCTCAACAAAGAGTTCCTTGTCAAAGACCTTCACCTCCCACTTCCGCTCGTAACTATTTGTCCTTCGTATTGCGTCAGGATTTCGCTGGCCAATGCTATACCGGATCGTCAGATGGTCGATATGGGTATACTCCTCACACACTCTCCAGTTCATAGTTGTCATCAGCGAAGGACTACAGAAGGTAACATCGATGAACACACACATGGCTGTGTGTTTGTATGTATGTGGGTATGTATATGTTGCCACTCAGAGGCATAAATCGGTCTTCACATCGCTTTCCTTCTTACATTGTATGTACAAATGGTTTTGAAAAGAATCCTGTGGAATTCCATGGATCATAAAGTGGCTATGTCTCAGTAGCATGGCCTTATACGACAATTATAATAGCATATTCAAAATCAGCGGCCCAAAATAGCTGGGAAACACAGCTTTTCTTTGTAAAATCCATTTTGTGACTTTTTCCCGCCGTTTGTATGCAATGGAATCACTGTGCGGCGTGCTGAAGGGTTAGGATATTTCAAATGAAGACTCGCTAGTGGTAGTGCGATTAGTTAGAAAGTTTCTAAAGGTGACAAAGTAGATCAGATGGGCATGATTGCAACCCTTTATCGATCAAAGCAGATATAAATACGATAGCACATTTTTACACAGTTTCAAGTTCTGCTTTTGTAACGAACGATTTTTTCTCAACCACGATTGAAGGTTTCTCTCAGTCCAAATTCTTCATCGTAGCTAATCATTTCAACCATCAACCCATCAGCAGCACTTGCGCATTCATTGTATCGTGGTATCGTTTTTCTTTTATAACGTGTACTTTTGTCTTTTCATAGGATCTCGACAAGATTTCCATAGCAGCCTATTTGGATCCACGGTCATCCCATCAATCGTAGAAGAAACCCAAGATGACGAAGTGGTCCTGCGACCTTCAAGAGCGCTAATCGAAGCATCAGCATCTTTCAGTGGATCAACCAGTTTAATCAACAAGAACCTTTCCCACCTTCAAGCAGAGCAGCCTTACTTTTCAACCCGGCCAGCTAGTGAAAATGATATTTTCACCATTGCATCCGCTAGCAACTACAATGCCATAAGCATGACCCCAGAGGTACCAGCCATTTCGTATTCCAATTTACCGAAGAACTACTTAGAAACTCCGACGGTGGAAAAGTACCGTGAATCGGTCAGCTTGTATTCCATTCAAACGGCAGGAATGCTGTCCGCTAACGTTGACCTTTCAATGCCAAGGTACTATGGTAAATCAGACCTGATCATGCACAGTGCAAACGAAACCAAGAGCACCAGAAATTTAAATTCTTCCGACATCAGTATGGCCGGCTCGAGCACGCCGGTTTCCAGCAATTCGATCAGACAGATAGAGAAGAGCAAGCGCTTGAAGAACATTCGGACAGCTCTTCCTCCGCTAAACTTGCAGCTGATTAGAGGGAGCTCGTCCTCTAATATCAAGGAAAAAGAAAAGGAGAAGGATAAACTCAAAGCTAAAGACAGTATTAAACTGTAGGATTTAGGAGAAGATACTTAAATTCCTTCCAGTGCCAGCATATCAGTTAAATAAGTACATAATTTGAAACGGTGGAGGGATTCGTTTACATACGTATAACAACTAGAAGATGATCTAGTTGTATGTATAATTCACTTAACATAGCTTAAGACTAGGTATACTTCTTCCAAGAGAATTTTAGGAAATTTAGAATTATGGAAATAAAAAGAATTGAAATTAAAAGTTGCTGCTCTATGCGCTGGAGTAATACGTCCTTTTTGTTTCATTTGAAAAGAACTCCCCATTCTCAAGATAAGGTAATATTAGTAATAGATGTCAAGGGTATGCGCTATAAAGTGTTTTTTAATCGTTACGAAATTTATGTTAATACACTAAGATTTTTTTTGCACGAGGGATACTTTCCACTTTTAGTATGGAACCGTGTAAAAAAAGACTTTTTATATTGCATCGATTTTTTTCTATGTTTTACCATTCCATGTTATGGTCAAAATACAGTTTTTAAAATTTTAAGTATTCACACCAAAAATTGTGATTTTTTTGAAAAACTGCCATATGATTACTTTTGGCCCAAAACGTAAAATGTGATTTGAATTAGGTCGATAAGTTGTTCCGTTCTGGAATTATCGCCGAAAACAACCCGTGTAAAAAAAAATGTGCAAAAAAAAACTTAATGTACACAAGAGGATATATGGAGCGGATCTTCATGAAATTTTACCCCGAAAAATAATTCATGAAATTTAAAAAATCAACTTTTCGTCACATTAAAAAAAATATGTTAGGAAACTCATAGGCCACATAGAAAAAGAATGGGCAATTGAGGGGGTGACCCCGACGCAGTGGTTAACATCCATACCTTTCACGCCAAAGTCACGAGTTCGAATCTCAGCCATCCCCCACCCACAAGTTACGAAAATACCCAAAAGGTATTTGAGTGACTACGACATAGAAATTCCAATGAAACTAATTCTTTAACTTGGAAAATCGAATTAGGCTTCCTGAAACGTGTGTGGTACCAACAACCCTCGGACAGAAGTCTTGGTTGCTTGCTATAAAACCCGAAGTCAGTACGGTCACAACGAGCTTGTGCACACTATAAAAATGACTTCTACTGTGAGGCATGTTTTTAAGCGTCTTGTGAGAGTGATTGAGACAACACAAAAACATGGCTCACAGTAAAAGTCATAAGACTATCCAACGACCAGCAGTGCTGTGAACCCGTCATCGTCAACTCTCTCCCTCTTGCTATTCGGACCGTCACAAACGTCACAAATCATATCGCCGGAATGCAAAGCTTGTACAGCTTGTAAGCTTTTACAAGGACGAACTGTTTTTGAAGAGCTGGAATTTAGGCCTTCTTCTTGGGCATCCTGAAAGTAATTTCTTTAACATTGCATCTTAATAGCTAGCTTCAGTATCTAGCACCGCAGTTAACTCAGAATCTCGTTGTTGTGTCTCCCCAGTTGCCTATCAACTTATATGAGGCGGTAAGTTAGAGAAATTCCAATCAAACACACTCTTTTCCTTGGAATTTTTTCAATTGTCCAACATTATTCTCCGTGATATCTCACGACCGCGGCTTTGTACTCATGACTTAATCGATGACAGGCGTCGTCGTAGACTTCTAGTCGCCGAATCACCGGGCGTATCAACAAATGATAATAATCGATACATCAATTGACAGTCGCGAACATTTTCAACTAATTAAAGCAATCATTTTGAAAATCTATAACGGAATGATTGAGTTATTAGTCTTCAGTTTTTCTTTTTGCAATTTTCCGTAACAGTCCACAGTTCCATTTATTAAATTTTCATTTGGCATGCTACCTTTGCCGCCTGCTGCACTTTGAACTACATAGATACTCTTTAATTTGATCAAATGATACATATTGTTAACAATATGCGACGCATTACGACCTCCGCTGCATTTAAAAAAAAATAGAAAAATAAAATGAAAATAAAATATTAGAGATATCTCAATCAAACGAACTTTTATTGGGTGAAAACGAATTGGTCGTCCTGAAAAAGACGGATGCTTAGTGGTCCGAGTTTGAGTTTAAACCTTCTCGATCTTCTATAGAAGCAGGATATCCCACATCTAATCGCCTTACTGGGTGGATGAAAATTCACAGCTGGCAACAGTTGCTATGCTTTCTTATGACAATGAGGTCTATACAGGTGGTGAAGAGCAGGCTGTTTGTCGGTATTAGTAACGAAAAACGTGTAAACAATCCATGATTTCGGATAGCGACGTAGAACTCCAAAAACAAGCGAATGATAACAAAGCAAGTTAAGTTTTTTCCGCATCCTTTTAGTGCACAAAGAGGCAGTTTTCAGCCGAAACCTTTTAAAAACTATACCAATTACCGAAAATAAACATTCCATCTTGTGATTTGCTGCTCTTGTAAAGTGTTGTTTTTGGAGATCTACGTCACGCATGTTTACAAAAAACAGGCTGTGCATCATCTCACGAACACAATTACAGTATTTTGCATTACACTAATACAATTTAACCACTTCTGCTCCACCTGTATAGACCTCATTGATTTTATGGCTCATTCATATGTTCGCAAATATTGTGCAACAATGCATAAGTCAGTAAGCAGCATCACATTAGCTCCTGTCAATACACATTCTTTCTCAATTAAAAAAGGACCATCGTGTGATTGTTGATTATTTTTTTCTCAAACGTAGTAAATAACAACGTTTTCTTTCGATCTTCATCTCAATTTGCTTGATTTTTCGAAGGATAGACGAGTTCTCTAACTTTTCCCTTAACACTACTCATAAGCTTCTGCACAGTGCTTGCTTGCCGAGTTTTTCGGTGTAAATGGCGTAGCCTTTCACTGCTCCAGGAACATCCTTTCCCTATGGCGAGGTATAAAACTGTGACTCCAGGTATAAACGGGTCCAAGCAATGCCATGCTGAAGGTGACTGGGTTCGATTCCCGGTCTGGTCTAGGAATTTTTCGCTAAGGAAAATTTCTCGACTCCCTGGGCATAGGGTATATGATTTTACTTGACACACAATCATAACTATGCAAAAAATGGTACCTGGCATCGAAAGCTCTCAATTAATAACTGTGGAAGTGCATTAAGAACACCAAGTTGAGAGCAAGCAATAATCTTGAAATGCTAAAAGAAGAAGAAGGCAGAGTTTTATGTTCGTATTTTATGTTGGGTTCAACGTCCATGTTAACACAGCCGAGTTTTTTGGTCAGCAGTTTGTCGTACAGCTTTCGAGCCCTCAGTTTCACAAATTTAGCCTGTTTCGTGCTTCGTTTTGGCTGCATTTGTTTCGGACAACTCTGCAGGCCCATTCTCCCTTGGCACGCACATCTCGGACTGATGCTGAAGGATGACGCTTGAAATAGTCCCTTACCTTTCAATTCTGTAAGGTCCGTGGGATTGGGTTTTCTACCCCGTCTCGGGGAATCTACGAAAGAGCACTGTTGTTGCACCAGTTTTATGATCGAAAGACCACTGACGGTACACCGTTTGTGCACAATCCGTTCTCTTTTTTTCTTTTTTGACGTAGACTACGTCTTACGGCAAGGGTAGGGTGTCAAATGAAAATCTAAAATTTTGCGACCGTCACGAAAAACCGTACGTTTTGTACGCGAATAACTCGAAAAATTCACGATAGATTTACATGATTTCTTCTTCAATCGGTCGGAAATTTTACCGCGCTCCAATTCAATTGTCAAACATTTTTCTCAATCAATAGTAAACTATTGAAAATAACGCAAATATAAGGTGATGTCTTATAATGTCATTTTGCAGAGTAAATTTACCAAATTTCCTATCACAGATTTCAAATCGAAGCAAGGAACGTCTTGCATCATCTTCTTCTTCTTTGTGTTAGAGAGAGACTTTAACCAATCATATCATTTGTCTCCCCATGTACGTCTCGCATGCAGCTGCGAACGGCATAGAAGGCACACTTAGCAAAATTTTTCCTCAGTCGTTTGGCAGCATTGAAGCTGTGCGGAGCTGGTCGCAGGGAGCTGTTCGCTGGGAGCTGGGAGCTGGTCGCTGGGAGCCGGTTGCTGAGAGCTGGTCGCTGGGAGCTGGTCGGGGAGCTGTTTCAGGCTCCACCAAGCAGCGCGTTTGAAGTCGCGGTAAACAATCGCACGATGAGGTAAGATGGCGGCTTGCACAGAACCGACGCGATTATGCGCCCTCGATAATCCGCCATTTTGCCTCATCGCGACGATCGCTGTTTGGGAGAGCCTGCTACTCACCACCACCAGCTGCTACGTGACTATCAGCTGCCTTCTGACCAGCTCCGCTGCCGTTCAAATGAAGGTCCACCAAACTGCAGCAATTTTTTGCCACCGCGGTGGAAAAATGCCGCTGTGAGATTACATTGCAGCTTATGGGGAGCGCACAAACCAACGCGATTAAAAAACGCATCGCGTCGGTTTGTGCGCTCCCATAAGCCGCCATGTAATCTCACAGCGGCGATTTTTCCACCGCGATTTCGCTGCCGCGGTGGCAAAAAATTGCTGCAGTTTGGCGGAGCCTTCATTTGTACGGCAGCGGAGCTGGTGCAGAGGCAGCTGGTGGTGGTAAGTAGCAAGGCTCTCCCAAACAGCGATCGTCGCGATGAGGCAAAATGGCGCATTATGAGGGCGCACAATCGCGTCGGTTTTGTGCAAGCCGCCATCTTACCTCATCGTGGGGATTGTTTCGCCGCGACTTCGAAAACGCTGCTGTTTGGGGGAGAGCGTCCTTGGGGGCGAGTAGCAGTCAGCAGTAGGTAGTTATAATCTGTCCTTTTGAGGACAATAAATTCAAATAAAAGAGTTGATTATTCAAGAATGAACTAATCTTAAATTAAGTTCGATGCCGTCGGTAAAAATTTCACCCAGCTGGTTGGCGCTATCCATTAATTGATAATCTGTCCTTTTGAGGACAACCAATTAAATCAAAAGAGTTGTTTAGAAAAGAATTAAACTTTTATTTCATTTGGTTTGTGCGCCTAATATGGTGCCAATTCGCAACTGCAAAAACGCCTGCATGGAGGGCGAGCTGTCGGGAAAATTTTGGCTGGTTGGCGCAACCCGCGATGAATCAATAAATCAATAAATGCTACCAGATACAAATCCATCTTTGCTACTGTCAATTTAAAATTCTCAGCTTGAGAGTTTGTTTGATTGGGATTTTCGTTTCAAATTGTCGATTGGCAGCCAGTGGTATTAGCAAAACTTGTTTTCCCTTCGTCGCATACCTTAAACCACACAAATTTCCTATCACGGACACCATTTTCGATGTCGAACATAATATTCCGAACCAACATTCTCTGTAAATTCCAATTAGTAGTGTTATAAACAGTTGTTCTGTTGTTTTAACGATTCGCGTTCTACCTCTAGGAAGAAAACTTTTGAGAAACAGTGAAAGTGAGAATGCCTAACTGATTTGATCCAGAACGCTTGCGCAGATTCAGGAAGCGCATAAAGAGCGAACATAGGGAAATCCTCCGAAACGACCGTGCACTGATGCCGAGCGAGCTCGTAGTTATCGGGCGAAATTGAAAGCAGCAAGAGGTAATGCGTTGCCAACAACTAGTTGGGACGCTGGAGAAGGTCCTTCAACTCGAGGTAGGGAAATTGATATTCATTAAATTTAAGGGATCATGCTGAATCATTCTTGATGACAGTCATTACCTCAACATTTAAAATTGATATAAATCAGAGTCGCTACTACTTTCTTGCTGTGAGGATTTTGATAGAGTTCGATTCGATGTTCATTCACTAACAATCGAGATTTATCAATTTGAAATAGCAAGTTGAGTTTGCGAGAGCGATATAAAAGATAGGAAAACATACATGGAGCAGCGATTCACCTTAAATCAATTTAACAAAGAGCATGTCATCATAGCAATTGAATATCTCTCTATGTTATTGCTCCCTGTCTTAATAAATTTTAACATAGTATTAATTGTATTCTGGTGATGACATGCGCCGCGTGCTTATACATCATATGAACCTTCAAATGATATCGATACAACTAAAGCGCTGAACATGTTTTAATGCGTGATTATTTTCTCAGGTATTTATTTTATATTTATAAGAATTTATCATATATTAACCAACCTTTTCTCCCATACCCATTGCAAAGAATAATGATATTTTATAAAACTCACTCTCTTTCTTCTTACTTAAAATGTGTCTTTATTTGTTGTTTCATTCAATGTTTACATTTAATTATTACATATCAATTGTCTAGCCGAAGAGGCTCTTCATCTTTGTTCTTCTTTGTGTTTGTTTGTGGTGTGTTTGTTAATTTGTTAATCTAATCGTACATATCATCCCCTATGGGGATTGGTTTGTTTAATTTAAATAATTTGATAACCTACCTAACTACAATAACTACAATTTTAAAAACCTAGGGAAGGGGTACCAGGTCCCGGATTACTTGGTGGTCTGATAGGTGGCAACGTGTCCTGTACCTATTGATAGTCTCACCAAAACGATCTTCGAGTGTTTTAATCTCGGCCAGACGGTGGATCTCAGTATTTCTCGTCCACGGAGGTGTGTTCAGGATTATCCTGAGAAATTTGTTTTGAACCCGCTGTAGTTTCAGGTGGTGTGTTTTAGCGCAGCTCTCCCAGATCGGCATGCCGTACTCGATAACCGGGAGAATGATCTGTTTGTAGATAGCAAGCTTGTTCTTCAGGGACAATGTAGACTTTCTGTGTAGCAAGGGTACATAAGCTTCAACAGAACGTTACATTTTGTGATAGTCTTATCAACCTGTTCCCTGAAGTTCAGCTTGCTATCTAGAGTCACGCCAAGATAGATGGCTGAATTGGTCCATTCCACCGTTGTGCCTTTTAGACGAATTTTAACATCCTCAGCCGGAACAAGTCTGGGCGATTTCGAGTGTGGGAAGAGGATGACCTGGGTCTTTGCTGCATTGATGCAGATCTTCCAGTCTGTGAGATACTTCAACAGAACATTCAGGCTTCGCTGCAGTTTCGATGCGATCGCTCTCACTACCCTACCATTGTGGACGACTGCGGTATCATCGGCGAACAGCGACAGAGATCCGTTTTCAGGAGTGAGGGTATGTCCGAGGTGAACAGGTTAAACAGAAGTGGACCTAGTATGCTTCCTGCGGAACACCGGCGGAAACCTCCTGCGCATCAGAAACTGCACCATGCAGCGAAACACTGAATGTTCTGTTTGATAAGTAGCTTTTTAACATCTTCACCAGAAAGACTGGAAGATTGAACCGATGCAGCTTGTACGACCAGGCCATCATGCTGCCAGACGTTGTCAAACGCCTTTTCAACGTCAAGAAGGGCCATGGCAGATGTTTTCGAAACCGACTTGTTTCGCCTGAGGATGTTAGTGACTCGATTCAGTTGATGTACCGTTGATCGACCGCGTCGAAAGCCAAACTGTACATCAAGCAGAATGTTGAGTTCGTCTGTAGACGCACGGAGCCGACGGTAAATTGCTTTCTCGAAGAGTTTTGATACTCCTGAGAGAAGGCTGATGGGTCGATAGCTCTTGGAACATGAAGGATCTTTCCCAGGTTTCCGGATGGGTATGACTTTAACTGACTCTCCAGCACGAGGGAAGTAGCTAAGGCGGAGGCATTGACTAAAAATTAATGCTAGATGTTCGTAGAATTGGGAACCCAAGCGCTTGAGTTCCAAATTCAAAATTTTGTCGAAACCTGGGGCCTTCATGTTCTTCGGATGTTTTGATATGAGGTCGATAGTTCGTCAGCTGTGATTTCTAGTTCCTCCGAAAAAATCATTGGGATATAGATGGATGTTATTCGCGTGCTCGTTAACGGCAGCTTCTGTGGAGGACTGACGATGTTCTGTCCAAGATTGTGTGAGCTGACAAAATGTCGACCTATCTCAGCAGCCTTCTAAGCGGGAGATAATCAAACGATCCTTAGAGTCATTGATGTCTCAGTGGGATCAACGGTGGAATGGGCCTAGGTTTGGTTTTTAAAATTTTTTGTTAATTTCCAGAACGGCTTAACACAATCTGGGAGGGCGCGGATTTTGTTAGCAAAATTATTGTTTCTGAGATCCACCGTTCTGGCCTTAACTCTCTTTCTTCTGCGAGATCTAATAATATATTATATATATTTCGATTTCTCAACGTTTAAGCCATAATGGACTTCCTAATTTACCTGACATTCGCATAGTAACATGA
Source organism: Aedes japonicus (assembly GCA_034211315.2). NCBI lineage: Eukaryota > Metazoa > Arthropoda > Insecta > Diptera > Culicidae > Aedes > Aedes japonicus. The sequence continues at coordinate 1,556 of JASCZW010005232.1, read as the reverse complement.
ATAATAATTATCACAAGAAACCATAGACCATATTTTTAGGTACGCATTTAACCTTATATTCCCAACTATGGCCAAATGTATTCATCACATAGTAAAATGTAGATTATAAAAGTTTTCAATGGAAAAGTAAGAGTGAGCGGTTGTGTATTTTTCGAAGGGCTTATTCATACCAATACCTATATAACTAAATGAATATAGTGGGAATTTTAATGTTTTGAAATGGAATGGCCGATTGATCACATGAGAAAGTCATTTAGATGTTATAAAGTAGCTTTATATTCCTGTATAGTATACCGGAATATAGCCGAATGCCCGAAGCGATAATATAAATAAATGCCTGAGCGATGAAATAAACAAACTTTACTGAAATTCGTTCGAACAAGTATCTTTAATGATATCCTTCGAAAGTTTTCGACTCAATAATGTTAGTTGGTGACTTTTCATGGTCCAGTACAGCAAACGCCTTATTAAGCACGTCTTAGCAAAGGTATAACTAGTTGAATATCGTTACTAGCTAAATTATTGTATGAGTTATAGTTAAAACTGTAATCTGCGCTACATAATCGACAGAGCTACAGGGAAATGTACCCTATATACTTATATATAACCTACAACAACTGCAAGATAATTTTTGTTATATTCTGTTTGATAAAACTTCCTAAACTTTGGAACATTTTAAGAGACGCTTACACATTTGAAAATGTTGCAATTTGATTATTGTGTTTTCATAACAATCACTAAACCTGCCGGATATTTTGTAATAACGAATTTTATCGTTATTTTGAATTCTAGAGTATTTCAATGTTTATTATTACCCTTGAAATCCAGAATTGCTAAAATTTCCTAAATTCTAATTCTTTGAATCTTTGAAGTTGAATTATGCAAAGGCATACTACAACTCAGATTGTATACAAATGATCCGAATGGCATGGTATTGTAAATGGTGAATGTTGAAAAGGAGACAAGGTATCAGTCAAAATATATGTTTGTATGTACGTATTATAGAATTTCTCCGCTGCCTGTCGTTACTGAAATCCCCCAAACGATGCAAAACATTGTTGATGGTTCCGAGCGAAGGTGAGAATTCCAAGATGCAGGCCATTCAGGCACAGTATGACATAACGAATAAACATTTAGTAATGTTAAGTGATTATGATTATAAGAATGAGCAAAACTATCATTAATTAAATAATTTTATATTCCCTAACAGATCCTTAACTATCTTCTAGGCCTTAAAGATAGTCCATCGTAAAACGTGCAACCGTGGCCGTTTCATCATTTAAACCAAAAGGCTCTTTTCAGGGCCACCAAAGAGTTATGAAAGAGTGTACAAGAGAATTTTCCTACATACTGACTTCATAAAACTTCAGGGCCACCAAATAATATCTCAAGAGCGTACAATAGAATTTTCTTACGTACCGGCTTCTAAAACGTTACTGGTATAATCGTCCATAGAGCAGCACCCGTCTATTGTGACCTTAACGCTTCTATCGGTAAGGTGCTGACTCGCACGAATAATTGAAACCCTTTAACGCTAATAATAACCACACAGAATT